>JAHXMU010000251.1:1570986-1882921 GCA_019455685.1 Philornis downsi
TGTTTATTTGTGGCTGGCTCAGTGAGCCAATAATCTCATACAAATGGGTTAATGTATAAAAACTTTTAACTAAACTGACTTGCAACTTTACGTTGCTGCAAAATTGTGGTTCGCGCCAGAAATGGATTGGTAAATCGTTAGGATTTACAACAATTTAAATTAATGCAAAATAAAAGAAGCAAAATTATAACTTATCGAAGTCTTCCACATAGAACTTACGGCCGCACTTCACTTTTGAAAAATCGAACAATTCGTACATGTGGTAACCTAAGGCGCCGAGCAATGTATTCCACTCTACTTCCATTAGCAGAACTAATAATATTAAACGAAATTATACTGAATGTAGTTTATTTAAATGAAAGATGGAATGTGGCAATATATGGGCTGAAATAGATAATTTGTATGGGTGAGAATAAGAAATTAAGTAATTTTAGTCCACTAATTAGGCAATAAATGGGAAAAATTAAATTTCGATATATCTGCCAATTTGTATTTAAATTGCTAGGAGAGGTGTGGCAATGAAATCCGTCTTCATTCTCAGGACAGAGTTTAATAGATAATAATAGACTTGAAACCAAGACTATGAGAGCTAAACTGGTTATTCGTATTGGTGGTATTAGAAGAGGCATGGTAGCATAGTCGCTTTATCTCAAGATTTATCAACCGTTATAAGCCAATGAAGTGTAGAAAAAACTTGGTTACTACATCCTACTAATTAATAACTATAGAGGAACGACTAAATTTTTCGCCAATCGACCAATTTGGGGCATGGTGACGCTGCCTATTTCCATTATTGAACTTGCTTTTGGTCAATACTCCATGTGTACCAAATATGACAGGATTTGTTACTTTGGGAAAAAATAAGAATATATGATTATTTGTATGAGAGGTGCCAAAATGGGCGAACCGATGTTATCCATTTTTATTTTAAAATATATATAAGTGAGAGAAATCGGTCATTTGTATGGGAGATACTGGAAGGAGCTACAATGGGTCCACATTTGAAAATTTTACTGATAATTGCGCACTAACACAACAATACAGGTTACTGCGACCAGCGACTTACTTAGGAGAAGAAATTGAATTTCTGCAACTTCAACTGCGATTTGGCAAAACGTTAGAAAGTTTCATAAAGATTTATAACAGATATCGTATTTACTGTATCGGCGGCTAGTCAGAAACAAACTAGGTATTTTGAGTGGTTTCTTCTATACTTTTCCGGCCATATCAAATGATATATACCAATATATATACATATATATATATACCTTCCCTGTTTGAGGTGGCAGCACCTGTTTTGTACTTCTTTTTGTTATGCAATGAGTGCTTGGCTTGAATTGGCGTAATGATTTCTAAATATTTTGTTTGTAGTTTTTGTTCTG
Source organism: Philornis downsi (assembly GCA_019455685.1). Classification (NCBI taxonomy): domain Eukaryota; kingdom Metazoa; phylum Arthropoda; class Insecta; order Diptera; family Muscidae; genus Philornis; species Philornis downsi. Next base: position 1,572,369 of record JAHXMU010000251.1, read on the forward strand.
TCCGACAATATGTAGACGATATTCAATATTATAAACGGCTCGCTTCCTTCGATTCTGCTTCACATTTGTTTATATGTAGTAGTGCCAAATGGCAAATGGATTGATTAGAATTAGGTAAACTAAAGGTGGTTACATCGACATGCTCGCACATAAAACATGTATATGACCCTTTAAATAGTCATTCCCAATTACACTGCATAAATGTATAGGTACAAATGAAAAAGTTACTTTAACTTCAGTCAACCATGCTAGAGGTTCACGGAGAAGGACTACCTTTTCTATGAGGAATCCATTTTAATTTCCGTTTCCATTTGACAAAATACTTTTATATGCAAATTTTGTGTATCCCTTTGCATGTTAGTACGAAACATAATTTATGTGGTTATTGTCGGTGATACACATGTACATGCATACACACACACACTGACATGGTGCTCGTAGAACAAATAAAACAAAAAAAGAATCCTTAGGTTTAGTTTTATAACCTCCGGCCTCTGTTACAGAAACAAACATACATAAATTTGTGTTTCATATTTGTTGTAATTTTTATTAACTTTAATGTCTCGATTTAAATTCCTGAATTATATCATTTAGCTTCTAGAAGAGAAAACGGCAATGATGGAACTGCCCGAATGAAATGTTGATGGAGACATCGAGAGCCAAGGAAATACCAAATTTATCGAGAATTTGATCACACATAGACGCCAATCCGCATACGTATATAAATATACATAGAGGTATTTGTCCCACACACACATAACATTTAAACAGAAAATAGAAAAAGAAGGAAAACAACCCACGAAACCACACCACGCCACACACCTACGCTTTTCTGGTTCTGAACTCATATGCCTATGCCTGTGCGTATGTGCGTTCGAGAACACAGTTGATACGTAAACAACACAACATAGTCTCGTATGAAAATATTTGCGTACGAAAGTGCTTGAGTTTCATCTTTATTTTCGAACGTTAACATCAATTTTTAACTTTCCAATATCTGCAGATCTGACAAAAATCTTTATAGAATCAAGTCGATGTGTTGCTCCCAGACATTACTCTATGAGTGATGGGAAGGTGTGGAGATCGTTCTTTGTGAACAACTCTCTGCCTTGAGAATATAAATAGACTGACGGACACATCACTACATACATATATTATTTATGTGATTGAGTATTCTTAGAATGTCGCTTCCAAACGGAGTAGGAACAATGTATGCAGGAAAATATACAACTTCCTTCACCTCCCTATAGGATATGCAATTACAAAAAGTACAATTTAATTTCAGTATGAAATGGAAAAACTATGTGAAAATATACATCTCATATAGTACACATTCCATTGCGGTTAAATTCCTATTAAAATTTCGTATTGTATTGCGCCTTTACAGTATCCGTCATTTTGCTTTGTAGGTGTAAGTTAATTTTTATGCTTTCATCCGAAGGAATACGTTTATACTTTCAACATTTTAAGTCGATTAAGCGATGCCCGCCTGTCTGGTTGGCTGATGATGACGGTAACCGCCGTAAATATTTATTGGATTTCTTAAAACTTGACACATTCTAATATTTTGCGAAATCATAGCCTGGGATTGTAAATCCCAAGATCTCATGCTAATTGACGGATTTGTTCCGTTTAACTCCCTGCCTTCACATCTTTTACTTCACTCAAATTGTACCCGCATTTGCGAAGGTAGAATTCAAGATTGAAAATGGGCGGATTTACCACTCCCTTTCTGGCACCCCCACGCAAATCAGCGATTTAGCTCATAAATTCTTAGCTTCATATCTTCTAAGATGAATTCAGTAAAATTTCGAATGATGTGTGCCAAATTCGATCGGTAAAATTAGTTCTGAGAATGAAAAATAGACGGCTATAAGCATTGACGAACCATTTATGTGGGATCTATATGAAAACACGGGCAGACACGGCCCGTCGCAACCGCTCTTGGTGCTTCAGCCAGTCAAAACATATTTAATTTCTAACAAACACCATGTCTTATGGAATGCTTATTTATTATGAACAAAAACGCTAATATAAAAACATACAAACATTCAATTTTATGCATATATACGTAGATAAACAAATAAATTGGTTTTAGCTTCCGTAATTTGTTATGTGACGGTCCCATTTTTGGTGGCATAGTTCACCGTTTTATGCATAAAAGTACGTGTTTTCTAAAATTCCTCTTTATCATACTCTTATCTTAATAGAAGAATCCACACTCCTAATTTCATAAATTTTTCCAGGTCAATTTACCAATTTTGTGGTAACTGTTTGGCCGTCTGAAAGTAGTATATCGAAAAACGCCTTTTTATCACGCGCCTACCCTCTATAGTCGTAATGTTTATATTAATTTGAATGGTTTTAGCATAAACCGTTTGAGTTGGGTGATGGCTCCATATTTGTCCCCAATCTTTCATGTTGTTTCATAAATCCCTTGTCATTCCTACCCCACGCTTATAGGTGAATTTATATACCCAATTTGATGATTTACGCTTCATTTTTTTGTTCTTGGTGACAATTTCGCCCCTTTTCTCCTGTTCTACCTCTCAGAATAAGAATTTCAAGATTTTATAGTCAGCCATTCGTTATGGATGATCATACAATTTCTGTCCCCTAGATGCGCTTAGTATCGCCTAACTCAAGGAATTGATTTACATATTTTCTTACCAAACATCTATTCTGTAAGAAGAATGTGCACCAGCTTAGCTTCTATCCTTTGTGTTAATTGAAGATACCGTAACTTCCAGTTTTATCCTATAAAAATAAGAATTAAAAAAAATCGATTGCTTTCGTGCGTTCTCAGCCCTATTTTAGCCGCTAGAAGTACAAACGTCGCAAAATAACATTCTTACTCGGCGTCTGATTGTTTAGGAAAATTCGGGCGCGTTTTGTCTCTAAGAATAGGAAAGCCAATTTCTGTGATTCTAGCTCTGGCCGTTTGAACTTGGTAGTACCATTGTCCACGTTTACCCTGTTTTACTTCCAAATGTATGCATTTTGAAAACTCCGTTCTTATAGCGTGTCTAATCGAAAAGGCCACAATGAGCATCAATTTCCATGATTGTAGCTCTATCTAAGCCGAGCGAATTTTCCCTTTTTATTTAGTTTTTTGGAAGCATAAATTTCGAAAACCCTCTTCTTATAGCCTGTTTTCTCTAGAAGGGGGAAAAATGGACATCAATTTCCATCATGTCAGCTCTAACACTTTGAGCGCAACGTAAGGGTGCTTCAAGAAGAAAATAAATCCCTACTTTCAAAATTGGTACACTGGATTGAATGAAACTGATAACGTTACTTGATAGATTTTTTAAAATTTTGCCAAGTATTACAAATCAATGCACTGAACAAAAGTTTACTCTATTTTAAATTACAGAGCAAAACTCGAATTTTGGAAAATCGGACAATTTGTATGGGATGTACCAGAAGGTGTGTGGTAATGCAGTCCGTTTTCATCCTCATACGTTACTCTAGTAACTGCTTAACGTATACTAAATGTGACTGAATTTGGTTCAACCGAACAAAAGATATGAACCTTTGAATTTATTCGATAAATCGGGTATGGCCAATTAATCGATTTTTCCCAAATTTTACAGAGCATTGTAAATTAATGTATTAAAAAAAGAAAGAATAAATTTCGGAGAATCACTCAATTCGTATGAAAGGTACCGAAACGGTCGATTTGATATGGGCCATTTACAATTCCCGTTTACTATCGGACAAAATACCAATGCCAATTGAATGACTGCCTCTGGATTGGTTGCAACAATGGATCCTTTCGAGGTAGTTAAAAGAAAAATTGCGGCCCAATGACACCTCCATTCCACAGTGCGCATCAAACAGTCACTTTTTCCGAATGCATTGTCTTTTCCACAATCACTTTTAGGTTCTCCGAGCCGGTTTTGAAACAACTAAACGGATAACCCTATATTATGCATAAAGATTTTCGGCGGCTATCGTGTTCACTTGCCAGACAGGCTTTTGAAACATGTCTGTATTAGACATATAACAGATAACAATTTTTATTCTCGTTGCCAACTGAGCGGTAGACATGTTAAATTTTCTCATAATTTCTAGAGAAGCGAAAAAAACAAAGGTTGAATTTTTTGGTTATAACACAATGAAGAGAATGAAGGGGTATATCAATTAATGCGGCCAGGAGAGAAACACCCAAAGAGAAGCTCTATAGGTATGTTTTGTGTGTCAAATGTGTGTCATGATTTTTTTTTTAATTCGTCTGATGTCAATGTCGATGTCCGTCTGTCTGTTTGAATGGCTGGTGTGCACAATAACCGCTAAAAATCTTTATGAAACCATTTAGTGGTTTGAAACAGCGTATTATTTTTTCAGATCGTTAAAATTTGAAATGAAAATGGTCGGAAAATTGGAAAAACTGTCACACCCCTTCTCGTAGCTCCATATCAAACACTTCTATTGCAATCACCTATTCGTGGAGTGCAGTAACATGTATATTTGTCAATTGTACTGCATTATGCTCTGAAAATTTTGAAAAAAACGACTGCATCGGCCACAGTCTTTTTGGTACCCTCCACACAAAGTACTCAACCTATATATTATTAGGTGCATATCCTTCATCCAATTGCATTAAATTTACTATACGTTAGCACGCCTCAGACATTCAGTAAACTTAGTTCTGCGAATGCAGGTGAAAGTCATTGTCAAACCTTGCTGCTTTGTTAATTTAGCAAAAATTATTAGTTCCTCCATAACTTCTAAGTTGTTATGAGATTTTCGTCGGGTTATAATTTTGCTTTATTTGTTGGGCGTTAATTCAGAACATTTTTTTGATAAGAACCAAACAATTTACCACGTTGTTCTGGCACCCTGCACATTTTTCCGTCAAAGCGAATGGACGTCGGATGAAGGTATATGCACGTCAGTTATTAATGCATTTGACCACGTCAATGTCGGCACATAGCTCATACAGCTTATTATTTATGCGACGCCGATACTCTCCGTTAACAATGATGTATCCATGTATTTTCCAGAGTATTTTCCTCTCGAAAGCTGCCAGTACTGATTCATCTACTTGCGTCATAATCCAAGATTCCGCGCCATATAACAAGACTGGTAGAACCAACGTCAGGTAGCCGGATTTTTGTTTGTCGGGAGAGCGCTTTATCATTAAATCGCTTGCTTAGCCCATAGTAACCTCTGTTACCAAGCAAGACTCTCCTCTTTATCTCTATGATGACATCATTCATTTTGTTTACAGCGGAACCGAGGTGATAAATTCTTCCACAACTTCAAAATTATAGTTGTCAACGTTCACACAGCGTCCCAAACGACTAGACTCCTTGTTCGTTAAAACCAATAACTTTGTTAACTTTGTGTTGTCTTCGTTTACCACCAGACCCGTTTTCGCTGCTTCCTTCTCGATGTCTATGACATTATTATTTTATTAAAGATGGTACCAGTCGTGTTAACTGCAGCTTTCCTCATAATCATCTCCTACAGTATGTTAAAGAGGTCACACGATAGACTGTCACCCTGCCTAAATCCTCGTTTGGTGTAAAAAGCCTCGCCTAGAACTTTGCCTATCTTTACTGAAGACTTCGTGTCAGTCAGCGTTATTCTACAAAGACATATAAGCTTCGTAGGAATTCCAAACTCGGACACGGCCTCATACAGTTTTTGCCGTATCGGGCTATCGAGGGCAGCTTTATAATCGACGAAAAGATGGTACGTGTCGATCTGTTTTTCTTAGGTCTTCTCCAGAATTTGTCGTAGTATGAATATCTGGTCAGTTGTTGATTTACCAGGTCTAAACCCACACTGATAAGGTCCAATCAGGTCAATTAGAATCGGCTTTAGTCTTTCACATATCACACTCAACAGGATCTTACACGCAATGGGTAAAAGACGGATACCGCGATAGTTTTTACAATCACTTGGATCGCCTTTTTTAAACACAAGACACAGTACACTCAAATTCCAATCATCCGGCATGTTTTCCTCGGGCCAAATCATATTTAGGAGCTGATGCAGGCTGTTTATCGGCTCATCGCCACCAGTTTAAACAGCTCTGCTGGCAGGCCATCAACGCTTACAGTTTTGTTGTTCTTAAGCCTCAGTACTGGTGTTCTGATTTCTGTTTGACTCGGAGCTGCGCAGTTTACGCCATCGTCGACAATTGGGGTGACTTATTCACTCGTGCCGCCATCCGGAACTAAGAGCTTAAAAAAATGTTCTCTCCATAGTTGCAGCACGTACTGCTCATCTGTGACCAGATTTCCCTCGCTGTCCTTACAGGAGGGCAGCCCTGTTTCATAATCTGTGCCTCTTATCTTTCGGTAGAATTTCAGGCTTCACCTCTGTCCCCGTACCTTTCTATTTCCTCACTTCCACGCTCTTTTCACAACCGCTTCTTCCTCTAAAAAGTTAGTGTGCTTCTCTTCTCTGCTCCTCTCTGGTCCCTAACTGCACGCGTTACAATTGGCTGCAGCGTTGCCCTGAATACAGCGTCCTTTTCCTCAGATGCAGCATCCTTTTCATGCGACATTCTTCATCGTACCATGGCTTGTCCGAGCGCGGTTTCTCAAACCCAAGTATGATTTTTGCAGCAGTTGGCATTGAATACGCAATATGTTGTCACTGTGTGTCAGAAACATCAAGATCAAGAGTGTTTAGTTGCAGTAGTTGAGAGAGTTTTTTGGAATAGGCAGTGGCTACCTCAGCCTGGCGTCGTCGAGCTTACTTTGTGCCTGGTTACGAACATTTTTCGTTCTGCTTAATCTCGTGCGTACCTTAGCATCAACTAGGTGGTGATCCGAGTTAATATAAGAATGACGCTAGAAGCATGTCTTCCATCCATTACCACATGATCAATCTGATTCTTCGTGTTATGATCAGGAGATAGCCACGTTGCCATGTGGATGTCTTTATGCGGGAATCTGGTTCCACTTACTACCATATTACGTGCCGTAGCTAACGAAACCAGTCTACTACAGCCCACTAGCTGGCAATTAGTATGGATGTGGCAATGTGTTTCGTTGTCATTCTGAGACAGTGCTATACTAAGCGCTGAATGAATTTAGTGTAACTACATAAAGGATATGTAGCTAAGAATATATCGGTTACATCGGTCATACGTGTGGGAGGCGCCAGATAGGGTGTGATTAATCGGTCAAATTTGCAAGTTTTTTCAGACGCTATAAAACAATGTGATAGACAAAAGTATAGGTTATTACATATTACGTATGAGGAGTGCCAGGAAAGAAATTGAATTTCGAGGTACCAGAAGGGGTATGCTGATATAATGATCTGGCGAAATATATGTACAGCCAGCCAGATAGACGGATATCCTCCAATCGGGTTAAAAGGTAATGAAACGCATTTGGTCAAAAGATGATGATTGGTCAGATGAAATATTCGTACTTTCATTTCTCCGGGTTAAGTTATAAAAACTGTCACAATTGCGTGAGGTTAAAGGATTATATTATATTTTCTTGATAGCTTTAAAATATTTTGAACAATCTTTATACCTAGATATTAGACTAAAATCCCCAGTACTAAGCTCGAAATACGACGATAATTTGCCGTGTTAGACAATTAAGAACAAAATGGCGCAGACTTAAGAATGAAGCGTAATGTGACAAGAGTTCCCTCAAATAATATAATATAATTGGTAAGTTTGAAACCTACTATGTATTTTAAATACATCTCAAAAAATGTCAAATTAATCGTGCACTGATACTATTTAAATAATTTATACGTTCATACATAATTATCTATAGAACTAATATTTTAGTTTTTTTCTTTTCTTTTATTATCAATTTTTAAAATGTCTTTGGAAGTGCAAGTGCTATAATGCTTTTTTCCTAATATTTTGCAAAATTTTATCTCTATACCTGCTCCTTCTTTCAAAAACACGAAAAAAAGCAGTAGAAGTAATGCATACTTGGTAATTCGTTCAATCTGCAGTAAACCCCAATGCGAAAACATTATCTCTCAGCTTCGAGCAAACAAAGTAATTGAAAATATCTGTAAAGCTAATAGAAACGGTAAACAATTAAATAAACGTTTCTTACGGAAACACCTTCAAATATGGCATTAAGTGAACTGATTGGTTATGACGAATATGCACTGTCGTTCGAGTCAAAAATTAGACTATGGCATACAAGACCTCATTGTTATGTTATGCATACTCGTATGTCTATCACTTCCAAAAGTTAAGTGTTTAAACTGGCATATTAGCCACATACATATTTTGTATGGAAATATTAATGTGACTAATTTTAACGAAAATATGCAAAGTCGGCCAAAATTGCGAAAGTTAATAATTAACAATTTAATAGTACATATGAAATATACCTATACAATATATGTGATTATATTGTAATTTTGCGACATTCGTACTTTCAAGGAGTAAGATAGGGAAGCAAATGTACGAGAACGAAACAGATTTTTTCGATATGGAAAGATGTAACGCGGTTCTGCGTTTTAGGTGGCAGTAGGAGCTCCTAATTACAGTCGATATTTCTTTTTAATAAATAACATAAAGTGATAATTACCTTGACATTGTGTTGAGAACAGCAATCCCTTGTTTATCTTCAACAATAACCCGACCTCCAAATTATAACGACAACATAAGTAACAAAATTGTAGAAATCTCAATTGCATGCGTAGGCGAAAATGGGAGATCTGTAGTTGAGTCCTGTAAAAGTTGAGTACGTATTTGTGCGTTTATTGTAGTGCAGAAAGCTGTACATAACTCTGTATATCGCAATTACACTATCGATTGAACATTAAATATCAACAATGACGGAAACTTAATTTACAAATGTGTTCGCTTTCATACAAGAGAACATTTGCACGTATGTGCATCCACTTATTCAAACGAGGAGTTGAAAGGAGCCATCATCCTCGAATTGAACAATCAAGTTGTCTATTTTCGAGTTAATTTCATCTGCAGTGATGCATGAAATCCGATATATAAGCGCATCAGGCACAAAATAAGATGAACAACGAAAACAGTTTAAACATTCAATGGAAAACTTCATTTCACAGTCAGTTGATCAATAAAAACCCATCAAAGGAAGATCCGAACCAAGCTTGAGCAGTGCACGTCCTCAAACGCGCACATGAGCGAGTAATGGAAAAAGTATAAAGCTTTAACTTTTTATCACTTGTTAATGATTGTTTTATGGCAGCATATCAGCAAGCACTTTTCACCCTCAATCTACCATATAGCAGAACTGTTTTTTTTTTCTGTTCACTACATAGAGCTAATCATGCGGTTTCATTACGGATACGTTATCAGAGACGATTCTCGGTTTAAGAGTAAGAAATTGATGGTGGGCAAGTGCGAAGAGAGGTGTTCGAGTGTGCGAAACACACGTAGATATTGAGGACGAGACGGGTCTTCGAGTATGAGAACTCGCACTGGAAATATTCAATATATCAAAAATCATTTTGAACCACTGCAAAGTAAATGAAGTTTAGCCTGTCATGCCAGTCATGACAGCTGTCTGAATTTCCATGACAGCTTTAAAGTGTATGCATGCATGTATGCTCGATTGTTATGTATAGAATTTGCAACAGAGTAAGTGCTGGGAGGAATGTTGTACTTTGCAGATTTGAATATCTCATTCGTCAAACAATTTTAAAACCAACGAGGTACAGTGTCTCCAAACTCAGGCTTGATTTGTTTTATTAATTATATGATTATTACGGATGGGGTAAAATCACTTATATTTCTATGAATTTACTGGGCGAGAAAATTATGGTAACGCACATCTTCATACCATAACCTTTAACACGAGTATTGATATGTAATCCAAATCAGATACATTTACAATTTGACGGCATATTCCGTGCACATATTTAGAGGTAATAAATGGTTGAAAGTAGCGTTCACACATCTCAGGCGGTACGTTTGGTGATTACACACGTAAACATGATCTTTGACGTAGCCCAAAAGTCAAACGGAGCCAAATCGCATGGTCTGTGTGACCAATTGACGTCATCAAAACCTGAAATTATGCTTTCTGGAAACTTCTCATGCAACAAAGCCAAAATTGGTCGTGTTGTGTGGCTCGTGGCGCCATCTTGTTGAAACCAAATAGTTGAACAGCCATAGCGCTCTGAATTGGAATTCGGATTATCCGCCAGAATTTCACTAACAGAAGCGATATTTTCGACAGTGTGTTGATATACAGGCTTGACCACATCTATAACGCTTCCACTCTCTTCAAATTTCTTTATAATCTTGCACAGTGGGCCGATTATGACGACCATAATAACCCGTAATGCACGAAAAGTGCGCATGTTTGAATCACCGCTTTTCTAGTAAGTTTTAACTATTTTTCCGCGTTCTTCGGTTGTTAAACGATCCAAATTCTTAAATGGCAATCCTTTCACTAAATAAATAACATTTCAGATGACAGGTGTTTAACAGCAGCAGACCATTCAAATTTTACGAAAATTCTCCAAATTTTTGGAGAGTAACAACTTATTTTTATGTACAAATGTAGCCAAAAAAATCAGATCCAATTACCTGTGCTAGCCATGTCCTGAATGTAAGCCGCACATACAAATTAATAGATTTTTTCTAAATTAAGTTAAATTAATTCGCAAGTCGTGGTGTATTCTAATAATTTTCATTGTCGCAATAAAAGGTTTGCAATGAATGTCGGTCTGTTTTGAAGGGGGTAATAGGGGAATATTTAATATTTCTATTTGGACTATGGTTGGGATAAACAAGCTCAGTATCCGAAATTATGTCTAAAGTTCGAAAATAACTAATATGATAATATTGAAGTTGATAAATAGGTATAACGCTAAATTGGTGGTAATCGTAACTCTAGTAATCCAAAGATATTTTGCTATAAATTTGAAAAAAAGACCAAATCGTGACACAATAAACAATAACATTTTGTCGATTTTTTCTTGATATTGAATTTGCTAAGTTTAAGACATAGTCAATCCGAAACCATGTTTAAATAAAAAAAGATGCCCTGAATTTTTTAATTTATATTGAATTTACTGCGCTTGAGTGAATGATATGACTCTAGAAATACAAGGGTTAAATTATACAATTTGTGTAAATTTTAGTTACTGTAGTTCATTAATTAATGGTTATAGAGGAAGCATCGAATTTCGAAAAAATAGGTCACTTGTATGGGAGATTTCGTTTGATTTTTCCCAATTTTGTGCAGCATCGTAAGGTTGTCCTGTGGACAAAGAATTCTGGCTATATCAAGTGACATATAACTTCATTCTTTCAGGTGAAGGTATAAATAGGTGGTATATTAATATTTTTTATTATTATTATGTCATCATTTATCTCGACCACGGATTTGTTCCAGGCCTCAGAAGAAGAACAGTGTTGCAAACTTGTTAAAAGACACCTTTTACGAAGAAACGGCTCCAACCCCTCGCCTACTCCGCGACAAGGGTCCTCCTATGTTTAAAAAGTAAATAATTTATATCGAAAGCATATTTTTCTTGACTTTTTAACTCAATTGAACGAAGTCCATCTGTCTGGTTCGCTAGCTGGTAGACACAAAATGTTTGAAGCCAGATTATAACCAAGGACGGTTCAACCAGCCTTGCTGTACCTCCGATACAAATCCATATAGTCTTAGGTTCAAATGTTTCATTAAATTGACACAATACATCGTAGCAAGCATCACATGTTTGGAAAAATTAGCTCTGAGATGGAAATGTTCTATATCACTAACTTCCAATTGTATTGATTGATTTTACAAAAATCAATGCTTCCTCTATAGTTTCTAATCGGAAGGCTTTAGTAAGCTATAATGTACATTGTTTTATTGTAAGCCTAATTTGTCAAGAACCAAGTGATTCAATATGCCCTCTCTGGCGTATTTGAATACGCAAAATGGTATACAAAGTAGAATAATTATTTAGTTTTTTGAACTATTTCGTCTTCGGTCCAACGATTTAACAAATCAAATATACTATGTTGCTACATTAGTTGTAATTAAGGCCAATGCAGTCAAAAATATGTCAGGAGAATGACGCACTGATGTGGGTCGAGATATTTTGCTTAAAAAATTTTCACCGTAGATTCCCACAGCTGATTTATTCGCCTACGTCATTAATAAAAAGTCAGTACAATTATTTCATTTACCAGGTCCGGCATAGATTGAGTAGAAAAGGCCTTAGTCTTTCACAAGTGAACTCCATAGAAAGTTCATTCGCAATGAGAAGACACTGATCGCGCTTCAGTTGAGTATGTTGACAAGACAGCATCATTTACTCTCAGTACACAATGTGATGACGTCCAACTATCGGTCATATTTCCTGAAGAGCTGATGCACGCCCATTATCAGTTCATTACCATTGCTCTCTCATTTTATCTTTTGGAGCCTACAGCGTCTTAGAATCTCTACATCATTCTTTTCTACGGTGCAGATTCGCTAAATGTGAGAAGTTCTCCCATAACACATTCATGGACTGCAAGCATAGATAAGAAAGATATGGAGATTCTAACACACTGTAGGCTCCAAAAGATGAAATGTTCAATTAGTAGATGTCTCCTATATATAATGTCAAGGGTTAATTAGAATATCTATATCACTCTTCTGTGTGCTTAGTATTTAATATGAATGCATGGTGAGATATTTCAAACATTTGGAGATAAATTTTGCAAATATTTCCATTATATTTGCAAACTTTGTTCCCCAATTCAGACATATGTGTGTGTCAGGATTTGCATACAGCCGCTCGGCTTAAATACATTTGTGTTCATATTAATCAAACGGCGTAGTAGTAAAATCACTATATGACGTTGAGTAATTTCTCCAAATCCACCAAATGGCAAATGCCTCGGTAAAGTCGGATGGGTTCCAATATTAACCAAATTTTGTATGTATTATTTTAACGTAAAGTTACTTAACAACTCTGTAATATATCACTAGCAGTTTTTGTATGTCTCTTAAGGCGTTAAGGATGTTTGATACAAGCCATATAATTCTTCGGCCGAGTCAATCGCTTTTGAGTCAGCTAAATGTAAATGGTAGTAGTAGCTAAGCTATGTTTGTACTTTCGAGATAATCTATGAGCTGAAATTATATACAAATATTAAAGGGGAAGCCTTGCAGATAATAGTAAAGTTATCCTTCTGTTTTGCAAATGAGCGGATGGCCAAGACGGCAGAGAATATCGTATTGCCGTTAATTTGCAAAGTGTGCAGATGCCCATATGACTGGAATTATATATATTATTTAGTTAAAAAAAACTGTTGTAGCAGTCGGCTTTCAAGTTTATGAAATGTAAGTGGAGACAAGGGGCAGAAGTAAGAAGGTTAATTATCTTTTTTGGTCTGTGGACAGAGAGCGGCTCATTAAAAACTGAGAAGCAAGATTTCGTAAAGACCAGCATAGAAATTTCAGTCATGTGGGGAGTGCCGGAGACATGGTAAACAATCAATCAATATATGCTCCAAATTAATGCAAATCCAAAAAAAAAAAAAAAACATGGCCCAATTGTTTGTGACGTACCTTAAGGAACGTGTCAAATCAGATCATTTTCATTGGCATAACTAAATTATGCAGAATTTTGAATGAAACAAATTCGACAATTTGTGCAGGATATACAACAAAAAAGGACGTGGTTATCCGGTCGATTTTTCCATATTTTATCCAGCAATAGTAAATTTCGATAAATCTGAATATTTGTGTAGGAGGTACCAGGTAGAGAGAGAGAGAAGTACCAGAAGAGAAATACTGTATCAATTGGTAGATAACTTCATCTAGCGCTCATCTGGGACGTGAGAAAGCGACCGGCGATCTTGGAACTAGCTGACCAGGCTTGCGTTGCAATGTCACTATTCAAGTGAGGAAAGAACATATTTTATAATTCACTCCCTACATAAAATAGAAATTGGTTTGAACTGTCGATAACACAGTTTTCCGGATGTAATCTAGATCAGTCTATAATTTAGTACTATCAAATCGTCACACCTCTTTTTTTCCTAGGGCTTATTACTTGTATGACAATAGCATATATATCTAATATTCTTTGATAGTATCGTTTAAGTCTTTGTCTTTGTTAAGTCTAATCACAACCTAATACTGCACATCATATTTCCGTATTTATAACATTATCTTCAATTCTGATGACAAACGCTTTGGCTGCATTTCGATCTTCAAAAAAGAGCAAGCATAGATACCACATGTATCAACTCCAGCATTTATACCTCCAATACTTCATGAGATATAGCGATCTTAATCGTTAAGTTCTATGGGCAATGTCACTTCCCAAATTTTACCTTACACAGCTTATGGTGATTTCGAAGGGCGAGGGCGGTCCCAAAACCCACCGACCTGACAATATTTTGGTGAAAAGGGGCAACCTTATAAACAAATGTTTTAAGTTTCAAGGCGCCACATTGTTTAGTATTTTCATTTGCGCTATTAAAAGTAGACGATCTCAGTGAATTTGTAAATATGAAAAAATTGGTCACCGTTATGTAATTCAATATTTCCATTTGATAGTTTTCAGCCCAATCAATATTATAACCGAGAAAGATTCTGCTCTGGGGGAGCCTGCTTTATCGTTTACGACTGTACTGGGTACCAGAGTTTAAACGAGGCCGTACGAGCCGCCAAGATGAACATCGTAGTGGTTGACCAACTGAGTTGTCCACGTCAGACATGGTTAAGAAAATCCACAAAATGGTATTGTATGATCGCCGGCTGAAGCTGCGTGAGCTAGGTGAAATGATAGACATTTCAAAAAGTGATATACATCGTAAATTGATGGAGGAAGATGAGAAAGCTGTGCGCAAGATAGATGTCGCGTTGTGAGGATGTTTCAGTAGAGTGTGATTTTTGAGCGCAATAAAGCCGAATTTTTAACCATGGATGAGATGTTGGTCCACCACTTCACACCTGAGATAAAGAAACAGCCAAAGCAGTGAACTGGAATGGGAGAATCGTGTCCGAAGAAGGCGAAAACGGTTCCAACTGCAGGCAAGGTCATGGCGTCTGTTTTTTGGGATGCCTATGGGATTATTTTTACTGATTACCTTCAGAGAGGAAAAACTATCAACCACGAATATTATGCTAATATATTGAAGCGTTTAGGTGATGAAATTATGAAAAAATGACACATTCGGTGGAAAAGAAGGTACTGCTTCATCAAGACAATGCTCCAGTTCACACATCCACTATGTTGATGGTCAAAATTAATGAATTAAAGTTCGCACTGCTTTAATACGCACCTTACTCGCCAGATGTAGCTCCCTTCGACTATTTTGTATTGCCAAACTTGAAAAAATGGCTCGGTGGTAAAAGATTTGCGAACAATATAGAGGTGATGTAAGAAGTTTGACAGTTCTTACTATGAACGGGGTATAGGAGCTATTATTGTTACAAGATTATGTTAAAAATAAAGAAAATGTAAAAATAAAGAAATGTATGTATACTCATATATAGAGAAATATATACGCGTATTTCAAAATCCAAAAATGTTGGTGAATGTTGACAAAGCAGCGAAATGATATCTAGCAAATATTTCAAAGTGACCAACCACTACAAAAATCTATATCGTACATATTTCAGTCGAATGAACTGACTTGAAAATGCGCTAATCAAATATTCTATGTACGCAACAGCAATTTCCAAAGGTCAGAATTTTAAATTCAAATTTATTTACATAAAGGCATTATTCTTAACTTATTCTTTTACCTATTTTTAAAAATCATTTAAAAAAAGCGAATAAGAGCAGATAAACTGGTCCTTCAAAAATAAAATATTTTGGTGGTGGATTGGTTGCACAAGGCACAGATGTCAGCGGAAATCGGTCGTATTTAGCACATATATTTAGTTTGAGCCAATGACGATTTTGGTAAAAAACGGACCATATCGGTCCATGTTTTGATATAGCCGCATATAAGTGGGCAATCATTTATTTTATAGCTTATCGGCTTTATGGCGTGGCGCAAATGCATTTTATTTTTGGTATAATGAATATTTTGGTATCGGTGGCATATTCCTTATAGATAGAATGGTGGTATATTCCTATACACTATGAGCGACTATTGTTCGCATGATTGCCACCTGCACACAGCCACCTGTTATTATTTGGGCGGCAATCACTCGATTTGTGTGACGAACACTTCGAGTAGTGGAGTTATTGACAAGTCTGGCAAATACTTCTCAACCTATGTTCGGAATCGTCGTTAAACTATAGGTTCTGTTGAGTGAGTCTAAAAAAAAATGCGTGTGAGTTCATTGAATGTGAGAAGTTCGCCCATTTCTGCAAGCAAATTTATTTTGTATCCATAAAATCGTCGTTGGCTACCATCGGGGTATGTGTACAAATTGGTTAAGTATAAAATGGCATTTCCATTTTAAATTCTCTACAGCAGAACGTGCAAAATATTCCACTACGAGTCACTGTATGCCCTAAATGTAACACGTTTAAGTGATTGAATCGGAAATGAGTTGACATATTTAACCATAGAAATATGAATATAAGCAAAATGTATCATTCTTCATTTTGGGAACAATAAAAATGAACAAAAATTCTGAAAATCGCTTTAAGTGGTAAATCCTTACACACGAACATAAATGTATAAATTAACAAGGCGGCAGACGTTAGTCGAGGCTTATATATTTTATTTACACAGCCACGAGTATTTACAAGCTGCGTAAAACTGTGGACCAATCTAAACCGTTTTCTGCAGAAATTTGTTATATCAATATATACATGTGGAAGCCATTTCGTGTGAGAGCCATGTATTGTTCCAAATATAATATGTTGCAAAGTCGAACATGTCTAACGTCAGGTTAATTAGCGCTTCAGAGCTGGCAAATCTTATAGCCTGTCCAGAAAAATTCTTTTAATCCTTCATTATGTTCGTTTAAAATCCTAAGTGTGCTTTGAGATCGTGTCCCTATGTTAATTTAGGGACATATTCATTTTATTGGATTCTGGAGGAAAAATGGACTTGGATTCATTGACTATTATTCATATGAGAATTACAACTATCTTTCCTACAATTTTTCATACATTTATCAATTACCAACCTAAGCAAACGCCTCTCGGAAATACTTTCGGTAGTTAAAGTAAGAACACATCTAGTTGAGAATTTTATACTACTTGGGATTACTGCTGGTGCAGTGACTTAATGAAAAACTATTATTACGAAAATACATGAAAATATAGAGAAATGGGTTCCCTAAACGAATGTTCGTAATCTTTACAGACAAGGTTACTTTATCGGATGGGCGTTTGTGTTAAATAAATACCGAGTTAACCATTTTTCGGTTTCAAAGGTAAAGTTAAATAAAACACATACAAAGCTATGATTTTGATAAAACTTTCATTTCATCATTTCTTGCCATTGTGTCATACAATGTCATTTAAATGGCCGCCTCTGGATTGGTTGCAGCAGTGGATCCTTTGGAGGTAGTTTTCGACCAGTTTTCCCAAATTTCGGACGACATCTCGGCGATAACTTGACGAATGTTGTTTTTCAAATGATCCAAAACTAGGGTATTATCAGCGTTAACATGGTGCGGCATCAAATCACATGATCTTGGTGGACAATTGATGTCGCCAAAACTTAAAATTTTGCTTACTGCAAACTTCTCATGCAATCGATCGTGTTGTGTGGCTCATCGCTCCGTTTTGTTGAAACCACATATCATCCAGATCATAACGTTCAATTGTAGCTTAAAAGAAGTCGGTTATCATACAGCCATAACGCTCTGAATTGAAATTTGCACTTTCAGTACCAGAAGCGATATTTTCGACAGTGCGTACATTGCGATAATGCAAAGGCCTGACCATATCTGTAAGGCTTCTAGTCTCTTCAAATTTCTTTATAATCTTGTCAATTCCTTGCACAGTAGGTCGATAATGACGACTGTAAATAAATTGCCACTTTAAATTGCCACTTTTGTAGTAAGTTTTAACTATTTTTGCGCATTCTTCTGTTGTTAAACGTTCCATATTTGTAAATGGCAAACCTTTTACTAAATAAATAATACTTCAGATTGCAGGTATTTAACAGATGATAGCCTTGCCAGAACGGCGGTTTTGAAACCGCTAATTGGTAAGGTTGGCATCACCTGCACCAAGAGATACGGTGGACTGTATACGAAAGCTGCGACTTTCAATAAGTTTGAATTTGTCCTGATATCTAGACTTTGTCTCACCATTCAACTTCGCCGACTATCGAATAGCAAAGAGGCACTCAGGTGAAGTATTTTCTTACTACTACAAGGATGGGGATATATGAACTGTTTTTAAAGGTTTTATGCCAATGTCGGACTGATTACTTTTGCCGTGATAAGGAAGAGTTAACAGATTTCCAAACAAGAATATCGGCAAGGCAACTTGGGCTCAAATCACCACCTGAATAAAATATGTTACTGAAAGATGGGTGCATACCACAAAGCTACATATGCACGTTATAGTCACAACCTATTACAACAAAAAGGGCGATCAGCCAAGTCCTTGAACATAATTTGACCTAACGAATACACGTTGGATGATTTTAATCTGAGCATATTAAGTATGATTTATTGCGAAATCTCCTTAACGTAGGAGATGGCAATGAGAAAGATTTCAGTATCACGACTGGATCAATGTTGCTGCAGTCTTCTCAATTATTGAGAAGAGGCAAAAAAGAGGAAATGAGGGTGGTCGTAAGCAAAGACGAAGGAGAACATTGGTGTGGTATTAATCATGAGCAAAAAAGTTCAGAATAAGCTAAATTTTTTAAACAAAAATGTTGTAGTTTGAATTGAGTTACGTTAATTTTTCTTGCGTTTCATAAATAAACTGAAACTTAACAGTTGAAACCTTTATACACTTTTAAACTGATTGCTGCATATTCGACATATTCAATGCGATTTTAGAATTTATATAACTTATAAATTAATTATAAATTATAAACAAAACTATAAACAGATTTTCTGTTCAGAGCTCTTATCGGCCGTTTCCAAGCCGAGTTATTTACTTCGGTTAATATTATATATTTAAAGATCCGAAGAATATTGTAATATTCACGAAAAAACTATATTTTCAAATTCATAAAAACAACAAGACTTATATAGGTATACTGGATTGTTTCAAATAATAAAGTGGGATCTTATGTCGTATATTTTCTGCCCATCACAAACTCAGAATAAACCAACATTGTGCGTCGCTGATTTAAATAAACTTGTCAAAATTAGTATAAAAATACACAGTAAACGGTCTTTATACCTTCACCCGAAGGAATAAAAATGTAACACCCAGAAAAAAGCGTTTAAAGTGTGCCAAACATCTTTAGACAAAATGCGTTCCACGACTTTTTAAGTCGATTATGTCCGTCTGTCTGGCTAGCTGACTAGCTTTTGGACACTATAATTGCCGTAAATCTTTAGGGAACTTCTTTAAACTTAGTATAGCTCAACATTTTTCCATATCGCAACTGAAATTGAAAATGGGCGGTATTAGCCCAACCCTTCTGGTACTTCATACACAATTTGACCGACTTTCTGACATACGTTTTCGTTTCTATAATTGCTCAACATGCGGCAAGCCAAATTTTTGCCCATTGCATTATTTCATAATCCCTACTAATATTTGAAAAAAATGGCCGATTAACCTCACTTCTTTTGGTACTTCCCATACAAATGACCTATTTAACTTAAGTATTCTTAACTTCATATCTTCCAATCAGTTACACTAAAGTTAATCAAATTTGGGACACATTCAGCGTTTGTCGGGATAGGGTTTCAGAATGGAAACGGAGCCATCTACCATACAAATTGATCGATTTTTCGAAATTCAATCAATCCTCTGTAAATTAGTTATTTGTAGTATTTTACCCTATAATATCGAAAAAAATTCGATGCCTTCTGATACCTCCCATACTAATAACTAATTTAATTCATGTTTGTTCAAGTTATAGAGGTGAATAACTTCCAATATCGTATATCATGCATTTGGTAATCTAATTTCTGAAAAAGAAAATATGCGACATTGCCATGTTCTTTCTGGTACCTCCTATGCATATTTACCTATTTATCGAAATTTGATTTCCACTATACTCTTTAACTATCATCGATTATATTGCGTTATAATACTGGGTAAAATGTGAAAAATTCAGTGGAATGACCAGAACCACTCTGGTAAGTCCTATATACCTATAAATTACGTCATTTGTCTTATATATCCCACATCAGAATTTTTCAATCA
Source organism: Philornis downsi (assembly GCA_019455685.1). Classification (NCBI taxonomy): domain Eukaryota; kingdom Metazoa; phylum Arthropoda; class Insecta; order Diptera; family Muscidae; genus Philornis; species Philornis downsi. The sequence goes on from JAHXMU010000251.1 coordinate 1,592,559, forward strand.
ATTACATTATACTCAACATAATTGAGATGTTTTTAGGTCCCTCCCGTTTATTACTACAAATAAAAACAGATTGCACCGCCATTCCTGGACACGTATAGTGTAGAGACGTTTGGCGACATCATATTTCTTATGGGATGAATACTTAGAAAACGATAACAAAGATTTTGCCACCCAAAATGCAACATGAATTCTCCACCACAGAAAATGGGAAATATGCATATAGTTTAAATAACTCTATCTGTACAAAGTAAAGAACCTTGACATAGGAAATGCAGACAAAGTTGAGATGGTCGTTTTAATTTACAGTTGAAATCCTGTTTCGAGAAAGCCACAAACTGGCTTGTAATATGATGATATTTACGGACATTGGCCTTTTGCAGACGAACTTGAATAAGAAACCTATTTCAATGTTTCATTATAAACTGCATGACGTATAAGTCGCATTTACTTTTGTTGGAATGAGGTTAAAAATTATCGCACGTACACACCATGATGACCGTTTTGCAACAGTTTCATTGCACCAAAAGCCATAAACTGCATCTGTTTATCGCATACGAGAGTAAAGCAAAAATTAGGATTAATTTACTAGTACATGGTTGGCTACAATAATGGAGAGAATGAGGAAAGGAACTCCGTGAGGAAGCATTCATTCGTTCCGCTTAAAATTTATTAACTTCATACGATTCTGTTGACACGCTGCAAAAAGTCTCTTTCAGAGACCATATACTCGTCTGTTACCCTAGACATGAAATTAAAAGTTTTAACTCTCTCTCAGCAGGTGTTACAGTGGTTTATACGCATTTCATAACAGTGGTGCTTAGTGGAATAAGAACAGAAAGTTTATTTAAAATTAATTAATTAATAAAATATTTATTGTAAACCGACTGTGATTCATAGTTCTTTCAAATTCAATGTTTGATGTTACTGACTTAAATGTAATTTGCAAAATAAATATAAATCTCAATCGTAATTAAATATAAACGGATAAGATTGACACTGAAAGCAAATCAGTTTACAAGAATCAAAAGAAAGAAGATTTATATAGGTATACTAACTCATTCTAATAGAAAACATGCTTCCTACTTTCACTTTTGGGAATGAGGATATTAACAATTTATTACGGAAAAAATATAACACCCAGAAAAACTGATTTAAAATATCGCACCAAATACATGATTTTTGCTATGATTAAATGAAATACAGGGTGAGCCATAAGGGTGTTGGCGGTTTAAATATTCAATTAGAATAAAACTACGGAACAAAAAAACAATATATTTGTATTTTTAAAAAGTAGAAGCATGGGAATTTTTAAGACTTAAAAATAATGTTGTCCAAATGGCTTCCCTCGGCTGCTTGACACTCTTGGAACCGAAGTCGCAAATTTTGGAAAACTAGTTGAAAAGTTGTTCTCGCTATTTTGTTACTGTCCTGAATAATATTCCTCTTCAACTGCTCTAAATTGGTCGGATTATTCTCGTAGACTACCGATTTGAGGTAGCCCCATAGAAAATAATCGCATGGAGAGAGATCGGGGCTACGTGGGGGCCATTGAATAACCCCCATTTTCGAAATGAGTTTTCCAGGAAAAACATTTTTCAGCAGCTCTATGGATACCCTTGCCGTATGACATGTGGCCCCATCCTGTTGAAACCACATCCTCGAGGTATTGCCTTGAAGTTCTTGCAAAGCTGACACCAAAAAATCTGCTAGCATGTTGCAATAATTGTTTCGCTCTAACCGTCATCGCATGCCCTCTTTCGTCCTCAAAAAAGTATGGTCCAATAATACAGGTTGATGTTATCCCAGCCCACACGACAAGCTTAGGGCTGTGAAGTGGACGTTCATGCAAGCGTCGGGGATTAGTCTCGGACCGGAACCGACAATTTTGCTTGTTCACATGGCCATTAAGGTGAAAATTGGCCTCATCACTAAAAATCACGTTGTTGAAATTGTTGAACCGCTCTAGCATCAAATTGACAAAGTTAAGTCGGTTATTGGCATCATCGGGTTTTAATTCTTGGACTATCTGAATCTTATAAGCCTTCAAATGCAAATCACGTTTCAAAATTCGTCGTAAAGTTGTTCTTTTGTCATCCAAAGACTGACTTGTCTTACGTGTTGACTGTTGCGGATTTCACTGAACTGAAACACGAACACGCTCCACAATGTCGACTGATCTTGCAGAAACTGGGCGACCACGAACCGTAATTGGTACTGTTGAGCCAGTTGTTTCGAACATTCTGATCCATTTTCGTATCACATTGGCGCTTGGAACTTCACTTAAATCGTGTAAACCGTGTTCATACCGATACAAACGTCGTGCAGGAATCACTGATTTATTGTTTTCGTAATACGCTCGGACACAAAATGCACGCTGCACTCCCGTGTACGGCTCCATGGCGACTAAATTTCCAGGAAGCTGCGCAGCGAACAACATATCCCCCGCCACCCCGCGCCTTGCGTTAACGAGAAATTGAAGAATTAAATCGCCAACACTCATATGGCCCACCCTGTACAACCAAACAAATTAACTAGTTGAACAAAAAAACATTATTTACCACGAAAAGTTTTGCAATTTTAATTGTTTTATTATGACACGCGAAAATTGCAGTTTCTAAGCGGGTGGTCCGATCATATGGCTATATCAGAGGTGGAGTCGAGTTTAAGTTTTAAACTTAGACCTTATACTTCTTAAGGGCGCTGCACCACAATCCCTCAAAGTAAGGATCTTCAGCAATTTGAAAGTTTTAAAACGATACTACTTCTTAGATATGTATCCGATTTAAAAAGTTCTGTATATTCCCCTAGTTGAAATCTTCAAAAAACATGCATTATGTTTTTGCTAATACCGGAAATAAATCTTTCCCAATTTTTTTAACATTTTTGTTTTGTTGTATACAAGATTCTATGTATTTAGAAAAAAAACAAGTTAAAAAAGGAAGCACTTGGTCAAAAATTATGAGTATTTAAAGGTAAAAATTAAAAAAAGATAATTTTTCGCAATTTTTTTTGTGAAAAATAGTACCAACATTCTTTTATAATTATAAATATCACAAAAAAGGAAACCTGGCCTGGTGGCCTTTAATAGTATAAGGACCACCTGCAAAAATCGGACCACCTGCTTAGAAGCCACAGATTTTAGTCCATTTCTTTTTTTCAAGCCCACCCACTGTGCAACACCGTTTCTGGTACCATACAATTTAGCACATTTAACCCTTATACTCATTGATTCACACATATTTTTGATTTAATTGTACCAAAATCCAGTATAATTCAGGAAGCACCAGACTTTTATTAAACTGATCTGCTAATGAAAATTGTCTATATTGCTAATCGCCTTAGGATACCTCACATACTCATTAGCCGATTTGATAAAAATCAATGGTATCTCTATAATTTTTGAGCCGAAATCAGTAAGTTATAACAATTAAATTCGGTACGTTATAATTTTCCTTCTTTTATTGTGCAATTAATCCGGGATATTTCTGCAAGAACGTAGCGATTCGCCCCTTTACTTCTGTTAACCCACGTACTCTGCACCAACTCAAAATGTCGTTGAGTGTAGGCATATTTAAGTCAACTCAACTGTCTTAAATTCCTGTGCTGGTTTTCTGGTTGGATTGAGATCAATCAATATTTGCGCAGATTAATAGTCTGCTAAACCGCGGACTGCTAAGCTCGCTCCTATACAAATAGACCGAATATTATTATCTCCATACTTGGGTTCTGCAAACTATACCAACTTCAAAAATGACCAGTCTATTTAACTGGTAACACTTCACACTAATGGGTGAATTTGAATCATTTATCAGCCTCTTCTGTCAAATGACGTTAATGGACATATTCTTTGTGATATATATTTACCCCTCATTATATTACATCCTCTGAAAATTCGTTCACTTAATTGAATCCAAGTTATGTCAGCTTTTTAATAGATTTCATTCCTGGATACAATTTTAATTATATATATTTATTAAGATAACATAAATTATTAATTTGATTTTTTGTATTTGCTGCATAAGATTTTGCAATTGCAATTAAACGTTTAAAAAATTTCATGGCAGAATTCTAAAAGAGTCCAACAGTTTTTGATAAATTTTAACATTACCTTCCCCCCCAACTCACCGTTTTTTCCATAGCTAGTTTTATTTCACACTCGTGTATACATCACGGTGTTTTAAAAATGTCTTTTGAGTGGATTAGCTTTAAACATCATAAAAGATTTCTGTGATCGGATTAGAAGTAAGATACTCCGTGGAATTTTGTTTTCAAATGATCATTTATATGACGATGAATATACATATGTATGATGTAAGACGGCATTTTCTTGTTCGAAATGACCAGAATGTAATTATTGTTATTTTTTTTAAATTTAGAAGTAAAATTTCGCAAACATTAGAATTTGCTATAGTAATATATATATTAACATTTGATATATTACCCGAAGTAAACAGCCTGCAATTCCAAAAATGACGTTTTGGAAAAACATCCAAGTGATTTGGGTATGCTAATAATGAATATGAAGATTCAAATTTTTATCCCTCAGTGACTGGATATAACGACCAAATAAATAGTGAAATTATGTTGACAAGACAATAATTACACGTTTTTACAATTCTAACAATGTAGTGAATCTAATTCAACTACAAATGTGAATCTAATCGAATAAGAATTGCAAATATGAATAAAAATTTCACTTGTCAAGTTTCAGCGCTCAAAATGAAATAAATATTTAATTTTCTGCTCACTACAAAAAAAAGTTTTAACATTTTTTTATCATTTTCTGGCTTTTATTTATATCAGTATTAACTGTTTTGTTCCGAAGTGCAGATAACTAAAATCAAAATTTAAAAATTGGCTCTTATTGTCATGCCATTAATTTACCGCAAAGTATATATTTTATACCTTCACCTTAAGGAATGGAGATACATATACATATATTGTTGATATAAGAAAACTGGATTGCAAATCTGCATTGATTCATTCCTTCTGATACCTCCCATGCAAATTGGAGTTCAAACATGCTTGTTTTATACTCAAGTTTTAGTCAATTGTATTGTATTGCCAAATGTTTTTTATGTGTTTTAATCCAAAGCATTCTTTGATAAGGATATAGGAATGACAGCCTTCCGATTCCACTCTTTACTTTATCATTGTTTTATTATTTTTTATTGCCACTGTTTCATTACTTTTATTCATAGGTACAAAAATCCTCCAATACACCTTAAAGCGTCCGCATATTATTAGGAAACTACAAAATTTTTATTAAGGTTGTGGATATACTCGATTGGCATGAGATGAGCACTGCAGTTATAAGTATTTCGGCATGTCTTTCCAAATCTTCTACAGTCTACCTGATCAAATTAAGCCACTTTGAAATGTTATTGTGAAGTGTATTCATTAAGAAATACGAATACTACGAAACAGAAACGTCAAAGATTTGATTTATGCCAGCAACATAGAAGGGATGATAAAAAATAAGGATTGGTGTTTCTAATTCTAATCCTGGATATATCCATTCAGAACTGCAAGGAGTTAATTCAATACGCATATTTAGACGTTCAAAACCAAAGAAGAGAAAAGATGAGTCACGTCGAGCTAAAGCGATTCGAAATATTCATAAATCTAGTAAACAATATTATCTGGCACGAAGGGCTATTATACAGGGTGGCGCAATAGAACGTGCATATTTAAAAAAATAGATTACAAAATAAATACAAAAGGTATGGTTAAAATAAATCTAAGGCATTGTAGGGTAATAAATGGAGTTTATTTTTTTAAAATAACATCATATAAATGGTGACCCTCTCTACGACGGCACTCCTGTACCCGCAAACGAAAATTATTAAAAACTTTCTTCAGTAATACTGGTGTAATGGCTGCCATTTCACCACGGATATTCTCCTTGAGCTGAACGATGTTTCTTGGATTATTACTGTAGACTTTATGTTTGAGGTATCCCCACAAAAAAAGTCAAGAGGCGTCAAGTCTGCGCTACGTGGGGGCTATGGGATATCACCTCTTTTCGAAATCAGTCTGCCAGGGAACATCTGCTTCACCACTGCCATGGAGTCATTTGATGTGTGACAGGTAGCTTCATCTTGTTGGAACCAAGTTCTGGAATTCACTATTCTTGAACTTTCAATTTCTGGAGCCAAAAATCCGTCCAACATCTCAACATAGCGTTCCGTATTAACCTTGACGTTTTGGCTCCGCGCATTTTCGAAGAAAAAAGGACCAATTATTCCTCTGCCAGAGATTGCTGCCCATACTGTCACTTTAGGACTATGCAATGGTTTCTGGTGTTTGATTTTGGGATTTTCACTGTTCCAGTAACGACAATTTTGACGGTTTACGAACCCATTCATAAGGAAATGAGCCTCGTCAGAGAAAAGGATATTGTCAAAATTGGAAAATCGATTAAGCATTTCATTAGCAAATGCGAGCCTTGCTATGAAGTCAGACTCTTTCAATTCTTGTGTTAATTGCAGCTTATATGGATGCAGTTTAAGATCCAATGTTAAAATTCGTTGCAAACTTCGTCGCGATAATTGTAAGACAGACGATCTCTTGCGAGTCGACATTTGTGGATTTCCTCGTACTGACTCCATAACTCTTTCAACATTGTCTTCGGTCCTAGATGTTCTTGAGCGACCATTTGCTTGTGGTTTAAATATTGAACCGGTCTCTTCAAAACGCCTTCCCCATATTTTAATTAAATTAGCACTCGGAGTTTCACTAATTCGCCGTAGTCCATATTCAGCACAATATAGCCGCCTAGTAGCAATATATGAACGAGAGTTCTCGTAAAATGCGCGCACGCAAAATGCGCGACGCTTCCCGTCGAAGTGATTCATAGCATCACTTGGAAAGTGATGTATATATGTAAGTGGCTCCTGCGTTCCTTAAAGATTTTTGTTGCTGTTGTTTCTTGTTGTGAGATGTATATTTAGAACGAGTTCTTTTCCTATTTAATCTTTTTATATCTTCTTCTTCTTCTTCTGAGTATTCTTCCGAGGTGCTGCTTTTACTTTTTCCAGACAAACAAAATTCACTCCCAGAGTCACTAAATGCATTAGTGCTACTATCACCATTGTGCCAATACACACTACAATCAGTGTCCATTGTATTTGAGTAATGTTCAAGGTTTGGGCAATACATTTTCATCGAAGGGGTCACAACTAAAAATTAGATTTTTTATTGCAAATAATTTAAGATTTTACAAAAGGTATGCACAACAAGTAAACAAACAAATGTCTAATACCAATATAATTAACATTTAATTCTTTTTTCTACTTTAAAATAAAAAAAAATTATAAAATTTACGACGTTCACGATTATTTAATCGAAGAAGGCACATAAATAAATAATACTGTTAATTGAACTCACTTTTTACAACAAAAGACGCACAATCCAAAATAATATACCACGAAATTTATCATAATAATAATAATTTATCATAGTAATAATTCTCTTTAGTTGATCGTGCAGAAGCAACACATCGTCACCTTAGAGTGAAAAGGTGCTAAGTCCAGTTTTCATGAAAATTAAGATTTTGATGCAGTTAGATAGAGAAATAAATAATACATAATATGCGATAAAAAAAAATACAATTATTTCGTATATTCTTGCTGTTACATAGTGATGAGTAAATGTGCTAAGTCCCCAGCAGACAAAATGCACGTGCTAAGTCCAATAAATATAACAAAGTGTTTGCATTAAAATAAAATTTCAATGTAGTAGTCAAGGAGAATTAATATAAGGTGGTCGGTCGCAAGTGAACAGCTGATCGCTAAATTGAACGGCTGATTTTGAATTCGCTCTGTCAAGCTTATTTTTGTTTTGTGTACTTTTAAATATTCTGACGAAATTTTTCGAAAATAAAATATTAAATACAGTGGCGAGCACAAATGAATACATGCTTCAGTTCTTTAATATCTGAGTGTGGTAACAGAACAACAATAAAGCAAATTAAACCCCCCCTCCGTCTTTTCTTCTGGGTCAATCCTGAATAAAACAAAAAAAAAAAAAAGAATCAAAACAAAAGCCAACTATTCTGAGATAAAAAAGCCGTTACATAAACAACTCGCCTTGGTAGTAGTCTTGCTTTATTTGAGTATTCGCGATAAAAATTGTTGAACAAATTATTTGTGTTTTACTTTTTATAGAAGCTCGAGGTAAGAAGAAGAATTTGATATTATAAATTTAAGTTTATTTACATCAAAAAAGGATCAATGTGATATGTGCGCACATTATTCTGTAGGCAACCTTTCGATTGATGAGTACAAACTTCATCAAGGAAAAAAAGAAGAAGAAGCAAGAATTGAAAAAAGCAAAGACAGAAATGAAGAATTAGATGTGTTCACCGTCGATCTACAAGCAGTCTTAATGGCCCCGAAATCCAAGATTAGCAGCCTATACTATCGCACAAAGCTACAGGTGCACAGCTTGGTGTTTTATAATCTTATAAACCGAAAAGCATACTGTTACCTATGGAATGAAGTTGAAGGCGGAGTAACTGCTGAAGAATTTGCAAGCATCTGGGTTCACTTCATCGAAGAAAAGATTGTGCAAGGAAATGATGAGACAGTCAAAATAATTTATTATAGCGCTGGCTGTACCTATCAAAATCGGAATTCTTTAATGAGTAACGCCTTGTTAAATACAGCAATAAGGCATAAGGTAACCATTGAGCAGAAGATATTAGAAACGGGTCATACCCAAATGGAGGCGGATAGCGTTCATTCTACCATAGAGCGTGCTATGAAAAATAGAAATATTGATGTTCCTGCTGAATATGTTGGGATATGTAAATCAGCCCGAAAAAAACCTGAGCCATATGATGTCACTTATTTGGATCATTCCTTTTTCAAATCATTCAACAATGTTCAATTTTGTAAAACCATTCGGCGATACAAAGGTAACGGATATTCGAGCAATCCAATATACACCAAATGGTGAAATATATTTTAAGTTGAGATACCCAGATTCATGGAATGTTCTGCCTCAACGCATCGACAAAAGTGTAGTCCCTTTGGAATGGTCGAAGTTGCGGCAGCTTCTACAGGAAAGAAGAAAAATAACAGCGAGAAAATATGAAGACCTCCAATGTATGAAGGCAACTTTGCCCAAAGACCACCATAAATATTACGATGAGTTACCTTATGAATAATTATTATTTCCTTTAAAATTTGTCTAGTTAGCAGCAACGAAGTAAGACTGCATAATTTTAATTTGATGTCAGAAATTATTAAATAGATTTGTTTATTCTTCTATTTATCTTCTAAAAATTACGAAATATTAATAAAATTTAATTATAGTAACATACAAATATTAGTTATTGTTTGAAATAACAAATTAACTTTGTACGAAAATGTGGTAAGTCCAAATCAGAAATGTAAAAAACGAAAAAGTGCTAAGTCACAAAAAAGCTGATAAACCACCAGCAAATATTTTTTTTTTTCATTTTCCTTCACTGTTAATGTTAAAGATGTCTAAATCCAAGAATTTTGCATTTAAAATTTTTAAAAATATTTAAAATATAACAAGTTGAACAGTTTTTTGTCTCTCCTGTAAAATTTGAAAAACTGGACTTAGCACCTTTTCACTCTAAGGTGACGACATTTGACATAAAAATAGACATAACGGCATTTTTCCAGTTAAAGAAGATAGAGATGAGACGGAAATTTTTATAGTAGTTAGTTATAGTAGTGAATCAGTTTATGGGAAAAAGTAGATTTTGACAATTTTTGAGTTGTGCCCCTTTTGTATTTAGGGTGCGATATATGATTTGGGTGGAAAGTATGAAATCCATATATATGGAAATTTACTAAAAATATATTTCATGGAATGAAAAATTTAAAATTGTTGCATTTTCGAATGTGAAAACGTGAACGTTGATAAGGCAGATGGCTTTATTTATTACTGTAATAAAATGTATAATCTTAAATAAATTTTGATGTTGGTTCTTTATTGCTTTGCCTTCAATTATTACAAAATTTCGGAAGTTATGAACTGCAATAACTTATCCCTGGTCGAAATTTAATGCGCTAAAGAGACGATATATACATCTCACAGTTCTGTCTTGATCGATTTAGGGAAAGGCTGCAGGACCTTTATAGTGGGGTTCAAGTTTTCCCATATTAAAGTCAGCTGGGTTAATGCAAGAGCTTGGCAAGACAATGGTAGATGGATTCAGTAAAATTTAAGTTTTGTATTTAAAAAAGTGGATAATTCAACATCAACTAGGGACATTAAAGAAATAAATATAAACAGACATGACTCCTCCAATCACGTTTTTAAATTTAATTTTTTTTTTCAGTGGTCTGTAAGATTTTTCTTGCAGTGTTTTTTTTTACCGATTTGCTCAGAAAATGTTGTTTATTCTCATGTTAATGTGGTTCAACTTGTTTTCGATAGAAAATAACGAATATAGTGAATGAGCGAAGAAACCACTGTTTCACTTGGTCTGACTGTTACTTGCGGCATTAATTCCTTGCATTGAAAGTACTATGAATGCATGTTTATGTATGAACACATAACATATTTTGCCTTTCCTGTACTTGCTTTTGTTGTTTGGTTCTCTGAGTTTTAATGTAACTGTTTACTGCCCATCTACGAGGACTATTCGACATGACATGCGACACTGCTGCCACAGAAATTCTTATTCCTGAAAATGTGGTAAAGTAAGTGCCCTTATTTCCTACTAAATCCTGTGGTTAAAATTATAATTTAATATGAGCGTTATCGTATAATCGAATAATAATGCCCAATGTGCGTCACTGCAACTTCCCTAAATTAAATCCCCGAAGCTAACAATTCTTTCTACATGTTTTTTTTTATATATGGACGGTTGACGAGAAGATGAAGCAACGACCCCATAGCCTTTTATAAGTCTTATTCTCTCAAAATTTTCGAATATATCACCTCTTCCTTATGTATTGACCCGTTTTCGCCATGTTCAATTTCTATTCCTAAACAGAGGCTGAGATGTCTAAAGTTTTTAACGGCGGACTTAACCTACACATTCTTAGGTACATACCTTCTATGCGTTTACACTGACTTTAATGCAGTTCCTCGCATATTAAGGGTTTATTAAAATAGTGTCAAGGAATTAAAATGGGCCGCTTTGCCTCTTTTAGTAGATTCCATATAAACTGTCTTGTTTAGATACAATCAAATCTTTTCCTCCAACTTCTGATTAGTAATTCGAAAAATTTAGAAAAAAAAAATCGACCGATTAGCTACGTCCCTTCTTCTACCTGCCATACAATGACTGATTTAAACCATTTATTATTAGATTCATACCTTTTCCTTTGTTCCACTAAATTGAGTCAAACTATCTAGCTTTTTGTTCATTATATTACTTTAAAACTAGGCAAAATTGGGGAGAAAAATCGCGGCATTCTGGTATTTTCCATACGAACAACTCATTGTACCCATGTACATACATATTCTTGGCTTCATAACCACCAAGAAGTTGCATTGAACTCAACTTTAATAACATAAATTATGAGAAGGAAAATTGATTGCACTACCTCGCCCATTCCGGTCCTTCACATATAAATTAATCGATTTGTAGACATTAACTTTTTCCTCTGCATACCCTAATTCGTTACATTAAATTACTAATATTGGTAAAATGTGAAAGAATAGGCCTTATAGTTCCACCGTTTCTGTCTTTCATCCAATTGTAAATTCATTATAATTTAACATAAGTGAGGCTTTTGTTAAACTCATATATGTAAATGAATGAAAATGGTTTCTCTACATTTTTTAAGCGGATATCAATTAGTTATAATAATTAAGTTCACTAAGTTATAAAGATGCTTCTCTTATTATTTGCATTTGTTGATTGGATCCTAATGACTTACCACGCTCCTCGGACTCCGCGCACTTTTACGCCAATGCAAAAGCATGTTGGGTAAAGGTACGAATAAATGTAAGTCAGCTCTCGTAGCTGGAATTCCAGTACTCGTATACTGTATATTGTAAATTTTTTACATAATGTTTTTTGACCTTTTTTCAAAGTGTGTAAAGTATTTAATCACATTTTCAAAGAATGTAATTTTATATAACATTTTCAAAGAGTATAATTTTAACCGGCATAACAAATATTATTTATTGCTTTTCTTCTATTTTTTTCTTTTTTATCTCCAAACCCAAGTATATAATTGATGACACGAAATATATTTCATTTTTTAGGTTTAAGATTAATAAATGTTAAAAAAAAACAAATTGTACATTCAACAGTAGCTTTAAACGAAACTGGGTAAAATTGCAAAATTCCTGCAAATTTAAATATACATTCTGCATTTAAGTGCTTGCAAGTTTTCGAATCTGTACCATTTTCTTTTTGATTTTCAGTTTGTTGCTCAATCAATCCAAACATATCTTAAAAATTAATTTTAATTCTTATGCAAACCAAAGATTTGAATTTCTTTTGAGGGAGTATTATTTATTTCTGTATAGGAACCGTTTTCAATAAATTAATTTAATATATTCTACTAGTATTTTGTTCAACTTCTTTGAAATACGTGCAAAATATAAATTGTTCAAAAAATCGTAAAAAAGCTGGAAACTAAAAATATTTTTAATGCGTCATCAATCATAATGTGGATCATTGAAAATGCTACAAAATTGCACTTTTTAACAAAATGTTTGCCTGCGCCTTGATTATCTTGACTGCAAAGTGTGTGGAACCGAATGTGCGAAAGCAGCTAAAGCATACAATCACCGAAAAATCATGTACGAGATGTTTTAGTATTTTAACGAGTGCCCATAACAGAGCACTTTTTTTGTTAAAATTCTCGCATCCAAACAAACGTAAAACACTTGTCTTATTTCTGCCTCTCACAAACTAAACATGCTATTTGTATAAAACCGTCAACACTCGAGACGAGTGGACCAACATGAAAAAAAATAATAATCGAAAGTCGAATGTACGTAGCCCGCGAAATTTAAAAATTCACCTTATTTTTGAACACGCCTCGTATAGGAGGTACAAGTAGAAAAGCCACGTTAAGCTACGTTTAATGTGCAAAATGCATTATTCAGTTTCATTCATCGCAATATTAAATATACTTATTTTTTTTTTTTATTTATTTACATTTACTGAGCATTGCTCTTACAGATTACAAAAATAGGAAAAATTGAATAAAATAACATAACTATAGTTACAAGTATATAAGTACACATATTTATTAAGTAGTCAGTTGCAATAGATTACAACAATAAATTACAAATGTAGTGAAAATCTTCAAAATGAGGTATCAGCTAAAAGTGTGAGTACAGTTCGTCTACATGAAAATCTATTGAGAGTTATATCGACAGTATTGGCCACCAAATTAAATATTCGCAAACATCGAGTAATTGGTTCATTTCTTCCATAATTAGTTCGATGGAATGGAACAGCGAACAAATTAGTTTCTCTTAAACACCGTGTTGGTATGTGAAAGGGTAGAATGGATAGCAATTCGGGCGAATCAATGTTTGAATCTATAATATCCTTTATAAAAATGATGCCTAGAAGCTTTCTGCGGATAGGAAGCTCCATAAGTCCAAGAATATTGCAACGGCTTTCGTACGGCTTTAAAATTCAAAAACATTTTAGTATTTCTTTTTAAAAACCCAAGTTGTGAATTGGATTTAGAAACTATGTAATTTATATGATCTTTAAAAGTCAGTGCGCTATCAAAATATATACCCAGATCTTTTACGATGCTCACACGCGGAAATGTTTGATCATTTTCATATACGTAGCTGTACACAATTGGTAAGTGCTTACGAGTATAAGTCATAATATTACACTTAGAAAAATTTAAAAATAGATGGTTGCCGCGGCACCATACCATTAGTGCTGCAATATCTTGTTGAAAGTGTACGCAGTCCTGGATAGATGTTATATTGTAAAATAGTTTTAAGTCATCCGCATATAACAGACATTGACAATACTTTAATATATTAGGGATGTCATTGACAAACAAGAGGAAAAACAATGGCTACCCTGTGGTATACCCGATTTCACGTAAACTGGATTAGACTCAGCTTTATGAACTTTAACAAATACAACTCTTCCCGAGATGTAAGAATGTAACCAGCTCAATAGTGACGAATGAAACCCCATTTTGAAGAGTTTCCTTATCAAAATTGAATGATTAATATTGTCAAAAGCTTTTTTAAAATCAGTGTAGAGGACATCTACCTGGTTACCTTTTTCAATGGAATCATGACAAAAGTGAGTGAATAAACAAAGATTAGTGGCAGTCGATCTTCCATGGAAGAATCCATGTTGTTGCGAACAAATGGTATTTTTTAGAGTTACAAATTATCTTTGATTTATAATTTTATCCAAAAGTTTAGGAATAACAGACAATTTTACAATGGGGCGGTAGTTCCCCACCATATCCTTCCGACCAGACTTGAATACAGGGGAAATGTGAGCAATTTTCCATTCATCTAAAAATGTCTCTTCTGCCAGAGACTGGTTAAAAATTGTAGTAAGAACATGCCAAAGCGTATATGCACAATTGCGAATAAACAAAGGTGGAATAAAATCATATCCGGGACATTTGGTGACGTCGAGACCAGTTATTGCTTCGAATACTTTAGATGATTCTAGATGAATAGCGCCAATGTCAACAGAATCGTGCACGCCGTTAATAAATTCAATGAAATCGTCTGTGATGTCAGTGTTTTCATAAACTGATGAAAAGTACATCGCAAAAAGATTTGCAACTTCTTGTTCTTCATGCGCAGTTAATTAGCCGTAAAACACAGATTTATGGATACCGTTAGACATTCTTTTCTGCGTAGAAAAATATCCAATAACATTTAGGGTTGTTAGTAATTCGAGATTCCATTTCAGCTATGTACGTATCGTTTGTACAAAACATTCGATAAGAAGTCAAATTCACGACGAGGGCGTATAAGTTCTCTTTATCTATAGGGGATCCAGAGTTTTTGTATAGTTTGTTTGCCTTATTTCTACGATTTTTCAAATTTAACAATCTGCGATTGTGCCAAGGAAGATTATAATGTTTTCTTCATTCATTCATTAATAATGCCCTTGAGTGCAACATGCATGTTCATTAAGTCAAGTCCACGAAATACCTGAGAGTTGAAGAAACTGTTAACTGCTCCGTAATCAGCTGAATTAAAATCGTAATAATATTCGTCCTCAATGTCGCTGATATTAAAATCATAAAAACTGATAGTTACTTCTAATGCTTTATGATGAACAGATTCGGCCGTAAGAGGCAGATTACATCTCTGGACTAAACATTTACCGTATCCACCAACAAATACAAGATCAAGAATGCGAATGATATCGTTCTTTATGATGTTCACTTGAGAAAGCCCAAGGGAATAGATCTTATCACAACAATAACTTTCAATGTTATTTGTGATGTTAAAGGGCATGAAAATTTGTTCAGCCTCGCAAAATTCCCAAACAACTTCGCCAAGATTAAAATCACCAAGAATGCAAGGCAACTGGTAATCATCCAACGAGGAAAGTACAAATTCCATATTGGCCAAATACAGTGTATACAGCTCATAACCGCTAAGCGGAGGAATATAGCTTACTATAAAAACGAATTCTCTTTTACCAGAAGGCATATTGGATAGGGAGACTGCCACACAGATTTGTTCTACATTCACCGAAGTATTAGGAAGTATAATTTCCCTACTGGCAAATTTAGATTCCACAGCCAATAAAACTCCGCCTCCTCTTGTGGTATTGGCGGTAAGTACACGATCACGGCTGTAGACATCACATGACTCGTTAAATAACTCATTGGAGGTAAAAAGGGATGTTAACCAAGTTTCTACAATTGCAATAATATTAAAATCATGAGACGATACTGCCAGGTAAAATTCATTTGTTTTAGTACGTAAACCACCAGCATTATGAAAGTAAACAAGCAACTCATTGTAAGGATTTATTGAATTTCGACTAGGTTTAGATCTTCGGTGTGGCCCACGTCGTCCAGTGGTTTTACGTTTTTTTGGCTTAGATATGAAATGGGTTAGTTTAATAGAAAGCGGCCATATGCCTTTGTTAAACACCCCTTCACGAAGTGTTGCTTACTATCATCAGCATCACGTTTAACAAGCTTGATACAAGTTAGCAATTTTTTGTCCACTTGTATTTTATCAGAAACGTAATTTATTATTGACTCTGATTCAGCCGTCACTCTAAATTTAGAAACGTGTAAATGCTTCATTCTGTGTACAAGTTTTGGATTTACTATGCCAACCACTTTCAAGATTAAATAAAACTCAACTTTCTTCTTTGAATTCTGGATTACAACTCCAACTTACTTTATTGTTATCAACTTAGCAAACTAGAAAACAATTTTTACTTATGAGACTAAACTTAACGGTAAATACATTTCTAAATAATGGAATGGCATTGAGGACAACAATATTGTGATTATGAGTGAGTGAGGTAGAAAGTAAAATATGTAATAAAGTGTTAAATAAAGTAATAAAGAAAAATAAGATTATATTATAAAGAATGAAGTAATAAAGAGTATTAAAGTGAAATCATAAGTTACGGGGGTTTCCACATAATCTCGTAACTTACAACTTCATAATCATTGCACTCAGAACCAACACCAAAAACATTACGTTTGTTTTGTTTCGGGTTTTTCTGCTTGGTTATGTTCTTTCTTGGGTTTTTTCTAATTGTCACCCACTCATTTCTCCTTTCTCCATCGTCGATATCATCGTTGAGAGCATCTTCAAACCGATCAGTCTCGTCAACTGTAGTAGTTAGAGAGGAAGCAGCAGGGGGGGCTACCGAAACAGCTTTTTGGTTGTACTTATTTGTTGTTGCACAATTATCGTTGTTACTTTTATGGTTTCCTCCCTGAGTGTTCATGTTGACAGCATCAAGTTTGCATTCCAGTGTTGAGAACTTTTCTTGCATGTCTCTCATTTGCATTGAGAGTATTTTAACTTCATTGCAAGCGCCGTTTGAAACAACAACACAAGAATCTCACCGCCATAATAAATTTGGATTGTTATTTATTAATTTCACAAGATCTTGCGATAAGCCGGAACAGAGTGTGTGAAAAATTCGACCACACACTGAGCACATCTAATAAAATCGAGTGAATTCTTCGAATTTTCAGAAGATGATTTAAATTCAACTTTGCATTTGCCGCAGTGTTCAGCCATAACAGTCCGAACAAAAACACGTCCGTTGCGTTGAATTGTATATATTGAACTGAACATATGTATATATTTAATTTGAACGAACGCAAATGTGGAATAATTCGTGTTCGTTCTAATTTTTAAAAAAATCGGAATGGGGATATACATCACTTGATGTGGAAAAATATAACACACAGAATGAAGGGTTTAACGTACTAAGTACCTTTTGAGCAATAGTTTCCTGACTTTTTAAGTAAAATGAGCGATGTCCGTCCGTCTATCTGGCTGGACGACACGATGATTAACGTATCGAGTATTTATAAAATCGCAAAAACAATAGCCCAGTGTAATATTTTGTAATAATGTAGCCGATGATTGCAAATGGGCTATATCGTATATACGTATGGAATACAGAAACAAGTTTATATTGCAACGGATTTTATAAATATGTCACAAAACTATATTTGTGATTATTATATGTGTAAATCAACTATAATAAGTTAAAAGTTAAAATAATAAATTTAAAAATGTTTTTTATTTTTTTTTTTTTTTTATAAAAATTAAAAATAAAAATCTAAATTGATTATCAAAATTGATTTTTATCTTCAAAAATCAAAAATGAAAATCAAAGTAAATATCAAAGATGCAAATCACAGATAGATTTTTAAATTCTCAGTCAAGGGAATAAATATCAGAAACCCAAATCATATTAAAACTTGAATTGTCTTTCACTGAACTTCATTTGTTAATAAAAATTTGCTAGAGAAACAGCAATATCGATGAACCAGAACAAAAATTTCATCGACTTGCTTACATATGTACATACATATATCTTCACGAATATCTCTTTCCGTTGGTGCAAAAACGTATGGAGTAGCAGGGGACGCATAGTAAATCTAAACCAAATGTGGGAGGTTTCCGAATGGGCATGGTGTTCTAGTTTATTTTCATTTTCATCAAATGCATAACGTATGTCAAATTTGATTAAATTTAAGGTAACTGTTTGAACGATATTAATCTAAGAATATGTGATTTGTATTGAGGGTATTAGAAGGGCTTATTTCGGACTTTTGTTTGGGTTACCTGCCGTTTTTCTCAAACCAAGAACTATAAAACGAAATAATGGATAAAAATGCAGATGGTCTACAGAAACAAAATTGAATTTCCCCAATTTGTATGGGAGACACACAAAATGCATGAAAATGCAGGCCATTTTCATTCGTGTAAACAGACGTAGCAAACCGTTAACGTGTACCAACCCGGACTGAATTTAGTGTAACCGGGTGGAGGATATAAATTTAAGAATGTTAAATCGATTTTTTGTATGCGAGTACCAAAATTTGCAAAATCAAAAATCATAATTATGTACTTACATGTGATTGATAAAATACAAACCAACAAATAATTATTAAAAATTATTTATATAGATATTACACATAACCGTTACGGTTCCTAGTTAGTACACAAATTTTCACCAACATTTTCATATAGTTCAAATATTTGATCGTTTAGGAACGCCCTAAACTTTTACAAAAAAAAAATTTTGCGCACAAACTATAATCTTGCGATGTTGAAACTTGCCCGTCTTAAATTTGCACTTCATCTGTAATATGCTTACGACAAATCACATGCCTGTATTTGGTTCACTGTCGTTTTGCAGTCAGAATAACCCTCGCGGTACGTAATCGCATGTACGTATTAGCCGATGTGTGAGTGAGCAGAGTATTGCCTGGGAGGATCCACATGCCGCGCACCAACAGCAATGGAAGCATTGAATCACTCAGGCAGTCGGACGCCTGTATTTAATTGAATTACCGTTAAATTAACGAATTCAAGTCAATGCGACGACATAATAAAACCGAACCCCTCGCTGTCACTGTCGCTCCGAAACTAAGTCGTCGTGTCCCATGACTCTGCAACATCAGGTGTTTACGTGACTGCAACAATAAACACATTTATCCCGCACATTTTCCCTCACAGAGGCGGCAAAGGGATTCTGCTTTTCCGTTGCTCAGCACGAGTTGCAGAGAAATCTTCTTTATTGGACTTACGAGTATTCAATGGAATCAACTGTTAAATTGTTTTCGTTTCTTTAACTCAATTGTTTTCTGTAATTGTTGTCTTTATGTCGGGTATGTGGATTTTCTGGAGCCTGAGTCTCAGTACTGTCTTCAATTTGGGTAATTTTTAATGGAAATACTTGTTGCATTGAGAGATGTCGGTTGTTTAGCAAATACTTTATGTAAATTTACATTTGTTTTGAGATATCTCTCTTTCGTTTTGGTCGTAGAAAGACAAAAGCTATAGCTTTCGCAAACACATAATGCTGTATCCTTTTGTGAGAGTTTTCATCTTCTGTATATTTGCGATTGTTTCGGTGTGTACGAGTTATATGTAATTTTCACATTATATTGCCATAGTTGTTGCTGTTATGTTTCCCTTAATGGCAGCATTATCCGAAATATAAATATTTAATTTAAGGGATTATAATTAAAACCTACACTCTCAGTCCTGCTCCAGATAACAGTCCCCCTACATATGTCTCTGTGTGCGTGTGTGTATATAACGACACGATAACAATTTGTTAAAATTGTTATTTGCATTCGCAATTTTGTTGCTGTTTCTATTGTTCTACAGTGTCGGACTACGAATTGGACATGAAACGTTTCAACCCCGAAGACTCAATCACGGTTAAGTTATATTTCTAAATAATGGATGGATTTTCTAAGGTTTAATGCGTGTGTGAAGGTTGATAACGAGAAGCCACTATAGAATCTCAGTCTGCTGAGGAGTGTCAGGAAGGGCTTGGAACAACCAAGTTTCTCGCCTAAAAATACTCCGAATAAGCCCACAATACAATTGAAAAAAAATCCCAGAATTATAACTTTTGCAAGTTTTGCGCCTATAAATTATAAATGATTACTGTTTTTTGCTACATTTTACTACTTGTATGTCTACTACTTTAAGAGGTTTACCAATGCAATGCGTTCCCATTCACAAAACTAAGCTTACTAAATGCTTTATGATTGCTAAATTGTTTCGAAAACGTAAGCTACTACAGTCTTTGTACGAATTTGAAATTTGAAGTAAGAAAATGTAAATGCGACAAATGGGACAATTTGTTAGGGACGTACCAGAAGAGAAATTACTTTACTCTGCCGAGTTTGGCTGAATTCGGTACAACATCTTAAAAGATGAATCTAAGAATATTTATGTATGGGAGGTGCCAGAAGTGACGAGGTTGATTCGGTTGAGTTTATCAGGGAAGTACTAACCAATGTAACGAGCAAACATTTAGGCTACGGCAGCCTATTGAACTGATATTTCAGAGGAAGATTGAAGTTCAGAAAATGTGTTAATTTATATGGGTGGTAATAGCAGTGGCAATGCACCCCGTTTCCCGCCCGCGACTGTGCTTTGATAATCGCTCTTCACGTTCCAAATCTCATTATATTTAATGTGACTAAATAACCGGTCGATTTTTCAAATTATGCCAGGCATTACAAACTAGAACAATGGATAAAAATTCAGGTTACTGCAATTCGTATAAGAGGTGCTCGAATGGGCTTGGCAGTGTAGTCCATTTCATTTTAAGTTAGTAATTTATATTTGACAAAATTTGCTCAATTCAGTTCTACTAATTAAAAAAATGTGGAGCTATGAATATATTAATTAAATCAGTCATTCGGAGGTGCCAGAAAGAGTGAGGTTGTCTGGCCAATTTTTCTCAATTTTTATCAGGCTTTACTAGTAAATATAATGAATGAAAATTTAGTTTCATGTAAGCTAATTGAAATTCGGGAAATCGCTTTAATTGCTTAGTTTGAGAAGTTTTATAAAGACTTACGGCAGTTATCCTTCCCACCAGCCAGACAGACGAACATCGCCCAATCGATTCACAAATCTTGAAATACATTTGGTGAAAAGATACTTGGTACTTTGGGCACTATCTTCTATGTGCTGAATGTTTATCATTCCTTCAGATGAAAGTGCAGAAACAACATATATATATATTTCAAATTTATCTAACAGTTTAGTCGTAGTTGGTTATTTGTGTGGACAAACGACTAAAGCCAGAATTATGAAAACTGGGGTATACAATATTCATAATTCGTACTTTTAGCGGTAAAAACAGAACAAAATGGAACAGATGCGGTACCATCGAGCAGCTCATTTGGCTAGAGATAGGATCATATTGCGCTTTCAGAGCGTAATATAGAAATTTATATCATACTTTTAAGCTGGGATCCCACTATCGGCGCAATGTACCGATTTTTGTAAAATTTAATAGGCTGATAGTGGGAACGCACAACATTTGTCAAAATGGGACAATCTGTGCCGAAATCGTGCTGACTAAAAATAATGAAATACAACCCTGTTGCACCGATAATGTGAACACTCTGTACATAAAGTGTAACAATAAAATTGTTAAAAATGCGACGATTTTTATCGGTCACCTGCGCCCTGATCAAAGTTAACAATTAGCGCCGATTTTTAAGAACAACACTGTTTGTAAACACAAGAAAAGCGGAAGAAGCACAAAAAAGAAAATTTAAACTGAATACGCGTAGTCACAAAAAAAAATCTTTAAAAATGTATTCAGACTACGAAATTTTAGAAGGCGAAACAAGTTTTGAAGAATTGTCTACATCAAACCCGGAAAACAAAAGGAAAAGGCCACGAGTTTCCGGATCTTGGACGAACGAGTCAACCCAAATGCTTCGTTTCTTTCTATTTATTTTATTTTTCAGTTCCTGCTTCTTTTTTAACATTGACGCCACAATATACAAGCCGGTGGCAATTTTCTGCTGTTGGTAGAAATCCATTCCCTCCGCTAAAATCAATGTGTAAACAAAGAATTATATTACGCTGAAGTTATTGTACTATTTTTTTGCTTATCTTTTTTATTACACCGCTTTAATGCTGTAAAATAAGAAATTGATTTTCAATTTTGTATAATAGCACAATATGCGATGATAATGTGACTGCTCAAAAAGTAATTGCCCAAATCTTTGTCAAACGCACCGATGTAGCACAATAAAAATCGATACATATTGTGCTATGTGCGCCGATAGTGGGATCTAAGCTTTAGGGGTGAAAAATGATGAATAGATGAGTCCACCACTCTCTAAGGTATGAGAAGGAATTTATAGAAATTCATTTCGTTAGGGGATAAAACGTGAACGAATGAGGACAAAAATGAAACCATCGCGCATGACAACTGACTGCTGCTGGAAAAATGGAACTGTCCTATACAAGTGATTGAAACTAACTAACACCATCGTTCCTTTTAGGCCGTACTAGCGCAACATTTGCAGATATTTTGAAAATTGATCTTTTAAAATATCAACCGTTCACAGCCGTTTGGAGCAGCAGCAGAAACTGAAAGATATGACATTAAAAGTGTGCATTCTATCATGGAACATCATGAAAATATAAACTTAAGAATCAGAACAGGAAATAATTTAGACAGAAATTGAACCAGGCTAGATCTAAAGGCTGAAGAAAAAGGTCAAAGTTAAGGAGCAAATGCCTCTTAATGCATCTGCATAGTTTAGTAGTAAGTTTACGAAAATAACACTTTCAGAGAAAAGCCTTACGCGGAAGGGAACAGAAGCGTCTGTGCGAAAGAGCTTTGGCAACAAATTAAGTCATATTGCCTAGAGTATAAATTACTAAATGAAGCTGATTAAACAATTAAATTCAGTGTTGGATAAATCCCAGAGGAATTCAACTTTTGATTTTTTACTTAAAAGTTCGGAATCACTCGCTAGCTTTAAATATTGGTTCATGACAGTTTTACTTAATAATGATCACGTATAAATGACTGGTGCTGGATCTTTTTTTATGAATTGCATTCCGTAATACCAATGTTTGGCCTCTTTTAAACACGAATCTACATTTATTTCACCAGTTACGTAGCTAATGTTTCTTTTAAGACCTTTGGGAGTTTATTTTTTATTTTCATTTATAAATAATGTGCAAAAAAACAGTACAAAAAGTTGATATACAGTTATCCATTCACTGGTTTCAAAACCTCCGGTCTAGCAAGGCTGCGAGCTGTTAAATACCTGTCATCTAAAGTGTTATTTATTTAGTGAAACAACCGAAGAACGCGTAGAAATAGTTAAAACCTACAATAGTAATTCAGAACCACCGAATTTTTCTTTTTTACGATTTAACGCCGTTAGACTTTTTTTCTGGGGCTACGCCAAAGACTGTGTTTATAAGGATAATCCCCAAACGTATCGTCCGAAATGTGCGAAAAAAAACCTACAGGCGGTAATTTTGATGACATTGTTTTCCATAACGGCAAGGTCAATTATAATGAAATAAAAGTTTAATCGAAGTCATAGTTTTACGTGTGTTTTATTTATCTTTACTTTTGAAACCAAAAATTGGATGTATATGTACAACAGGGAAGCGTTTCTAACAGGCCCATTTATTTGAGGATGAGTCGGTATGTCGTCCATTACGCAATATCTAATATCACAAGTGGAACGAATTAGTCTAGTTTGGAAGTGAAAAATTTGCTCAACCGGGGACTTTATCATAAATCCATTTTTCATATTTGTCAGAATATTTCGGATGCTTCATACCAAGTCATAAATACTTTAAGAAGCCGCCCTGGTTACAAGCACAATAATATAAAATTCTTAAAAAAGTTACTTTCGTCCGAAAAAATAAGAGAAGTCGATATCAACATGTATGCGAAGTCGAAGTTTTTCTTTCATTTGCAGACAGTATGAAAAGATAACTGTGAATAACTTTTACATTGCTTTTAGAAAATTCCGAACGATAGAACGCTACTTCGAAAGAATTTTGATCGGTTTTGAATACGTTTATAAAGCTGAATTTGAACCGATAACATAACAAGTTGGTTCAAGATTATTGAAAATAGCTATCAAATTATGATTGCCAATTATGTGTAATAATTTATTTATTTCTTAACAATTAGCACATTTCATTCGCAAACAAACTAACGAAATGACTTAATGAATCAAATCCAGATTTTAAATTATATATTGTAGCCATATGACTAAAATGCCAGTCTATGCGAAAATGTGCGAAGTGCCAGAAATCGCTCGGTTTTTATCGACGACGGACTCAATGCAGACCATTTTTATTCGCAAAACTAGGTTTAATTAAAGCCTGATATTCGCTAAATCATACCGAATTTAGCATAACTGAATATCAGATATGATTCTGGATCATGTGGAATAAATTAGGCTATTAGTATGGGATGTACAAAAAGGACGCGGTTATCCGGTCGATATTTTTACATTTTACCAATCATTACATTAAATGCTATAGACAAAAGTAAAAGTTATTGCTGTCTGAAAATTAAAATTTATAACGAAAAATTAAATTTCGATATACCGGTCACTTTGTGAATAAAATACAGAAGAAGGACCATGAATAAAAGAAAAAAAGTGAATAAAAGGGGAGTTGGCGATTAGAGTGGGGGTGCGGTGTCAATGCACATTGGGCGAATTCAGTGCTGTTGTTATTGTTGCAACTAATTTGCTGTGGTGATCGACCTATTGGAAACCTATTGGAAATTTGTGGAGTAGGTTGTGGAATATATTTTGGGTTTGAAGCAACCTTCCTGTACCGCTGCAAAGGAAAATCGACCTGCTGATGAATTTGAGGTTTGAGAAGTTATTTGGTTGCAGTTTAAAATAGAAGAAATTAAGAAAATAATTAATTTCAATTCAAGATAAGTTTATTTAAGAAAAGTTAAATAAAACACATACATGATTTTGATGAAACTTTTATTTCATTATAATGCCATTATGTATAAAATGCAATATCTCGATAAGTTGACGAATTTTGATTTCCAAATGTTTCAACGTTTGGGGACTATCACCGTAAACTTGGTTTTTGACGTAGTCCCACAAAAAAGTCTAACGGCGTCAAATCGCATGATTTTGGTGGCCAATTGACGTCGGCAGAACGTGAAATTACGCTTTCTGGAAACTTCTCATGGTGCAGGCCAGGATGCAAATTGCTTTATAATCTTGCCAATTCTTTGTACAGTAGGTCGATTATGATGACCATAATCAACCCATAATGTACGAAAAGTACCCACTTTTGTAGTAGTTTATAACTATTTTTACGCGTTCTTCTGATGTTAAACGATCCATATTTGTAAATGGCAAACTTTTCACTAAATAAATAACACTCCAGATGATAGGTATGTATCCAGACCGACGTGTTTGAAACCACTAAATGGATAACTCCGTACATACACTTTGTTTATACACTTTGTATGAGAGATACCAGAGCTACTGTAACAATCCAGAATTCAATGCAACTGCTTGATAACATAGGAATGAGAATGTATTGGTTGAATCGGTAATTTGTATGCGAGGTACCAGAAGGGACGTGGTTGCCTGGGCGATAGTGGGGAAAATTACGATGATACAACTTTCAAATTAGAGTTACGGTGGATAAATTCAAGAAAATCGATCAATTTGTGTGAAATGTGGCCAGAGGGGCTTGACAATACCGTCTATTTATATTACCAAATTCTACTTTAGCTGACTTTATTGCAGCTGAATTAAAGTTATCAACGTAAGAAGATATAAATTAAGTGCAA
This sequence comes from Philornis downsi, assembly GCA_019455685.1. NCBI lineage: Eukaryota > Metazoa > Arthropoda > Insecta > Diptera > Muscidae > Philornis > Philornis downsi. The sequence continues at coordinate 1,618,321 of JAHXMU010000251.1, forward strand.
TTTTTTTTTTAAATTTTGCCAATAACTATAATATACAAGGTGTCCGTCGGGAAGGTATACTACTTTGTTTTGCCGCCATTTTGGTAAACATTAGTCTTGACAGTTCATATTTGGCAGTCATGAAGTAGAGTCGTGGCAAATTTATTGTGGAAAAATATTCGATTCTTTAAAACATTTTATCAAAATCAATCATCGATTACTGTGACGTTGAGAAAGTTACGTGAAATTTTTAGGAGAAACAACGTGCCAACAAGACGCACTTTTTATCGTGTAGTAAATGATTTCGAAGAAAGAGGATCTGTAGCTGATAGGGCCACGCATGGACCACAACGTACTGCAAGATCGGCTGAAAACATTACTGCTGCTCAAGAAAGTGTTCAAAACAATCCATCAACCTCAATTCGACGCTGTGCTCAGGAGCTTGGTCTTCAAAGAACAACTTTGGCCACAATTTTGCACAAGGATTTGCATTTGTTTCCATTTAAGATTCAGTTGACACAAGAGCTTCTTCCGCAAGATCATTTACGCCGCCCTACGTATGCCAATAGAATGTTACAGGATGTTGTCATGGGCGAGCATGACAACCCCAATTTTCACGAAAAAATCATGAGTGACGAGGAACTTTTTTAATTGTATGGATATGTGAATAAAGAGAATAGTCGGTTCTGGGCAATTGAAAATCTTCAAATTATTCATCAGTCACCTTTGCAACCATTAAAAATGACAGTCTGGTGTGGAATTTGGTCAAGAGGAATCATTGGGCCTTATTTCTTTGAAACTGAAAACGGCGTAACGGTAATTGTCAATTAGGAGCGATATCGAGATATGATTGAAAATTTTTTAACGCCACAATTGCATTGGTTAAAATGTGGTATCAACAAGACGGTGCCACATCGCATACAGTGGAATTGCTGTGAGACCTCTTTGCGCAACAAGTTATTTCAAGAAATGGTGATGTTGATTGCTCTCCAAGGTCGCCTAATTTGACTGCTGCGGAATTTTTTTTTTGTGGGGATATCTGAAAAGCAAGGTTTATGCAAACAAACCAGGAATGCTTGAGAACTGAAACAAAATATTCGTGATGAAATTAAAGAATTAATTATCTGATATTGTATTCCATATAATTGCCCACATTAAATAAAACATGTATCAATATAAGGTCCATTCTCTTTCATTTAATGAAAAATTATAAACAAACAAAACAGTATGCCTTCCCGACGGACACCCTGTACTACGCAGTAGACAAAAGCAGAGTTAGCATCTCAGATTATTCAGTTTTGTACCCTATGTTAAAGCTTTCATTGCCTCTAGTTGATCATAAGTTCATTTTTCAAAAGTTTACTACTCTCTACACTTCTCTGTATTTATGACATACAGTATTATGTCATAAAATATACATATTCAAAATTGCTTGACGATAACGTCGGTAGATACAACAGCAAATAATGCAGCACCTAATTCTTGGTTGGTCGAAATTCACAAAAGGAAATGTGACGAATTATATACCCAGCTCGGATATACCCCTTGTCACTGTGGACACATGGGATCTTTTGTAAATTGCGCGTCGTAGAGTAGTTGAATTATATAGGAGTTCAACATTCGTACAATTCACTTAATTAAAATTCCTGCCCTTTGAAATGCCGAAAAACAGGGGTGAAAAGATCGGAATTCTTTACAATTTTCCTAAAAGAATTTGCATCATTCTAAATATTCATTCCCCTAAATTTTTACAATAGCGAAGCTAATTTAGAGACACTGATTATAATATGGACTTAATGATGAAGTAAGAGCCAAGTTATTTTTGTTCAATATTGTTTGGAATTTCATCATGAACAAACTTAGGCCGTCTGAAGTTCGTGACATTTCATTTCGGAAATCAGTGCCACTTGCAACACAGATCATGAAACCGCCATTCGGTGAACAAATGTGAAATAGGATGAATATGAAATTACAGCTCTTTTTCAGCTGGAGCTACGTGAGGAACGAAGACTATATATTCGGGCTGCGATTGGGAATTTGCGAATCAAAATTACTCGAATCACGAGAAATGTTCGAAAGCATCGTCGAAAGTTCGAAATTTATTTGAAAGAATTATTCTTTAAAAAATATTTATAATATATAATTATATATGTATAATAACACAGGTTACCTGAAAATTTTAAATTTGTAATTTCTTTAACGTGGCTTTAAATGAGTCTCAATTATATTTACTTAATTTTCTGATATTCAATTTTTCCTGTAAATTCTAATTCATAGACTGCAGTGGCCAAAAATTTTTTTCCACTGTATTGCTTATTAAACCTCGTAAAATTCAAACAATTCGACCAATTTGCACCCCTTCCGGTACCTTGCATACAAATGATGCAAATGCTGAGTTCAGCAAAGTTTGGTACACACTTTGAGTTTGATATATTAATAGTTGAGAGTGAAAATAGACATCACTGCCTTGCACTTTCTGACACCTCCCATACAAATTCACCGATTTTCCGAAAATCCAGTTTTTCCGAGTAACTCCACATTCGCTTACGGAGCAACCTAATTTTGTTCATTGCATTTATTTCCACCGACTGGTAAAACTTGAGAGAAAATCGAGAGGGTTATTACGTTTCTTCTGGTACCTTCCATAAAAAGGTCCGCTTTCACCCGTATATTCTCAACTTGATGTCTTTCAAGTAGTCGCACATAATGCAGACAAATTTGTGGTTCGTCATGTGCATGGTGAGTTAAGCACCAAGAATGAAAATGGGGGCATTGCCACACCTCTTCCGATATTTCGCAAATAAATGACCGATTTAATCCATATATTTCTAGTTTCGTATCTTTTGAGTGGTGCACTAAATTCAGCCAAATTTGCACACATCTTTTATAAAAGAGAAGTGTTTTATATAAGTTAACAACCAAAAGTTGCTAATATTTTTCCATTTAATTTTAAATAAAAAATTACATTTTTATTTCTCTCATTATTTTGTTATTGCGAAACGAACGGAAACCGTCGATTTCATATTTCTTAAAAATAAATTAAAGAATTGTCGCCTTATTATCGCAAATAAGTAAAAGCTGTTGAACTGTTTTATTCTAATCAAAAACAGAAGTCAGCGACCGAAGTAGTAAAAACAGAATGAAACAAAATATGATGGCATTGCAAGTTTTTCATTATTGTTAAGCTTTGTTTAAGTTAAATGTAAAGCAACAATTTCAGTTACCTTTTAACGTTCAATAAAGATACTTCTATTTGAACAAATTGTTTTTCATTTTTAGTTCTGAATCTAATATAGTGAAACAGCAATTAAAAAGGTAGTTCAAAAAAATAAATAAAAAATAAAATAATATTTTAGTAATTTATATAAGAAAAGTCTCTTTTCTGCTAGAAAATACTTTCCCGTGAAAAAGTATCTATGGAGACATTTTTCTCAGGGAAAGGTGTATATGGAAAGACGTGTAGACACTTTTCAAGAGGAAAAGCCTTTTCATGACATGTTTCTAAAGGAAACTTATAATAAATAAATCAATCAATTTTATTACGCACTAGAATCATAAGAAAAATATTATTCAAATTATTTCTAAATATATAAGATGAAAATGATAAGATTAATAAAGATTGGATTCTAAAAAATTCTCACAGCTCGGCAACTGAGCATTTTTCGACAGAAAATTAGTCTGAGAATATATTTTTTCTATGTATATGCAATAAGTATAAACAAAATACGCACCTATAATATTTGCCTTTGTTTAAAAAGTTCTAAAGTTAGAACTTTTATTTGAAAGATTCGAAAATGCTAATCCCAACATATATACAGGGTGTTTCAAAAGATACTTTATATCTGCTTAGCTTACTGGGTGTGCTATTCTGTAGCTCTTTGGAATTCAATTGCTAAGGACCGCTTCTCGTGAATAGAGTACGGATTGTGCGTGCAAGAAGATTTTGCAATATTCAAAATGCGCCTCTCATTTGAAAAGACGGATTAAGCATTAAATGGGTAAAGCATTAAAAAGCTTGAAGAAATCGATAGAACGGTAGAACAATCGTTAATCAGCCTGTTTTTGACGATGCAAACCTTCCAATTCGAAAGCGCAAAAGGGTTTTAAGTGTGTATAGATCATAATTTTAACTAATTTTGTGCGTTTGCTAATAGAAAACAAATATCCGAAATTAACAAATATTTTTTCGATAACAAAATAACTTTAATTTTTTTAATTCGTAAGGAAAATGTTAGGGACATATCTAGTGGCAGAGTCTGAAAATTTCTGTAGTTCTTCCTTTTGCATAATGTCAGTGGCAACCATTTTAATTATTCAGTAGATAATAAATTCATCTTTCGGCACTAATTAATATCTAAAATTACACTTTACCACTAGATCACAGTTCGTAACTTGTGAGTAATGGGTAACCCACACACATCACCGTGGGAACGAGAAAAGAGCAACGACTTGTGCACAATACTTACGACGGTGGGATACTACACACAAGCACAACTCACCACTTATGGTTAATGTGTAACTGGCGTCTACACGTTACACAATACCTACGGGAAATGAATAGCGCACCATCATGTGTAATTGATTACCCTGGACGGCTACACATTTCTCATGAGTAATGTGCACATTTACACTTGGCTCACAGCCGTGTATTCATTTCAATCAATCAAAATCAGAAAAATCTCCATATCGTAAAAGCGGAGCATCCAGTCGCAAAAATAACCCCATTTTACGGACTTCTAAGGGTGTTGGACTAAATATGAGTTATTACATAGTGCTAAACAACACAATTTTTTATCTCCAACGGCTTATCATAAGTACTGCTCTCCACATAACACCAACATTTTAAAAAAGGCACTAAAATTGAAATACGATTAAATACCGTGTTGATGAATCTTTTTATCGCTCAGATGACACTATTTTACAAATTAATTAAGAAAGAGCCACACAGTGCAAAAAATCGCCAATTTTAGAAATACTGTTCGAGATACTATGCCGCGGGGAAACCTATTGATCATTTACTAATCGTTTATATAATTGATAGGACGTAAAATTTTTTACCTGAAAAACATGCATGCATACTTGCCCTGTTTTTACAATGTTAAAACTTTACTTCCTATTTAAAAAATTCGAATTACGTTGTGTGCCAAAGTTTACCATTTTGACACTTTATTTAAATTGAGCCAGTAGAAACTCCATGATATTAAGCTTATATTTAAATTTATGTGCTCTTGATAGTCCCATGATCTAGAAAATTTCTTTGCAGAAGATGCTCGTGCAGTAACATTTTATTATAGGCAATTGCCTGCAATAAATATCTGATAAGTAAAACGTTTATTGAAGAATTTTTTCATAGAAGAGAAATATTGACGGAGATGTTTTTCATAGGGGAAAGTGCCCAGCAAGCAGCTTTTCATAAAGATTTTCATTTCACAAAGAACTTTTCATTCCAAATTTACAGAATCTTTGTATGTATGTTCGAACGTTCATAAGGCATAATCTATCTTTACAGAGTTTACTGGTATCTTGTCGGTGCATTTCTCCAGAACTCCTGAACAACACAGTTCTTTTAGAAGAAGGTTAAGAACGCCTAGCTGAAAACACTATCGGTTATGAACTGTTTTGTTCTTTCGGAAAAACTTCTTAAGGCCTAGACAATAATCGCAATCATTTGCGACATTCAAGATATCGCAGTAGATCTTCGGATGTTTAATATTAGTGTCCATTTGCGGGAACTGTAGGAAAATATTATTTGTCACTGTGCCATGTTGAAGCAGTTAAAGAATCCAATTATTTCTAGTATGTCTCGTTCTATTTACAACCGTAAAGCAAGGGCAAAAGGCACTCTCACCTGTATGTTGATTAAAATGAGTTTATGGACTATAAAATTTAGTACCATTCGGTAGTTTTTAATACAGCTTATGTAGTAAAGCTGCAACATATCATCTCGTCACCCACGGCTTAGCCATAACAGGCGTTGGAACAAAAGAGATCGTATTCCCATCACATTATTGCTAAGCCAGTCCCTATATTTATGTTACAATATCCGGAAGATATATATTACATTAGGCCATATACGAGGTGTGTTCAAAAAAAAAAAGGTGAATTTAAATTTTTTTTTAAATAATATTTACTAATTTCTATTATACCTCCCTCAAAGTAGTTCCACTCAGATATAATGCACTTGTGCCACCGTTTTTTCCAATTCTCCAAGCAGTTCTGATATGCACTTTTTGGTATGTGCTTGAGCCCTCTCAGCGATTCGGTTTTTATCTCCTCAATCGTCGCAAAACGCCGTCCTTTCATGGGTCTCTTCAATCTTAGGAACAGGAAAAAGTCGCAGGGGGCCAAATCTGGTGAATACGGCATGATAACGCAGTTAATTTTGGCCAAATAATCTCTCACAAGCAAAGATGAGTGAGCAGGTGCATTATCATGATGCAAAAGCCATGCATTTGTTTTCCACAATTCCGAGTGTTTTTTTTTTGTATTCCTTCACGCAAACGGCACATAACTTCAAGGTAATATTCCTGATTTACCGTACGACCTTGTTGGCTTTGGTTTCGATGTCGTAACCTTATACCCATGATTCGTCACCAGTTATGACTCTTTTAAGCAAATCTGGATCATCGTTGACGTCATTCAATAATTCCTGAGCGATTCTCATGCGACGTTGTTTTTGGTCAAAATTGAGCAATTTTGGAACGAACTTCGCTGCCACACGCTTCATGCCCAAAATTTCCGAAAAGAAATCATGCTCATGCATGGCATGAGCCAACTGATATGCCGACGTCCTCAGCAACTTTTGTAATTGTGATTCGACGATTCTCAATGACAATTTTCTTCACGTTCTCAATATTTTCATCGGTTGTTGATGTGCTGTGGCGTCCAGAGCGACCGTCGTCATTCGCATCTTTTCGACCTTCTTTGACAAGTTTGTACCACTTGCAAACGGTTTTTTTTTTTACTCAGAATACTCTCACCGTATGCCACTGTCAACATTTCAAGTATTTTTGAGCACTTAATTCCATTTTTTACACAAAATTTGATGCAACTTCTTTGATTCATTTTTTCGATAACACTCAAAACACTTGTCTTATTTATGCTCTCATAAACAAACTAAACATGCTAAATGGATAAAACTGTCAACATATCTTCGATATGAGTGTACCAACAAAAACAAAAAAAAAAAAAATAATCAAAAGTCGAATTTACGTAGCCTGCGAAATTAAAAAATTCACTTATTTTTTGCCGCAAATAGAGTGTCCTTAATACAGGAAAGAGATGGTACCGATAATTGGCATCATGTTAATTCACACGATAACCCGGCTGATATCACGATTCGTGGCAGCTTAGCTCAAGATCTGATATCAAATAATTTGTGGTGGGATGGCTCCGCGTGGTTAAGGCTTCCTCCCTCGAAATGGCCCAAGCCAGCTTTCAACATCATTGAAAATCTGGAAACTCGATGAATTTGGTCCCACCATTCTCAGGTATCGGCCTCCGAAGATATCTTGACACGGTTTTCGGATTTGCCTCAAGCTATGAGAGTGCTTTCTTATGTATTTAGATTTCAAAGCTTACCATCGTTTTCGTCATATGACTTGGAACAAGCTGAGATCAATTTCGTTAAGGAACGTTTGGGGAGTCTGTGTCAACGAAGTCACTTTGTAGAATATAGTTACTTAGAGAACAAGGTTCGCATTTCTCTAAGAAGCTCCCTACTCATTTTCAACCCTTTCATTGACTCCAAAGGTTTAATGAGAATGAACGGGCGCCTTGCGCGTTCTCTCACTCTTACCTATGATGAAAGATTTCCCAAAATTCTTCCCTACAAGGGGCGCTTTACAAGTTTGTATTTAAAACACATCCATGAATGTTCATTGCACGGCGAGAACTTATTAATGGTAAAAATAATGAGACAGGAGTTTTGGTACCTAAGTTAAAAAATTTGGTGAAGACAATTACCCACAATTGCCGTGCAAGCGCTCTGTACAGAAAAAGAGCCGTTGAACAAATTATGACCGCTCTTCCTCCAGAAAAAACTTCTCTTTCTCGTCCATTAATGTGTACAGGTGTCAATTTCGCCGGTCCGTTTGAAATCAAATCATATATAGGTAGAGGTTGTCGTATCACTAAAGGTTATGTTCTCATATTTGTTTGCTTTGCGACCAAGGCAATTCACCTTGAATTTACCAACGATCTTTCGACCGATTGCTTCATTGCAGTCTTCTCGCGTTTCTTTTCACGAAGAGGATCTCCCGCTAATATGTATTCCGATAATGGGACAGCCTTTGTTGGAGCTTCCAATGTTCTTGGTATAGACCAAGCCCAGTTTCTTCTTGACGTGAAACGCCAAGTTCTTCCAAAGGATGCATTTCAGCTCGTGGAATGCCATTTTAATCCCCCTGGAGCTCCACATAAGGGCGGCTTCTGGAAAGCTGGAGTCAAAAGTTTTAAAACACACCTCAAAAAGGTCTTCAATGTGCTGAAATTTACCTTTGAGGAATTCACGACAATGCTACCCAGAATTGAAGCATGCTTAAATTCTAGACCTCTAAGCCCCATGTCGGATTATCCAAATGATTAGGCCTCATTGACTCCTGCACATTTCCTCAAAGGCTCTGCTTTGCTGTCTCCGCCTGGGCCCGATACAACTATCGAATAACTCAGTTATGCTAATAGATGGCAAATTCTAAAAATCCTCCATTATATTTTTACTCGAAGATGGAAGAAAGAATATTTGATTGAACTCCACAAACGTAACAAGCATCAAATCAATGACATGCTTGTCGTACGAAAAGACGGTCTTCTTCCAAACGAATAGAAAATGGGCAGAATCGAAAATGTTTATCTAGGTCTCGATAAAAAAGTACGCGTGGTCGATGTACGAACTGCCAACGGCGTTCTTACTAGGCCAGTAGTGAAGCTCATACTATTTCCCAATCCCGAACAAAACTAATCTTTTGTTTTCGTTTCTGTTTTGTGCTCGTCCTATTTTTTCTCTATTCCCCAATTAAGAGCTGTATCTGCCCCACCGCGTCGTTTAACCAAAGACTGCCCTGCCAGGGAAGAAATTGCTCCCAAATCCGCTAAAAAATCCAGGTCTCACTCATTGCGCCGACGTCCCCGATTTCGGATGATGGATCCCGCCAAGCGGCTAAAAGTTGTTAGGCATCACAAATACTGCATTAACTGCCTGGCAGAGTCCCACATGCTTAAGAACTGCCAAAGCCGGGAAAGTCAAGAGTGTTTAGCGGAGCATCATACCATGCTGCATCCTCACAGTCGCAACAGCAACCACAACCGCAGAGGTACCAAAACCTCTTTAAACAACAATCGTGGCAATAACAACGACAACAACCAAAGACGTAATCTTCGACGCCAAATTTCTAGCAGTAGCGCTATAAAACACCGGTTCCAGGGAGTGTCCCAAATTCCACCCATCATCATTGTTCCTGCCACCAGGAGAGCCAAACCGTAGATAGCGGCACTAGTGGTGGGTCAACGCCTTCCACCATCGTATTTGTTGTGCTAGTCCGTTTATGTTGAAATAATATAATTGAATTCTCGTTCATCCGCATATGTATGTGACCCAGTCTAGCTTTTATTTATCTCTATATTGCATTCCTGCAAGGGGGGCGGGATATCTAGCTGGGCATCCTATAGTTCGTAAGTTTAAATTGATACCCTTGTAAGCAGTCCTGAATTATAACGAAGAATGAAAAGAAATGTCAAAGCAAGTAGCTTAACTCTAACTTCTGTAAAAAATAGCGAGATACCCGAAGATAATTTACCCCCCGTAATACACCCGATATCAGAAAACCCAAAATTTAATTGAGTTTTTAATTTTGTCACTAATGTTTGGATAATTAGTTATTCTTTCCCGCCATAACAATAGTAGTAGATCGACAATCAAAATAAACAAAATTCATCCAAAAAATTAAATTAACCGTATTCCGCACAAAAAAATAAATTTTGCAAAACTATTCAAACTGTCAAACTGTCTTCAACCAAAATATCTAATTTTTTTTTTTTTCGAAAAATCTTGGCCACCGAAAAATCATGAATACACTTAATAAATTTTAGTTTAAAATTCAATGAAATTATCGAACAGAATATTTTGTTGAACTAATTAATTTTGAAATAAAATGAGAGTATTTTGCTTTCAGGATTTTTAAAAGAAGTGTAAAAGTTTTCAAAATACAATGTTGTCGTTACATATTTTTGCAACATTCTTCAACTCTGCTCAATAACAATAAAAAGTCTTCAAAACACAAATCTATCCGAATTATGTATACAATCGAAATCAAATAGTTGTTTGCTGGCTTGACGGACGTGTTGAAAAAAAAATTTAATTAACTGTTTTACTAAGTTATTTATATGTAGGTATTTCTTAAAGCATAAGCACGATAAAAATATTAAATTTTATAGTTTAATATTTATTATCATACAAAGCAACCAAATTTTACAATTATACTTTTTTTTGAAATATTTCTTTCAAATGACGGCAATAACAGCATCTAGAATAGTCCATTCTGAGTTTCCATGCAACGCATGGTACGTGTTTGGGATCTTCCTCTGAACTTTGCTTTACATTTTATTTCAAAATCATAATAGAACTCTTCCATACTTAACAGTAGCAATTTTATTTTCAGGATTAAAGCGGCACAGTAAATTTTCGTCGGTGAAGAAAATTTTAAATTCATCAACAGAAATCTATCTTAAGTTGATTTATCAGAAGTATGTAATGACAGCTTTCTAAAAATAACAAGTATTTTTGACAATTTAATGTACGGGGTGGAAGGAAGCTTTTTACTCAGGACTGCGCTGAAGGCGTATCCATTTCAAAAGAATTTGGTTGCAGCGAGATGGAACAACTGCACACGTAGCCAGACAGGTTATGGCGGGACTCCAACAAAAATTCCCAAACAAATTAACATCCAGAAACTCCACTTTCCGCTGGCCCCTAAGGTTAACTCACCTGACTGCAAAAGACTTTTGTATAGAGTTGTGTCGAGCAAGAGGTGTACAAAATGAAACTAATGAATTTGACTGAATTGAAACAGTCCATTAAAACAATAATGGCGGCGATCCCGACTTGAACCCTTCAGACCGCAATGGAAGGGTTCAGTCGTAGCACATGCGTAAATGAGCGTGGAGGTCATCTACGGCGTATTCTTCAACCGCAACCAGTTATATAAAATAAAATTTAATTTTCTGTGCAATAAAAATAATAATACTAATAAATGAGATACTTTGATTGGAAAAAAGGTTATTTGAATTTCTTATTTTATTACAATTGATGTGCTAACCTATATAATATATAAAACGAAATTAAAGAGAAGAGCAATTATCTTCAACAGTAGTATAGAATCTTAATGATCTCACTTAATTCATGTACAACAACTCACAAGAAAAGAACAAAAAACACCGCCGTATAAAGAGGCCTCATCAAACCGCAAGTTTGGTTATGCTAGAAGCTGTGATAATCATAGGTGATATAAGGGGAACATTTTGATTTGCATTTAAGTGTTGGGACAAATGCTGTAGCGTAATTAAGAAATATTGTAAATATAATATCTTACATATGGATTGTTCCATAGATTTTACCATTAAGGAAAAAACATGTAAAATTATACTTAACAAATTTTGGCAAACTGTACTTGGTAGAATATGTTCTAGAATCGGCTTATTTCTACGTTGATTTGATTCTTTCACCTTAAAGCAGTTCAGACAATATGTCGTTAGGGTTATGAAATACCCCCAACTTTGTTCACTTTCAAACTGAGGGTTTCTTTTTCCCCTTGTTGGGTTTTATGTTCAAGATGAAATTGTGGCTTTAAGACATTGCGTCCATGGATTGAAAGTTGTATTTTCTTCCGGTTACATCTGTACAGCAAGTATTATTTTTCATGGGGCTACCATTTGGGCCAATGTACTATAGAGTAGCAGCTTATTTTATTGTGGAAAGTAATGAAAGGCGGATCCGATGATAAATAAGCAGTGATGGTGATGATATTGCTAGGATATTTTGATTAATGGAAAAGAGTACTCACATGGAATCAGGTATTTCGATTTAGTTAAATCACTGAATTTTTTAAAATTAACTTGGAGAATATTTTGAGAGTTTTTAAGGAACTAACTTGTTACTATTTACATTTCTTAATAGACTTGCATTTGTTAGCTTGGGCGTGTTTACCCAATAAAAGTACAATCAGAAAAGAAGCTGTGGTTTCTTGATGCTCTCTACTTAGTTCGGGTCTAAAAATGTAGAAAGTTATGATAAAAGCAACAACAGAAAACAATGAGTAATCTGCCGACATCACATAGACATATTAATTGCTTGTGCTATTCACATTACAACGCTACCGTTTGCAGTTTGGTTAACCAGATGGTGCTACACAAATTTTGCTTCTTATCAAGGCCCACATTACAATTATCGTATTTCAAAACCTTCTGGCATATTTTATTCCTTTCTTATGGTAATCGTATTTACGCCATGTATTGTGGCAAACATGATTTCCAGTGACATTTGAATACCTTTCGCGGATTTGAAAGGGACTTATTTAATTTTCTTCAATATCAAACCTAACCCATCACAGAATTTTTTGGTCGTCGTAGGTAGTAGATTTACTTTTTCCAACCAATTAGGCAATTTCTCTTACAGTTTTACATTGCAAATTCAAATTAACTACTAATTGCCTAATTTCAACAGTAGTTTGATTTCCATCTGGTGTCATTTTAAATATATTTTCGTCTAATGATATTGTGACCGGGCGTGGCGCAGTGGTTAATTCACTCGACTATCATGGGCCTGAACGCGGGTTCAATCCTACATACAGCTACCTATTGTTATTTGAACGACGGCCACGTCGATGTGTCTGACGAATACCTCGAACAGTTGAGTAATCGATAAGCCTGGTAAATGCTTTTCAAATTATGACGTTCGGAATCATTGTTAAACGATATGTCCCGTTGAGAGAGTCCAAAAATAGAGTGCGTGTAAGCTCGTTGAATGTGAAAAGCTCTTCCATATCTCATTTATGGGATGCAGGGGAATTTGTTTTTTTTTTTTATTAAAACCGTCTGCCACAAAATGCAATATCCGAATGAATATGACACACAAAATACATTTTGTTTAAGAGGGTATTTGCAAAATAACCGTATTTTTAGCGTTGCTACTTTGCTTCGTACGAATTTGCGTTGAGCGAATGAAAAGTTAAATATACATATTTAGCTTATTTTTGAAGTTAAGAGCATATTCGTATCAAACAAAAGCTGGGATCCCACTATCGGCGCAATGTACCGATTTTTGTAAAATTCAATAGGCCGATAGTGGGAACGCACAACATTTGTCAAAATGGGACAATCTGTGCCGAAATCGTGCTGACTAAAAATAATGAAAAACAACCCTGTTGCACCGATAATGTGAACACTCTGTACATAAAGTGGAACAATAAAATTGTTAAAAATGCGACGATTTTTATCGGCCACTTGCACACCGATCAAAGTTAACAATTAGCGCCGATTTTTAAGAACAACACTATTTGTAAACACAAGAAAAGCGGAAGAAGCACAAAAAAGAAAATTTAAACTGAATACGCGTAGTCACAAAAAAAATCATTAAAAATGTATTCGGACTACGAAATTTTAGAAGGCGAAACAAGTTTTGAAGAATTGTCTACATCAAACCCGGAAAACAAAAGGAAAAGGCCACGAGTACTATTGTACTATTTTTTTGCTTACCTTTTTTATTACACCGCTTTAATGCTATAAAATAAGAAATTGATTTTCAATTTTGTAAATCAATCAGCGAAGACATGTAAACAAAAAACATATGATTCAATTTCTCAAAAAGTGCGCTGATAGTGTGACCACGTTTTGCAGATTATGCACAAATTTTTCTTCCGGCCGACATGTACCGAAAACAAATAGCACAATATGCGATGATAATGTGACTGCTCAAAAAGTAATTGCCCAAATTCTTGTCAAACGCACCGATGTAGCACAATAAAAATCGGTACATATTGTGTTATGTGCGCCGATAGTGGGATCTAAGCTAAACTCTTATCCGAATATGCGATGCGACGGAACTATTGCATAAGTAAAATCGTCGCTATCTGTCTCAGCATATTAAATATATACTTATAACTATCTACACGAGTACATATGTATGTATCTGAAAAAACAGCAAACACCAAACTCAATATCTTTTGGCATTTTAGGGCTTTAACAGAAACACGAAAAATACCCAATATTTATGGAACACAATATCCATTCAAGCGGGCCAGTACTAAGAAGAATAACATTTAAATTTATCTGAAACCACCATTTTTTTTCGCTCAAATTTGGTACATTCAACAAACACTATTGTGGAATGGTAGATATGACAATCATAGGTTAGTTTAGATAAATCCCATGAAACAGACTTTTGAGTGGTCACATAGTTATTCTTGGTGTTGAATTTTGTTTCTGCAGTCTAACAAGGTATGAAATTGGCCAACGGATAAATGAACTTTTAAGCTTAACACAATATTGTGCTTCCGTATCTAGTCAATGCTTTGCTGTTGATGATTTGAGCGATCTATCTCTGATTTTTACCTGCCAGAATATTGCTATTCCAAGAAGTGTATAAAAGGATAGTAATACGAATAGTTCATAGTTCAAATGTCGCAAAATACTAGCATATGTATGGAATTCAATAGTTTAGGAAATTCAACCTACGGCAAGCTGAACCACTAATTATTATCCTGATATTACCTCACCATCACCGCAGGTCCATGACATATGCTTGTGTGTATATGTATGCCGTGGTAACTTGTGATGATAAAAGACAAATCCAATCCATCAGTGTGTTGTTCCTTTTATTCGCCATGCCATTCAAGCAGCGATAGCATGTGGATGGCGACAATCATATCCGACGAGATGGTCTTTTAATCTCACTTATTTGAATGAATGAGAGGGAGTGACTGTGGAAGGAATACACATTCGAACGGAGCATTCAGAGGATACAATTGAATGACATTATAGTTCATTTGTAGCTTTGCGGCAGAGCTGTTAGGTATTCAGCTTGTGTTCTGATGCTTTCGATTACGTACTCCTCATATGCATCGCTTCCACTCGTTGTACACTCATTGCTCATTCCTTTGGCATCACATTCCCACACAGAGTGGGAGAGAGACTCGTAATTCATTTAATATTTTAATGAAATTATACTTAATTAAAACGAAGGCAAATTAATCCATGGTTCCTAGTATGACTACAACTAACTTACAAAATTCCTGCGTGCTGCACGGCCAAGGATCCTCAGATCTACTCCCATCATTCCAGTTCCTTTCATCCCTATGCTCGTCTGTTTATACGCGCATCTTCTTGGCTGGATTCTTGGAAGTTACCTCACGAATTACTTTGATGTAATTAAGTGCGGTGTCTTATGTTTAAGTGTCTACATTCGTTCAGGAGCGAGGAACAACAACTTTATCTACCAAAGGCAGCTTTTTTGCTACTTTCACACATTCGCTTAGCCCCCGTACTCTCCTGTAGCCACTCATATCCCACAATCTGTTATCCTGAAGATACCAGGCACTACATTTTGTTTCGTCCACCTACCACATCGTGCGGTGTTTTTAGGGACTTGAGAGACGATGAACGTGACTAAAATTCTAAAGTTTATTTTGTTACCAAACAAATTTTTAAGCCGATTCCCCCTTCATCGCTTCCATGGGCGAGGACAAAGGTAAGGCAAGTGCTGCTCTCAAAAATCTGCGAAGGAAATCGTACCAGCTTACTGGCTTAGCTAGGTGGACCCTGTGGTGATGCCAGTTATGTCAACGATGTTGGCGATGACTCTAATAATGATGATGTATTATGGTGTAATGTGATATAAAGATGATGTAATGCGCGTCATATAAAAAGTTGTAATCAACAAATTGCTTTTGGAGACTGATTGTTTTCTGCGAATTAAGGGTTTATTGCGAAATGTTTATTCTCATGAATTCTAAGAGCTAATTCAAATCCTATTTAAATTCAACAATACAAATTACAGCTAATGGGCAGAATCCACGGATTTTGTCGATACGAAAAACATTCGTCAGACATATAGATATTTTTTAATTAATTACTTTTGACCAACTTGAAAGAAATTAAAACACGGCCTACTGTACGTTCCCGTGAGTTGAGGAACAATTTCGAAGGTTTGGATCGATTTTCACTGGATTTAGCACAGGTAATCTGCTAAACTCTATGGATTTTAGGAAACATCACTTACGTTCCAATTCCAATTGGCAGTGGCATACTGGATTTAAGAATTTTTTGAACAAGAACAATTTTGTGCCAAATTACTATGTTCAATAAAGCAGAAATTTGAAGATATGAGCGCGCAATTTAATCTTAATGGAAAAAAGTCAATGTCCCTTTACATAAAAATTAAGTAGATGTGTTCGAATTTTTAATCTCTGGATATTCTGTACATTTATTTTTAAAATCCTTGAAACTTGTTACACTCTGTGAATTTAAGATCAAGATCAATTTGTCCCAATTTTTCTTTATTTGAAAGTTCGATTTTTTTGTGCCTTTTCTTTACTTTTTGGTTCCCTGCAAGTAGGAAATTTACAAAATAGCATTTTGTCATGCGCTTTCGTCGTAATAGTATCATTCACATTAGTCTTCGTGATTCCAGTATCAGCTGTTTGCCTTGGAGGGCAGAACCACTTTTGCACTCATTCTATCATGTTTCTCCCCAAACCATATGAATTTTTGCAAATCACTTTTCATTCATGAATTTGTTCAAACCCAATTCAACTAAATCCTTTTTGAATAAATGTTCCAATTTTCATGATGCCAGATTTAAACTTATAGTGTTATCAGCAGTATAATTTTGATCCCTTTATACCATATTTTTACTCATTTTTACTATATTTTTAACTTTCGTGATTCTAATCTTAGGTGTTTGAGCTGAGCGACCATGCCAGATTTGATCCTTTGTACCCTGTTTAATACTTGAACACAGAAATTCCGGAAAACATCTTCTTGTCCTTATATTAGAGCAATATGAACGGCGATTCTGTTCGATGGTATAAAATTTGCCCCTCTCAATACTTTTCTTCTTTCGTTTTATATAGGTAGATTCCAGTTCTGGCAATTTCATGTGGAGGATGATACCAGATTTGTCCCTTTTTATCATGCTTTTACCTCGAAAATTACGAATTTCGAAAAAATAGCTTCTTATCGCATGCCTACTCTTCATGATTCTACTTCTATTTCTAGCTATTTTTGGCACATAAAGGCGCGAATTTCATAAAATCCCTTTGCTCGCATGCCTGCTCTGAAAATGGAACGTCGACATGCTTCGTAGTCGTTAGATTTGGGCGATTATCAGTCTATCAGTTAGTCAGTTATTAAGGCTATAATTTCATATGTATAGATAATATTTTAAAGAAAATATATCATAATCCACTTAATCCTCTGTCTTGTATACACCATATATTATCATTGCTACAACTAACATATTCATTTATATCTCATTAATGGAAAATGGCTTTTCATATTCCGTGAACTATTACACTACATTTTTAGGCTTGCTGAACGGGATGCGCTGTCGAATAACGACAGTTTCAGAGTCATTTACTAGGCAAGCCGAGCGGTCGACTACCTAAATTTCGTCAGCATACCAACATGGCCGCAGCTCAAAGAAAGACGGATAGTTGTATCGAGGTTGGAGTCCACAATAATGTAGTGCGCTTCACTGCCATTATCATTGCTTTCATCACTAAAATTGCACTTTTGCAATAGATTTTGTTGTTAAAACATTTTCGCCCTGCAAGTTCAGATAGGTTAGGTTAGGTTAGGTCAGTGTGGCAGTCTGAAATGACAGATTCACTTCGACCATGTAGTCCATTGTGATACCACGGAAACTAGAGATAAGGATATCTGGTTTCCCCAGTTGATCCATCCTGAGCGCCACAAGAAGCTCTTAAGTCGGACAATATCTATATCGTCCAGCCTTCCCAGATCCCTGAAGAAATAAGAGCTTAGTGCTGATCCCCGTCTGTATGCCAGGGTGGGGCAATTGCAGAGAAGATGTTCTACAGACTCCTCCTCCTCTTCATCCCTACAACTCCAGCAGAAGTCACTGGTCGCAATCTTCAATCTCACTACATGTCTTCCAATCAGACAGTGTCGCGTCATGACGGATACAAGCAATGAGACGTCGGGTCTTGATAGCGACAGCAGTGTGTGTGAACGATTCAGATCTAGGTGAGGCCACATTGGTCTGAATTGATTACAGACTCGGACAGACGCCCACATACCATTTGCCGCTTAATGTGCTCTATCTCGCGGTAGAAGCTTGCAAGTGGCTAGAGGCATGCCTACGGACTCCAACTCAGCTGGAGTCTGTAAGTTTGTCCTTAGTCTCGCCAGATCATCTGCTCTGCAGTTCCCTGGTATGTCCCTGTGGCCCGGCACCCACATGAGGTGAATGTTGAAATGCTGTGCCGACTCGTTAGAGATCTGCGGCATCTGATGTTGAGTTTAGGAAGACAGAAGCCAGAGATTTAATGACACCTTGACTGCCAGAGAATATGTTAATCCCCACCGTGGTTAGGACGTTATACCTCAGCCATTCTGCCGCTTTTAATGGCCAGGTCATTTTGGCCTGATAAATACTACAGTGATCAGGTAGCCCCCTCGCCATGCTCAGCCCCATGTCCTTGGATTACACCCCAAAACCTACCTGATTATTTAATTTTGAGCCGTCAGTGTAGAAGTCGACACACAGTCTTATATCAGGAGTTCTACATTTCCATGTATCTCTATCTGGCACAAGTATATGGTACTTCTTGTCGAACAGCAATTCAGCCAGAGTGTAGTCAATGGTGTCTGTTATGCCAGGCACCATGTTAAGGATCACACTGTGACCATAACCACTGTTCGACTACTGTGACAGCTCTCTTAGTTTTGCATGCATACTAATTATGTCCAGGGGTAGTAAATACAAAATTACATTTAGTGTATTGGATGGAGTGGTGCGGAGCGCACCTGTAATGCATAGACTAGCCATCCGTTGGACCTTGTCCAGTATCCTACAGTACGTTTACTTCTCAAGAGCCTTCCACCAGACGATAACACCATACAACATTATCGGTCTTACTTACTACTACAGTATACAACCAGTGAACAATGCGGGGTCTTAATCCTCATTGTTTGCCTATTGCCCTCTTGAAAGCATATAGCGCCACTGTTGCCTTTCTCGTCCTGTCCAGAATGTTGAGTTTTAAATTCAGTTTCTTGTCCAATATAACACCAAGGTATTTTGCACAGTCCGCGAAAGGAATTTCAGTACCCCACAGGGAGATGGCAACCACAGGTGAACTCTTGTAGCTCTTGGCGAACAGAACCACTTCGCCTTTATTTGGATTTACTCCGAGACCAGTTTCCTCCGTCCACTTCGTTACAGTGAGAAGGGCCCTTTGAAGGGTGTCTCTGAGTGTTCCCAAAAACTCCCCCCCTAACTGCTATCGCCACATCGTGTGCGTATGTGACAACTTTGTTACCAGCCTCCTCTAAAGAGAACACAATACTGTTTAGAGCGATGTTCCACAGTATGGGGAATAGAACACCACCTTGGGATGTTCCCCTACTGACAGATCTGTTCAGGTCCGACGACCCTAATCTAGCCCTGATACGTCTCTTCGTAAGAAGATCGTACACTAGCCCCCTAATACTGACGTCTGCTAACAGGTTTGATAGCGCTGCAACTACCGTATCAGGAGAAACGTAACTAAACGCCCCTTCTATATCTAGAAAGGCTACAAAGGTATATCCCTTGACGGAGAGTGAACCTTCGATGAATCCGACCAAGTCGCGTAGGGTAGTCTGGATGGACTTACCCTTGCAGGAAGAATGTTATCCATCCGACAACAGCTTCCGATCTATGCTCGACATAAGATAGCCATCAATGAGTCTCTCCAATGTTTTGAGGAGAAACTATGACAGACTGATAAGTTTAAAATCTCTTGGCCCCGTATGGAGGTTTCCCCGGCTTTGGCAATAAGTCTAACTTGGTTTCTCCCCACATAGCAGGGATGTATGTTAGGTCAATACATCCGATATAAAACTCCTCAAGCCATGGAGTCAGCGTATCAGCCACCGCCTGTAGTTCAGCCGGCGAAATCATGTCCGGAGTAATTAAAAAGGTTCGAAGCTTTCAATTGCCCACGCTTTTCTGGGTTTGGTTACGATATTCCTGGCAACAGCCGGTGGTTGGTTCGGCGCATTGTTATCCGCGATAATCCCGTTCTACGAATTACCAGGAAAATGAATATCCAGGAGTAACTCCAGTCATACCTCACTAATGTTGTCTAATCACCCTGCGGCTTCTTGAGATAACCTACCCAACCAACTTTGTTGCAGAATTCACTCAGTGGAAGTCCTGCTTCTTAGCCTTCCTCAGTGCACCCTTATATTCCCTAAGTTTGCCTGAGTAAAGATATATGCGTTGTAATTAAAATTCTATATCCAACTGACATGTTGGAATTTTATATTCGGAATTTTATATGCATGCTAAAGCGCAATTTTGTGCATATGATATGTGGTTTAATTTCAGCAACATTCTTCCTCTGGAAATATCCCTATAAAAAATATGGGGGCTTAATCGGGTTTAAGTTATTGTTTACTATCGGGTGCATTTTCAGAACAATATCCAAGAATTTTTACTTTTACTATAAAATACCTGGTCTTGTTAGCATCCGAGGTGACACAAAATCAGACAATCGGAAAATATTTATCGTCAGCTTCTTTTGTAACGGAGTTTGGAACGCTAATGCAATTGTTATTCTTAATTTGCGATCCAAGAAAAACTCAGGCAACAATCAGGTAACAATTTGTGCAGTTGTTACGCAAAATAAAACCATATAGTTTTATGTTCCCAATGCACAAAGTTATGGTGGTAGTAACCACTTTTAACTTTATTTTCTAATTTTGCGACATAAAAACGAAAGCGCGAACGTTAATAAAGTTTTTCATATTCAATACCATTTATATAATGTACGAATGTGAAAATATGCGGGATAAATTACATCATTTGTTCGATTTTTTTTTAATTCACTTAGCATTATAATGCAATATAATTTACGTAGATTTAAGTAGCTTCAATCAACAATTAGGAATTACAGGGGAAAATCAAACGTCTATAAATCAACTTACGTGGGAGATATCAAAAGGGATGTGGCGATGCGTTTCAGAGCTTATTTCATGGTACCTATGACGGTGCCAGATTTGGGAGAATTCAGAACAACTGCGTTAATATTAAGCTGTGCCAAGTTTTAAGAAGTTTCATAAAAATGTACGGCAGTTAATGTTTCCACCAGCCGGCCAGCGACATAGACGGAGACAGGGGGGATTTCGAGAAAGCGACTTAAACGACTTTAATGAAAATGTGGGCAGACCTCAACTACGTCGGCTTAAGTTATTAGACAGAGATATCCAGGTGCAACAGCAACTGTATGAAGGCGATCTATATTTTTATACATCGAACATTTTTTATCGTATCTGAAAAATCTCGTTTTTAATTGAGAAGATTTTACCAAGATCGGATTGCTATTCGAAAATTATATCTGGGATAATTTCTGACTGTAATTACGGAATTATCAGAAACATATCCTGACATAAAATGCCTATTAAAGTTTCACAGGAATTGGATAGATAGCACAGTCCTCAATGCGCAACATAAAGACACATAGGCGAAGTATGTCTCTGTGTCAACTTGATCGTGATGGCAAATTGCTTTGGCAAATTGCTCCCTAGTTGCTTGGTTTGGAACCGGCCATGTTTAATAGCGACCTGGCAATTGGAAAACATTCTTTAAGTTCAATTTCTTATAGCTTTATGTGTTGCCATACACATTGTGTGGGGCGTAACAACGCACATCTGTGTCTCTATGATGATTCAAAAATATGCTTAAAACACATTTTTCCAGTTATCATTTCTTCCGCAACTTAAAAGCTGACATAAACTTAAAATCATTTATACAATGATTGAAACTTTTGATTTAAAATCTTTGATTTAAGGTCGTAAGGAATAAAACTATTTCGATGATTTTTATATTTTATCAGAAAAAAATGAAGTGTCGGACTGAATTTTGTGCCTTTATACGAAAGAATTAAGATAAGTATAATATTTGATAAGCAAAATAGGCATCACCCAGAGGAATGCATTTAAAGTGTAAGTATCTTTTGACCAACTGTGTTTCATGATTTTTCAAGTCGCTTTGGCGATGTCCGTACTACTGGCAAGCTGACTGGTTAATAGATATGAAAAGTTTTTGTGAAACTTCTTAAAACTTTGCGCAGCCTAATATTTTGTCAGATCGTTGTCAGAGATTGTGAGCCGGCTATATTGACCGGCATCTTCTGGTGCCTCCCACGGGAAACTGAAAGATTGTTCGGATTTAATTTTTTTACCTGTAATTCGTATTGCTTAGTCCATTGTATTGTTTTACAGTGGTTTAGAAAATTTGAAAGAAATCGAGCAATTAACCCTACTACTTCTAGCAAAATGATCTGAATTAGCCGATTTAGCAAAAATTAATGGTTTATAGTTTTTGAGCACACCGAATCAGTAAGACACTTTTCCTATATTCCTCTCCTACATGTTTCCTGTAGAAAATGGTATTCACTTATACTTTTTCCGTAGAAGTGGCATTCTTTCCCCATTGAAACACGTCTCCGATGATATTTTATTCCTAGGGAAAAGTTTCTTCACTGGCACTTTTCCAGTAGAAAGATATTTGCCTAAAGAATTGTATCTCTGCTGACACATTTCCTCACACTTTTCCCATAAAAAGTAAAATCAGCTAACAATTTTCCTACAGAAAAGTCCCTCAATGGGCACTTTGTCTACAATTTTGTGTCCCTTCAGACCATTTTTCTGTAAGTTGTCTCCAGAAACGTTTATTTAAATGAAAGTGTCCGTAGGCATTTTCCAACAATTGGAAAGTGTTTCGACAAACATTTCCCCATTGACACTTCCGATAGCAGAGAATCTGCATCGATATTTTGCCAAAAGTTAGGAATCTCCAGATGCATTTTTATATAAATAATATTTAATTATTATACCAACATCCGGAAGAATGATGGTGTATATCTATTGACACCCTGGCACCCAGAAGGAAGAGTCTAAAGTGTTTAATAACTTTATAAGTCGATTCAGCGAAGTCCGTTTTCCTGGCTGGCTAACTGATGATCACGATAGCGTCCGCAAATCTTTACTAAACTTCTCAAAAATTGCCTTAGCCTAATATTTTGCAAGATCATAAATGAGCTATATCGGTATTCGGTACCTGCCGTACAAATTTGACTGAGTTTTTCAAATTCTGTTTTCCCGTGCAATTCAACATTCGTAAACTGTGGCCCAAATGGCTTACTTAGCCCATACATACTTGGTTTCATATCTCTCATATTGTGGTTGGTTTTATTGTTGCACTAAATGCCAAAATGGAAAAGGACAACGTTGCCACCCCCTTCTGGTACCTCCTATACAAATTGACCAATTTTCCGAATTCTATCGTTCCTCTGCAGTCTTTTTTACACCGTAATAACCCAGATTTTTGTTCCACGCTGGTGTCTGCCATAAAAATTGACCCATTTATCGAGACTTAATTCCCCGCTGTAAAAACTAATTCATAACTTTAAGTTGATTAAATTCTTGTTAGTTATATTGCCCTGCACTGATCGATAAATTGCGAAAAGAATGAGCAAACAGAATAATCATAGCTTCTCTGGAACATACAACTAGTACTTAGTATAGGGGTAGACACACAAACTTTGCCGATTTAGCAATAATCAGTGATGTCCCTAAAATTTCCTAACGGAGTTGTGTTTTTTGATAAGGACACATCAATAGACCACACCCTTTTTCGCACTTTTGCAGCAACACAGAAAGAGGATGTGTGAAGGTGTATGTAGGTCAATTTACCTGACTGAAATTTCCATACTGGGTTTTATTGACTTATTTGATATTGCTTGGAAATTCGAAGCTTCCTTCCATCTACAAGACAAGATATATTTTACTGTGATAAGATTAATTATTAATGTTTTGTATTATTATCAGCCTTGAGGCTCTTGATGTCGATAACCATTACAAGAAAAAAAAAGACAAGAAAAAGTTTGCCACGGCCGTATACAACGCAATTCTTTTCTTCTTTCCGTGGTCTTTTTAAGGAATTATGCAATCAAATAAATTTGATTCTGAAATAAATTTCTAAATTGATAAAATTTCTAGTTTTATTACTGAAAATTCATCTAATAAATTTATTGACTTGGTTTTAATTAATTTAAGCTGTATTGTAAAATTGATTTTTGGGTATTGTGTCTTAGTTTCAAGTACTTTCATTTAATTTCATTTTGTTGTCTGGGTACAATAGAAATTGAATAATATTTCTTCATCTTAAGTTAAAGCCAGTACAGAAATTTTACTAAGGCTAACCAATTTACATATTTCTTTAATCAGCATACTTTAGCATTGGCACAAATATTCAGAATTAATGCACAATACTCCATTTAGTACAGTATTTGTTGGAAGATATGAATCCAGTAGTAAATGGATTAAATTTTATGGTTTGTATGAGAGGTACTGGAACCGGCAGGATTATTCGGTTAATTTTTTTTTCAAACATTAAATGCTTGATGTTTAAGTTACTGCAGTCTACGCATTAGGGTTTCCGGTCGGAAAGTTTAAATCTGCTAAACAGTGCAATTTCATTCTCAAGACTAAGATTCTCAACCGCATGACCAAATTTGGCTGGTTTCAATGCACCTGATTAAAAGATTTGAATATATGGGTTCAATCAATTATTTGTATGGAACCAGAAGGACCATGATTGATTGGTCGATTTTTGTGAAATTTTACCAGATAGTACAAAACAGTACAACGGACAAAAATGTAGATTGCTGCACTTTATGAATTATGAGTTTAAGAGAAAAAGTTTAATTCCGGAAAATCAGTCAATATATAAGGAAGGTGCCAGTAGGGGCATGACAATATCACCTCTCAAATACTACCTTAGTAACCCCTTATAAATTGTACAGAATTTAGTAGTAGAATTTAGTATGAGAGGTGGCAGAAGAGGTGTGGTTAACCGGCCTGTTTTCTGGAATGACTTATATAGCAAAATACTGGATTAAAATTTTGAACGCTGCTATTTATACTTTGTGATTTACAAGAATACGATTGGTCTGCTAATTTATATTGAATGCACCAGCAAGAGAATGAAAAAACGATTAATTTTTATCCTCAAACTCTACTTAAACAAATCTTTAATTTGTTCTAAATTTGACTGAGTTTAGCATAATCGAAAAAGAGATATAAACCAAAGAATGTATGAGCTAATTGGTTATTTGCTTGGAATGTGCCAGAAGGAGTATGATTAATCAATTCCCATTTTCAGATTTTGCCAAAAATTATAGATCAAAACAATGAACAAAAATTTAGCCCACTGCCGTCTATCGATTACAAGACACAGGGGAAAAGCTGAATTTGGGAACATCGATCAATCTATATGGGAGGTATCAGAAGAAGTTAATTGATTTAACTCATTTATAATCAATATTTACACGTCAATATTTATTTTAGCGTATCAGAATTAAGCAATAAATTCATGATAACTTATTTCAGAATTTTCTTTCATTGAGTAAAAAGCTATTTATGCTGGTTCAAACTTCGCTTCTTTATACCGGGATAACCATTTTTCGGTTTAAAAAAATAAAATTAAATAAAATATACGTAAAGCTATGATTTCCATTAAACTTTTATTTTCATTATTTCAGTATTGCAAAAGCCTGGTCTTTCCAACGAAATACTGGCGGCCTCTTTTGCGCCGTCCATGGAGTGCGTAGTGGAAAACTTTCAGTGCCGGAGCATTTGGCAACGTCGATGTCGTCATATAGCTCATACAGCTCATTGTTCATACGACGCCCAAATACTCCGTTAACGATTATGGGTCCATATATTTTCCGAAGTATTTTCCTCTCGAAAACTGTCAGTACGGATTCATCCGCTATCGTCATAACCCATAATTATGCGCCATATAACAACATAGGTAAAACAAACGTCTGACACTGTCGGATTTCTTTCAAGCAATACTCTCCTCTTTATATCCATGCTGAGATCACTCGTCTTGTTTACAGCAGAACCTAGCTAGATGAATTCATTCATCAATTCAAAACTATAGTTGTCAGCGTTCACACAGCGTCCCAAATGTTAAACGTTGTTCGTTAAACCAATAACTTTGTTCCGTCCTGTTTTAGCGCCGGACCCATTTTCTCTGTTTCCTTTTCGATGCTTGAGAAAGCTGCAGTAACATCTCGCAGTTTTCTGCCAACGAAGTCTATGTCATCTGCATATGCGAGAAACATATGGCTTTTATTAAAGATGGTCGTGTTAACTGCAGCTTTCCTCATAATCATCTCCAACAGTATGTTGAAGAGGTCGCACGATAGATTGTAGCCCTGGCTAAATCCTCGTTCGGTGCAAAAAGGCCGGTGCTCGCTTAGATCTTTGCCTATCTTTACTGAAAACTTCGTGTTAGTCAGCGTTATCCTACAAAGACGTATAAGCCTCGGAGTAATTCCAAACTCGGACATGGCCTCATACAGTTTTTGCCGTATCGGGCTATCGAAGGCAGCTTTATAATCGACGAAAAGATGGTAGATGTCGATCTGTTTTTCTGGGGTCTTCTCCAGAAATTGTCGTAGTATGAATATCTGGTCAGTTGTTAATTTACCAGGTCTAAAGCCACACTGATAAGATCCAATCAGGTCAATTAGAATCGGCTTTAGTCTTTCACATATCACACTCGGCAGGATCTTATAAGCAATGGGTAAAAGACGGATACCACGATAGTTTTTACAAACACTTGGATCGCCTTTTTTAAACACAAGACACAGTACTCTCAAATTCCAATCATCCGGCATGTTTCCCTCGGGCCAAATCGTATGTAGGAGCTGATGCAGGCTGTTTATTAGCTTATCACTACCAGTTTTAAACAGTTCTGCTAGCAGGTGATCAACGCTCACAGCTTTGTTGTTCTTAAGCCTCAGTACTGCTATTCTGATCTCTGTTTGGCTCGGAGCTGCGCAATTTATGCCATCGTCGATAATTGGGGTGATTTCCTCACTCGTGCTGCCATCCGAAACTAAGAGCTTTTAAAAATGCTCTCTCGATAGTTGCAGCACGCTCTGCGCATCTGTGACCAGATTTCCCTCGCTGTCCTTACAGGTGGGTAGCCCTGTTCCATACCCTGTACTTCTTAACTTTTGGTAGAATTTTCGGGCTTCACCTCTATCCCTGTACTTTTCTATTTCCTCCCTCTCACGCTCTTTCCACAGCCGCTTTTTCGCTTAAAAAGTTAGTGTGCTTCTCTTCTCCGCTTCTTTTAGCGTTCCCTAACTGCACGCGTTACAATTGGCTGCAGCGTTCCCAACATCCTTAGATACTGTGAGACTCTTCTTGTCTGAGTGCGATTTCTCATACCCAAGTAATTGTATCAAACGAATGTCTGATGTCATTATCAGGGAATACTTACCCGAAGATCGGAAGCCGTGAGCTGCTTGGGAAATTCTGCACAGAGATCTAGTTATTCCCAAGTGAATAACAATCAGGGAGTCCATATTAGGAATTCCCCATTCCCCGAAATGTGCGAAATACAATGTCATTTAAATGACCGCCTCTGGATTGAATCCTTTTGAGGTAGTTTTCGATCACTTTTTCGCACATTTCGGCCGCTACATCCGCGATATCTTGACGAATGTTGGGTTTCAAATGCTCTAACGTTTGGAGATTATCCGCGTAAAACCCGTCTTTGATGTAGCCCCATAAAGAAAGTCTAACGGCGTCGAATCACATGATCATGGCGGCCAATTGATGTCGCCAATTCATGAAATTACGCTGTCTGGAAATTTCTCATGCAATAAAGTCAAAATTGGTAGTGTTGTATGACTCGTGACACCGTCTTGTTCACTATCGTTCATTATCGTCAATTGCAAGTCAATTGATAGAGCTCTGATTTGAAATTCGGATTATTCGGCACATTTTCACTAACAGAAGCAATATTATCGGCAGTTCGTACATTGCGATGATGCACAGGCTTGGCTGCATCTGTAAGATTTCTAGTCTCTTCAAATTTCTTTATAATCTTGCCAATTTCTTGTGCAGTAGGTCGATTATGACGACCACAATTACCCCGTAATGCACGAAAAATGCCCACGTTCCAATCACCATTTCCGTAGTAAGTTTTAACTAGTTTTACGCGTTCTTCGGTAGTTTAGACATCCATTTTCGTAAATGGCATACCTTTCACTAAATAAATAACACTTCACATGACAGATATTTAACAGCCGCTTCTGAAGATTCAAGAGTTTCTCATTCGATCTTACCAACGTTGGATGCTTCAGCATGCAATAAGGTACAGGGTGTCCGTCGGGAAGGTATATTACTTTGTTTGTTTATAATTTTTGATTAAATGGAAGAGAATGGATCTTATATTGATAAATGTTTTAATTAATGTCGGCAATTATGTAAGGAATACAATATCAGATAAATGTCCACCTCTGTTAACCTCACAAATGCGAGGCCTTTTGAGCACATTTTTCATTACATTCTCACACATTTCACTCGGTATTTCATTAATTTCATCATGAATATTTTGTTTGAGTTACTCAAGCGTTTCTGGTTTGTTTGGATAAACCTCGCATTTCAGATACCCCCCCACAAAAAGAAGTCCGGACCAGTCAAATCAGGCGACCGTGGAGGCCAATCAACATCACTATTTTTTGAAATAATTTCTTGTGGAAAGAGGTCTCGCAGTAATTCTATTTTAATCCAGGCTGAAGTAAGGGCCAATGATTCCTTCTGACCAAATTGCACACCAGACTGTCACTTTCAATGGATGCAAAGGTGACTGATAAATAATTTGAAGGTTTTCCATTGCCCAGAATCAACTATTCTGTTTATTCACATATCCATTCAAATGAAAATGTGCCTCGTCACTCATTATGATTGTTTCATGAAAATCGGGGTTGTCATGGGCGAGCTGTAACTATTCGCATATGTACGGTGGCGTAAAGAGTCTTGTGGAAGAAGCTCTTGTGTGAACTGAATCTTAATGGAAACAAATGCAAATCCTTGCGCAAAATTGTGGCCGAAGTTGTTCTTTGGAGACCAAGCTCCTGAGCACGGCGTCGAATTGAGGTTGATGGATTGTTTTGAATATTTTCTTGAGCGGCAGTAATGTTTTCAACCGATGTTGCAGTACGTTGTGGTCCATGCTTGGCCCTATCAGCTACAGATCCTCTTTCTTTAAAATCATTCTCTACACGATAAATAGAGCGTCTTGTTGTCACGTTGTTTTTCCCAAAAATTTCACGTAGCTTCCTCATCATAGTAATCGATGATTGATTTTGATAAAATGTTTTAACGATTAAAACACGTTGGTTTATCGAATATTTTTCCATGATAAATTTGCCACGTCTCTACTTCACGACTGCCAAATATGAACTATCAAGACAAATATTTACCAAAATGGCGGCATAACAAAGTAGTATACCTTTCCGGACGGACACCCCGTTCATTTCTATGTCGCTAAGAATGCCCATTCCCAATACTGTGGACAACAGTTCGTGGTAGAGGTCGTATAAACCTCGCCTTGATTTTGGTAAAAATTTACTCTCTGCTGATAAATGTACTTAATTTTGAAAACCTGTTCCCAATTTCGAGCTCCTATCCATTCATTCATGTACTTTGGTTAGAAAGTTTCTGTACAGAAATCTCTCTACAATATGTATACTTGTCACACATAAATTGGATGTTATCAGAAAAAAATACAGTCGTTACACTGGACGTGGACTACGTCCATAAATGACAATGATTCTGTTTAATAAGACATCATCTGTACTTTACTTTGTTTTATTTGAACTGTACTTTGTATCGCAACGCACAGAATTTAGCACTATTTTTTCGATATTTGGCGAGCTTTAAAATATGGATTTTTTCAACTACATAACCGTAGTCCTACATTATTTATACAACCATCACATGCATCTACGTGCACATAGATCTACGTATTAGATACGATACAAATATGTAACTAAGGCTAGACCGAAAGCAATAGGAAGGAGGGGACACGTTCACTAAGGAAAACGTAAAAATGTCAAGGCAAAATTTATAGCGACAAAAATATTAGACTATCACGAATGAGTGCCAAAAGCGAGTGACCCACCTGAGGATAAAGCTAATGCATATTAAACTCATTCTCACCTTAAATATTTATACAATGTAATAGGTTCAGTATTGTGCAATGTACATATATATATGCTTCCAACCACGTTTGGCTCTGGGAAACCATTTACATTCCAATTTACATTTCTTCGCTTTAAATTGTGTAAACGGAACGATATAAATGTCGCAGTATGTCTTCCCATCATTACAGATGTATAACCCTTGGGCACGGTTGTTTCAATGGGATACATTCATCCTGGTGACTCCTTAAACTCGTACAACCAAAGTCCATATTGGAATTTATGAAATGCTTTGCCCACATTGAAATTTAATGCGAAACATTAAATTTGTGGCTGTCGCTTTCGACCTTTTTCTTGAGAAGCCCGCGAGCATCATGTGGATTCAAAACGTCACTTTATAATGCCCATTAAAAATAAAGTTGGAGTTGTTAATATAAATGTAACCGAGATTAAGATGTTAATGTCGTAGTCAACAAGTAATAGCTTCCACAGCCTCGAACAACAAATTACAGGCACTAATTACAATTGCAAAGCTGTCGGCAATTTATGAACAGCCGCTGAAACATTAGCGATGACACCGCTGACACAGAGATGAAGATGAATGTCAATACGAATGGTGAGACGGACGTACGATACAAAGTTTACAGCAAAGGCCATAGCAATTTTATTTGTGCATTATAAATTGGTACAAAGGAGCGTTAGATCTTTGATATTCAAATAAATTATAACTGAATATCGTCGGCTGAGACATTTAAATTCGACTATATCGTAGGTTAATAATTAAACCAAAGTCAACCGCTGGTCAATTCAAGCTGTTGCAAAAACTCCAATGTAGAAGATTCTCAATTAAAGTTATTTGCGTGAGTTTGTAAACCGAGTTGAGAACAGTAATGCCTCTCCAGTTATTGCTGTCTGACAAATCGCCTTTTTCGGGGAGCTGCTTTTGCGAAGAGGATGAAATTTTGGATGAGAATTTTTTATAATTACTGGATTTGGGCAAAATCGGCTCAGTAAGAAACGGTAAGGGGTTGATAGGTACAGGAAACAGCCATCCCAATTTGAATACTTTTTAAAGGACCACGAAGGATCCACGAATTCTCAGTTCAGGTTGATATATTGGTATACGTTAGAAAGAGGACAGAGGGATAAATGGAAGATACTATTTCAAACTATTCTACAGAAAAGATCTATAAGTAAGACAAGGGACAAAATACATGTAAAGGAATAGTTAAGCGATAGCTGTATGGTTATAGTATTCTTTATTAAATATAGAAGAAAAGGCAATGATAATTGATTCGGCCACTGACGGCCACAACTTGTTCAACTAACGACTACAACTTATCCCACTGACGACTCTCAACGACTGACTCTTCTATCACAAACGACCAACCCGACTTTAATTCGCCGCTCGACTCTCGAACTGTATGTTGTCCCAATACTTGAGGGTGACCATCTTAAACACATGTTTTGTCAAATGGGACTTTTCGGAATATATTTTCGTTTTTATTCTTTTAATTAATACTACCAATTAATTAAGCAAATATTCGGAATTCGGTGAGCGATGTAAACACCCTGATGTATATATATGTATTTGTATAATAATTGATTCGGAAAACAAGCGATCGTTTCGCGATCGTTTCTTTTCGTTAAACTCTACATACTGACATCATCCTAAGCGTTTTTACCAAGACGGAGATTGGGCGAAAATTAAATGTTAAATATGTTAACACGTTAAGTAGGATAAGGATGTTTTATGTTTGTTCAACTGACTTATGTATACTACCCTTTTCTGTATTTTGTCTCTTAAGGGTACGATTTTTCAAATACCTTTCTTCCCATCGCTAGCCTAAACTTATAAACAATGTACACCACTAATTTAATGATTTCACCTTGACCCATTTGTTTGAAGTAGTGTATATTTTTTCTATACATCTCTCCCTTTTTAACCCCCGCGCACGCGCCTTCTCTGCAGGACGAATGGACCAACTAAGTTTCATAATTCTACCCTTGTCAGTTTAGTCTGCTCGAAAGTAAAATTTTTTTTATTCTTTCGCAAAATAGTGATAAGAATCACTATCATATTCTGGAGAGAAAAGTACCAAATTTGGTGATTCTAGCTTTGCTCATTTGTTATAATCGGCACTTCAACAAATTTTATTAGCTGTCTTATAATTCAGCTATAAGCTTTTTTGGCTGCGAAGCTGCGCAGCTAAAGATTTCATTTGGCTTCACGTCATTTTAGCTAACCCCTTTATATATTTTTATTGGTACAGGAGTGTAGGTACTCCTCACACTGGCTGTGCTGTGCTAAGTCGATATGATCTTATCAAAAATACTCTGTGTGAATTAAAGCACAAGAAATTATGGAGGAACCATTGATTTTTGCCTCTAAGAAGAAGAAGACTGATTTTTGGTCAATCGTTCAATTTGTATGTGTGGTAGGGAAGTGGCAAAGTAGCCCATTTTTATTCGCAGAACTACAGTTTCTAAATTCCTCATGCTTGCCAAATTGTACTGATTACAATACAATTAATTAGAAGATACGAATTTGGGAAAATGTGGTTAAAATTATTTAATTTGTATGGGAGTTACAGAGAGTGCGTGGTTATCCGGCAGTACACGAAACATTATAATGCAATATAATTGCCAACAATTTAAATAACTACGGTCTATAAATTAGGGATTACAATGTACAAATTAAATTATGACAAAACGGTCATTTTGTATGGGAAGTATCAGGAGGGACGTAAACGGGCCATTTGTTTTAATTTCCAGAATTTAGCTCATGGACCTATAACCTTTTTTAAGTTTGACTAAATTCAGTACAACTACTGGAAAGATATAAAACTAAAAGGGGAGAAATTGTACCAGAAGGGGTGTGGCAATGCCATTCGTTTTCTGAAGGAATTTGGCGTATAACTTGCGGCAAACTCCACTGAATTGAGTACAACTGCCAAAAAGATTTGAAGTTAAGAATATGTGTATTAAAGAGCTAATTTTTATGGGAAGTCCTAGAAGCGGCTCGATTACTTGGTCAATTTTTCTCCGAGCTTGCAGACAATTGTAAGCCAATATAATGAACAAGAACTTAAACATCTGCAGTCCACCGACCAGAAATAACAGAGGTAAAATCTAATTTTGGAAAATCGGCTAATTTGTGTGGCAATACTGTTCATTTTCATTTTTCTTTTTCTACCAAAGTCGACAAAATTTGTGCAACCATGTAAGAGATATGAATCCAATTATAAAGGCTTGGTGGTCCATATGTATGTGAGGTACCAGATGAGAAGGCGTTTGCGACCGCTACGGTGCTCACCACCCAACTAGACTGCCAGGCGGGCAGACATCACACAATCGGCCTAAAAAGTTATGAAACAAATCTGCCCAAAATACATTTTTCAGTTTAAAAGCTTCCTTCTGGGTGTTACACTTTTGAACGTATCAAGTGATATTTACCTTCATTCATTTATGAAGATATAAAAAGTATTACCCATAAGGAAGCATTAAAATGCCAAATATCTTGTAGTAAAATACGTTTCATGACTTCTTAAGTCGATTGAGCAATGTCTGTCTGTCTGGCTGCTCATCTGGTAAACACGATAAATGCCGTAAATCTTTATGAAACTTCTTAAAAGTTGACACAACACAATCTTTTGCAGGATGTTTGAAATGGGCAATATATGGTTACCTCCCACACAAAGCGGTTTTCCGAAATTCAATTTCCTCTCTATAACTTTTCAGCAGTAACCTGCAGCAACCCAAATTTGTTTCCATAGGATTTTTGTAATCGGTGGGTAAAATCTATTTAAATTTATAAATAATTAAACACACCACACGCCTTCTGGTACGTTCCATACAAATGATCATATAATTTATGTAGTTGCACTGAATTTATCTTTCGATTGTATCAAATTTAAACACATTCGGCAAATCCTGCATTTGATAAATTAAGTTTTGAGAACAAAATTTGTCACGCTCATTCTATTACCTACCATACAAATAGAACTATTCATCGCAATTTTAGTTTCCGTTGTAATCCCTAATAAAGAGGCCAAAATTGATTAAATTCTTATCAGTTGCAGAGCGTTATAATTCTGGGTAAAATGTGAAACAGTGATTTTTTTATTCATAATCTTTATTCTAAAACCGAAAGTCAATGATTATTTACTCATTTTTATTTATAATTTGCAGACCAATACTTATTTTCTAAGTTTTATATTTAAAAAAAGAATATTTTTCAGTTTTATTTTGTAGCCCGAGATATAACCGGTCTTTATTACGTTTTAGAATTTCGCTCATTTACAAAACTTTTGATTTTTTTCTCACATTTGTATTGTGAAAATTTGTGAGTGTTTGTGCAAGGTAAATTATGGCCAATAACTTCTAATATTTAAATATTATATTACCCACGCTATATACGCGATAAGGGTATATTGATTGATTATAACATCGATAATATTTGTATCGATTAGACGGAATTTATGCAGGTTGACCCTGAATCACTATCGTCTTACTGAATCTTCATATGCTTGTGTAAACACTTTGTAAGTTGCAATCGTAAACTGATTTCAAACAAAAGTTGATACTCATGTTTCCATATTCTATTAAAAATTATCGACTAAATATAGATTTTTTGGCTTATTTTTAGTACATTCTAGCTTCAAACCTTATTTTGAATTTAATGGAGCATTATTCCACTTGGCGATTGTAATCAAATCGCCCAGTTTTTAAATCGTTTTTTCCAAAAAAAAAGGTATATCCCGTGGAATCAATCCTTGTTGATAAATATATCAGTGCAACCTTTTTACTGGATTTTTTCAATTCAATCGAGTAGAAAAATTTCTGGATATGGATTCGTACTTGGTGGGAAATGACCACATTCTCCTTGTGTAATCGTTACAAAAGGAAATCGGTGTAATCCAATCAGTAACCATAATTTATTACACATAACAAGTTATGTACACGAGCAGAATATTTTGGGCAATAAAATATAATTTGAAAAAATGTCATTATTTTTTTACTGAATTATAAATTTCATAAATAATCTATATATTTCGAGCGGAAATATAAAAATCAAAAAAAGTATTTTTTGGTGAAAAAATACAATTCAAGAAATAAGTTTTATTTTTAAAGTAGAATATAAAATTTGTAATATAATCGTTAAAGTTTAGTTTTTGTATCAAAACGTAATCATTGCAGTTTTTTTCGAGCTTTCATGTAGTCAGACTAGGGGACACTCTAATTTTTGCCCACATTGGAGTGTTTATTTGACAGTAACAATGACAGATTCTAGGGATTAAAAATACTTACAATTTATTTAAAAAAAAATTACCAATAACCACGAAGAGATTAGTGGGGTTCATTACAATGACCACTCAAATGCGCGGCGATTTTGCACAGACGATTTGAGAATTCTAAATCTCACTTTTTGACTATTTGGATTGTTTTAATGGACTGTTTCAATTCAATCAAATTCCTTGGTTTCGTTTTGCACACCTCTTGCTCGGTATAACCCCATAAAAAAATCTGGTGCAATCAGGTCAGGTGCCTTTGGGGGCCAGCGGGAAGTATCCATTGAGACGGATATGTCTTCGGTGCAAAAAAAACTCCCTCAACGTCTTTAAATAACGGTCCTCATTTGACAGTTGATAGTTGACAATAGCACGATTCGTGCGCCACCCTGTACCTAGATTTGCACCGGTCGTAAGCCGGTATCCTTGTCGGGCCACGGCACACGGTTCTTGAATTAGATGGTATTATAACAACGTAAATTATGTGGTCTTTGTAGAATAGGTCAGCTTGAATTTTGAGTATCCACAAGTTATGTTAAGCTCTACTATATGGTTTAGAAATGTTAAATTTTGGAATAAAAGTGTTATTTGTCAAATCCGCCATTTTCTAGGGGCGACACCAGAAAGGGCGACGTTAGCGTTGCAGTTTTTAGTGTTTGGATTATGTTAGCAAAAAATTTTTGTCAGGTTATGGGTTAGTGTTTACAATACTTGATAAAAGAACTGGTAGTGCGAGTCGCGCATATTAATGTGGGATAAGAGGGAGCACCATGTTTGTCGCAACCATCAGGGCATTAGCAAAGACTGAAAAGAAGAAATTGGCAGAGTGGCGAAACATTATAAAAAGCACTTAGGTAGAACTTACTAAATTATTTTATTTATGTGTGCGGAATTGGTATTTTGCATTTACAGTTGTACAGTTGCTTGATCTACCGAAAAAGACTTCCTCAGATTTTCTTCTAGTTTGTCTTTTAGCCTCCGATTTACAACTGCTTCATACCCTTAGTTATGAGCTGAAGCTTTCAGCAGTGCTGAATGACTCGTGTACGATTTGTAGTATTAACAACTTGCTGGACGTAAGGGATGCCAGCCATAATGTATGAAACTACGTTGTCTTCAAATCGTCTTTCGCGCGGTTTGAGTTATGGTAAAAGTATTTAAGCTGACATTAAAGTATTCATCATTTTACGTTACTAATGTAGGATGTTAAATAAAAGAGACTCCGCAAAATATCACATTAGGAGTAAAAATTTGATTTTGGCCAAATTTTGAATTAAATGTGAATACACCAGTAGTTTGCTTATCCGGATTCAGCTCTGAAGTAAAGTATGTGACGAGTAACTAGCTGGGAGACAGGATAACTGTCGCAAATTTTTATCAAACACAGATTAATATTTTTTCAGATCGTAGTTCAATAAACTTGGTTTTGCAAATGAAAAATGACTGCATTGCTATTGATCTGGACGTCTTAAGAGAGATAAGTTAGATTTTAGGTACCTTAAGATGAGATTAGTTTTACGAATTCGATTAACGGTTGAGCCATATCCGTCTGCCAGTTTGGCCGGCTCGAATAAATACTCGACTTGAATAAATCTCTATCTATCTTTATGTAGTAATATTTTCTCAAATCGTGCCTTCAAAATTGACAAAATCGGGTTGTTCCCTTCTGTCAACCCGCAAACGAAAAGACAGAATTGGTGAAAGTTGCTTTTACGCGCTTCTAAAATTGCTAATTTGCTTGTTGATAAAACGTGCAATACTGGCGCAATTTAGCCTACCCACAAGCCCTAAATAACGTTTTTTGTTATGTTTTGTTATGGCTGCACTAACTAACTAACTAATTTGTTATAACTCCTACCACCCACATAAAATGGCGGCTGAAATTGTAGCACAGTCAGCCTTATCCATTCAGTTATCCTCCATAGAAAAATTCCTAAATCCTTAAACAGTGAAATGTCATATCGAATACTTTGATGTAATCCTTACTAAATGACAGATTTCACAAACAATTTTCTGCCTTTGACTTAGAATTCACAAGCTCAGTTGGCCAAAAGTTAGGTTCATCCTAATATTTCGTGAAGCATGACGGAACAGAGGATCAGTGGTGATTTTCCCCACTTATCCAACAAATGTAAAAACT
This sequence comes from Philornis downsi, assembly GCA_019455685.1. NCBI lineage: Eukaryota > Metazoa > Arthropoda > Insecta > Diptera > Muscidae > Philornis > Philornis downsi. The sequence goes on from JAHXMU010000251.1 coordinate 1,656,021, forward strand.
AAATAATAACGGTGTAATATCTTGTTAATAGTTGTACACTTTCAATGTGACTGAATCTGGACGATGATTTGATTTAAAATATTTTTGACTCTGTTTACAAATTACGAGATAAGTCTGTTAAACTTCGGTAAACGGTAAAGTAATAGGTGAGGGTATTTTTAAATTGGTTGAGCTGCCTGCAAAATTTCTAGTTCGTTTCCCCAAAATTTCTATAATGGGCGTAGGTTTGGAATATTTATAAGTCTGTTCAATTGACTGAAATACCTGCATTGTAATTCATCTAGTTTATCTTTATATGTAAATTTCAACTTTTTGTACATGTCTAATGTTATGAAATTAAAATTCCTAGAAAATGTTCCAGATATCGCTGTTACATTTTGTTATTTATCCTGCGATCTGCAAGTGTGATTTAAACCGCATCTGTAAAATTCTTCTAAATCGGTTTTTAAAACAATTTATCTAGTCAATTTGTATCTTCCAAAATTAAGGTGTGAAAATTTCAATACGCGTCTAACCAACAGTATGAAATTATAATTTGAATATGAAATTATAATATCTATCAAATATTACAGATAGCACTGGAATTATCCTTTTTTTTCTGCCTCCTAGGCACTTGAGTAACCTTGGCTTAATTCCCAAATTTGCAAGACAATTTTATGAAAGTTAAAAATGGCCTCTATGTCAAAAATATGTATTCACCCACTGTGAAATGATGCACAAATTATAGAAATTTAAATACTTTGTTGATTATTGAGCAAGCTTTAGTCAATTGCTGTCACCTTCGTGTGTTAGCTGTCTGTACATGTATGAGCATTTGTCTGTATAGGTTTTACAATTAACTTTATTTTCAGTATTTTTAGGTCGTCAAGATTGAATTTATGTCCTGTTAGAGCATTGTGTTGCAAGTGCCGTTTTCTGGCCCAAAGGTTTGTTTGCTTTATGATTCGATTTATGTGATGCAATTTCGGTCTTTGAATTTTAGTATTGGAGACACATATAATACTTTTTGGCATATGTGGGGCGTGTTTTCTATTACCACTCCGAACATTGTCCTGATGAATAGATGACTCAATGCGTTGCTTGATTTATGCGTCATTTTGATTTTGTTTTTATCACAGATCTTGGAAAATTTAAGTCCGTCTGATAAGCCAGAGATGCATGTCATTGATTTATATATTTTTATTACAGCTTTTGTGTAAAATTTCCTTACAATTTCTTCATTGGATACGAGATATGCTTTTGTCGAGGAATATTATTTTATTCAATATTCGAAATGATTTTATGAAACTCCCTGCCCCTTATTTTCAGATCTCTACTAATAAAGTTCTTTGCACTGTTTATGATGGCCTGCCTAAAATGTTTGAAATAGGTTGGGTTAGGTCAGTGTGGCAGTCTGAATAGGCAGACTCACTTAGGCTACATAGTCGATTGTGATACCGCGGAAACTAGAGATGTGGTTGTCGCTAGTTTCCCCCGGATTGCTCCAAACCCGTTTTATCCCGCCCACTTGTCACAGTGAGAAGGGCTCTTTGTTGAGTGTTTCCAAAAACTTCCGCCTAACTGCTATTGCCGCATCGTCTGCGTATGCGACAATCTTGACATCGGTCTCCTCTAAAGAGTACAGAATACAGTTCAGAGCGAGGTCCCATAGTGTGGGAGGTAGAACACCACCTTGGTTTGTTCCCCTACTAACAAATCTGTTCAGATCCGACGACCCTAATTTAGCCCTGATACGTCTCTTAGTAAGAACATCGTACACTAGCCTCCTAATACTGACGTCTACGATTGTATCAGTAGAAACGTTATTAAACGTCCTTTCTATATCTGGAAAGGCTACCAAAGTATACCCCCTGACGGCAAGTGAAACTTTGATTGATACGACCAAGTCATGCAGGGCAGTCTCAGTGAACTTATCTTTGCAGTAAGCATGTTATCCATCCGACAGCAGCTTCCGGTCGATGCTCGACCTAAGGTAACTGTCAATGAGTTTTGAGGAGAATCGATGACAAGCTGATAGGTCTAAAATCGTTTGGTCCCGTATTGGAGGTTTTCCCGGCTTTAAGAATAAAGACCTCTTGGTCTCCATCCACATAGCAGGGATATATGTTAGGTCGCTAAAGCCGCTATTGAGCTGTTCAAGCCATGGAATCAGCGTATCAGCCACCGCTTGCAGTTCACCCGGTGAAATCATGGCCGGTCTGGGTGACTTGAAGGGTTCAAAGCTTCTAATTGTCTACGCTATCTGGCAACAGCCGACGATTGTTTTGACGCAGTGTTGTCCGCGACAGTTCCGTCTCGGAAATTACCAGGAAAATGAGTATTCAAGAGCAACTCCAGTGATTCTTCACTGGATGTTGTCCAATCACCCTGCGGTTTTCTGAGATAACCTACCGTGCACGGTGTAGAGGCCAGCATTTTTCTTAGCCTTGCGGCTACGAAAGTGCCTTCAACTTTGTTACAGTTGTAGTTGTCCCAGTCCTGTGAATAGAAATTTGTGAATCCCCGTGATGGAACCATTCTCTCTGGTACCACAGTATTTTGGGGCGTCGTAGGTTACCGTATTATCTTACACCTAATGAATACCGCATCCAAATAGGTGGTTAATCTCTTCTTCCATCGTGTATTGAATATGTTTATTGTACTGATTTAATATATTCAGTGTTCTTTCAATTGTACCTTTCTTCATGATGCAAAACGTATCAACAAATTTAAATCTATTCGGTGGTTTTCATTGTCGCATTTTTTCTATTTTAGTATATATTAAACAAAGATATTTTAATGTCAAATAGAGGAGTTTTACAGATAGAGAATCTTTGTATGTGGAAATTATTTAATTGAATCAGGCAGATAGCATCGTTCGTTTTATTTAGCTTATGTTTTAATTTTAGAGCAATTTAAACCATATACATAAAATTCCTCCAAATTTGTCAGGACAATTAAACCAGTCTTCTTGAACTAACATCATTAGTACAGGACCTTTCCAATAAATTATTGCACAATTTTATTACAATAATGGCCGACAAATAAAATGATTTGTCTGAAATTGATACAGTTTCCACTTAAATCTAAAGCGCCTAATCTTATTAAATCTCAAAAGAAAGTAACAAAGTTTAATAAAAGAACAATTCTTGCATGTCTCCACTGACCTTTCGCTCTATGACCATGTTCTTTTGGCCCTCCTAATCGAGGTCTGCCAAAGGGGAAGAGTTTACAAAGTATTGTAGAAACTTTAGTGATTTCTGGAAACCCATTGAAGCAAAATAAATGAAAAACTTCTATTCAAACACATTGAAAAGTGAAAAAGTTGTTTTTATTACGATACTAATTTAAGGGGTTGATTGACTTGGTACCGTAGAGTACAAAGCAGTCAAAGAGACGCACACAGCAAAAGAAAATTTCTCCCGGAGGGGCTTAGCACATTTAAATGACTATTACGTAGTTTGTGTCTATATCAATTATACGAAGCACAATTCTTAAAATATTGACTATAAAAATACAACTCTTTTTGGTGGTTAGAAAGAGGTCTTTAATGAACAATATGTATTTACATTAGGTCGACAATCATCGAAGGGTAAAGTCAAAAAAATTCCGAAAGTGCCATGAGTGTTTCAACCCTTAATTTTCTAATTTCACGATTTTTGGCTCATCTAATCATTAGTACAATCCAATTTTCGTTGTAGTGCACTTTAAAGTATTTATAACAGAATACAAATTTCGTTTTGTTAAGAATTGATTTATATTAGAATTAATTTAATTGGTTCCCTACGGCACTCAAAATTAAAAATTATAGTATTAAGAAGACGTAATTATGAACCTTATAAAGTACATTACAAATATTCATTATATTCATCATGTTTTCATTTTTAACTATACATTTCATATTCATTTCTATATTCATTTATATATTCACTTCTAAAATGTTGACCAAAGAAGCAAGCATAACGGATATATCAATATCAATATCATCATATCAATTCGGCAGCACGTTGTTAAAGTTTGACTTATTAAATTTTGTGTCAAAAATCTCCTGAAACTGTCGGAAATAAACCGATGAAATGTCGTGAAAATGAATTTTAGTCAACTTTGAGCCAAAATAGCCCAACAGAAAATTACAATTCCGTTGATTTATCAGAATTGATGAAACTACATATACAAATATTGCAGTGCCGAAGCAGGCGTTAAGAGTTAAACTACGTATTTTGGAAATTTTGGTCATTTTGATGTGAATTAATGCGCGTTACTGCATTTAGTGCTATTGAAAGATATGGATCCAGGTGTGGGAATGTTAAATTAAGTCAAATTCAATGCAATTGGTTGAAAGGTATAAGGCTAAGAATATTTGATTATATCGGTTATTCACATTGGATGCACCGATAGATGCTTGGCTACAAACTCGCCTATTTTTTTTAAATTTCATAGACTTTATAAAAAAGAAAAAATAGAATTTCGGAAAATCTACCTATTTTATTAGCAGATCGTACATTAGCAGACCTTTAATGTGTACTAAATTTAATTGAATTTATTGTGACTACACAGAAAATACGAACCTAAGAAAACATGAGTTAAATCAGTTAATTGTATGGGAGGGAAACTGTTTTTAGGTTCATTTTCTCATATTTTAACAAGAGTTATAGAGAAAACGAATGAATTAAGTTCGCTGCAATAGAACAAATTGCTGTCATTGCAAATTCTTAACAAGCACCAAATACTACTGAATTTAGTGTACCCGAATAGAAGATATAAACTTAAAACTGAATGGGTTATATCGAACATATATATAATTAATATACCAGAAGACTCACGGTTAACTAATACTTTTATACTTCATAAAAAATTCTTCAATCTATTTCACAGCAAAATAAAAAGTGTTTCTGCCTCCCGCAGCTCGCTATGGCTCCAAAATTGGGGTTTTGAATCTTAGATCGTTTGACTCATTCCTAGTCATTTTTTTTCAAAGCCGCAGATATATTTTTATAGTCACATCGTTTTTCTATAATTTGAATACTGCTATAGTAATTTTATATAGAATTATTTTAGGCATCCTTTATGCTGAAATAAGCATCAATAATTGACGTAAGAAGAAAAGCCAATAAAATTTTGAATTAAACTTAGAGCTAAATTAATTTTTGCTAGTTTAAAAATAGTTAATTTTTGCAAGAAACTGCTGATGAAAAGAAAACTTTAAGCGAAAATAGTCGTGGTCGGGGGCTAAGCCAGTACTGATGGTTAGGAAGACTTCGCTGTGTGTTTAGTGGATTGGCAAGGAATCATCTATTCCCACGGCCAAACTGTCAATTTAGAAGCTCCAGGAGCTCGTTTGAGGGGTTCTTATGCATCCACCTTATAGTACGAACCTGTATATGGCGAATGATTATGTCAGTATCAAAGGCTTAATCCTTTCAAGGAAAGCATCGGAGATATGTATATGGGATATGTTGACTTCCGAGGTTAATTGCGATATATTCCCACCACCTCACCTATCAATTCTTGATCCAAAACTGCCTTGAGACAGTTTACATAAAAAACCATGTTGGTATACCCAAAATGTGAAGTCCAAACGGATGAATTTTTTGATTTATTTGAAAAATATATGCGGTTTGTTGTATATTTACGTAAAGTCATACCTGCGGTACTGTTAGAACTTATATTCTTATAAAATGTTCTTCCAATCCATAGACTAGCACTATGTGGGGTACATATTATTACTTGCAGAAATCACAGGCCCAGAGGCACTTTCATATTCGCCTATCTAACAGCAAAATTTATTTTTAGACCGATTCAACAAAAGCGTTAGTGTGAGTAGAAAAATCAGATTTCCGCTGAAGGACTTACTTGGCTAGCCTTGCATAAAAAAATATGTGAATTCGCAAGTGTCAAAATTTGGTTCCATGTGAAATTGAACGAAAACCCAATGGATATTGCAACTCGTGGTGAAATGTTAAATTAAAATTTTAAAGTCCATCTTGGCAACAATTTCCGCTAATTGTATAGTCTTAAAGTTGATGAAATTCTCTTAAAATGCAAAAGTGTTCACGTTAATTTTACATATTTTCAAAAATACTTCGATTTTGTAGCTATTCTCTTCACTAGAGAAAGTTTTGATAGCGTTGGTTCATGTATAGTTATATTGTTTCATTCCGATGAAAAATTTTACTGTTAAAGCTTACTCATGTTATATTATAATATTATATGGCAGAAATCATCTGAAATAATCCAAACACGGGTTATAAAAGCAGCTTATCGTTCTTAGAGATTAAAAACTATTCAGAAGGATGCATTGTCGCCAGAGGCTAAGCATGTGCATTCCCACGGTAATCTGGTGGACTGAGGTCCAATCTGTAATTGGTTTTTTCTCTATCACGCCAAGTTTTCAAGATACAAAAAAAAAATATTTTATCTTATTATTAGTTTATTTAAAATTCACTGAATTTAAAAAAACGAATGGCGTTATTTGAACGTCGTTTGAATTTTGTTGTCTCGGTTTTACGCATTAGAGTCCAGCAATAGTCTCCCAGCATGCTTTTGTCCCAAAATCTTTCACAATTTCTTTCAATTTTCATTAAATCTTGGTGAGCACGCTCCCCTTGTTTGTCACTCATCGCACGTAGGTTTTGTGGAAAAAAAACTAAATGCGAATGAAGAAAATGCATTATGAGTGACATTCGTGCACCTATTTCGTGATAATTTTTCAGTAATTCAGCAACAATTTGTCTATAGTTTTCACTTTTATTGTTTCCAACAAAACGGTTCACGATGCTCTTGAAAGATTTCCAGGCTGCATATTCTTTCTCTAATAAACATTATGAAAAATTTTCATCATTGAATAGTTTCCTGATCTGAGGGCCAGCAATCATGCCTTCCTTGATATTACCATATGAAATTTTAAGAAAAACCCCTAACAAATATGTAAATGCAATCTTTGTCCAGAGCCCTGACAAAGTTCTTAAAAAGACCCAATTTTATGTGCAGCGGCGGACGAAGAACGTCATTTGGATCAATTAATGTTTTGTTTGAAATGTTTTGTTTTCCTGGTGAATACACAGTTCTTTTTGCCCACTCTGTTCTGACGTAACAACAATATTTTGTGAAACCTACTTGCATACCAGTCAACCAGTCATTGGTTTAATGACCTGAAACAGATTAATTTACAGTTATTGACGATGGTCTATACTCTACATACAAAGAAATTTTAATCACATACCTCAAGGTCACCACAGATCCATATATTATCGTTATATTTGAGTAATGTCAAAATTTCAGACATTGATCCGTAATTTTTCTTTGCATTAACGGCATGTGCAATTGGTATGGATGGTTTTTCATTTCCATTATGCAAAAGAAGAGCCTTTAAACTGTATTTAGAGCCATCAATATGTCATATGGCTGGTTTATTTTTTGAAATAAACCATCAACATCAGTACAGTATAGAATAGAGTGTTTCTTTTCAAAATATGCAACCAATTTCAAGCTTCTATCCCTATAGATTGCTACTTTTGTTCCAATTCTGAGTCTTGCTTCGTTAAATGTAAATCCCGAATTAGATTATTCAGCTCAGCTTGAGTCACTACTACTACTGGTGGGAGATGTTTCGGGCTCACTGCTCGTAGCACTGGGAATAACTGGTAATGGATCATTTGGTGGACGTTGAACTGGTTTGGAAACCGATGGGACATTCGCGTAGGTAATATTTGTTCAATTTTTTGTATTGAATATTTCATATTTTTTATATTTTATTAAACAGAAATATCGATCGGTTTGATGGTTACTTGACTCTCTCCAAAGTGCTGGAATTGAAAAATCTTGCCATTTTACCACATGTATAAAACAGTTCTGCAACTATTGCAAAATATTGTCGATGCTCACGGTTTGTTAAAATTTCTGACAGAAAAACCAAAATAATGTAAATATGCATATTTTAGTAATTCTGATATTGCATATCCTTTTTTTCCAACCAAATATTCACCACACACAAAGCAAAAATAGCTTGAATCAGTAACACACGATCGCCTTGACATGCCTAAACGCTAATATTAAGAAAATTTAGAATGAATGCGGGTTTCTGTCAAATTAATAATTGTGAAATTGTAGTGTCAGTATTGACTGTTTTACAGTATTGCCAACATGCGATAAAAAATAAACAAGATGCGATAGCCCAATTTTTATGTCAGATTCGAATTCAGCGCACCCAGATTAGTTAGAAAACATGCTTCGTTTCTGCAGTCAAGTTTTTTTTTCCAAACTTATAGACCAGTGTTACCTTTGGGACCAAAGCGATCCATTTGGAATTGGTAAACCCCCTGTCTACTCCAGAGTTCTAAGTAGCGTTTTAGATACGAGTATATACATTTGTAATGGACGGAAGTCCTATATCTGCTAAGTTAAGAATATTTCTTTACCAATGCGCTCTTATTTCTACTGAAGAGACTTCCGAATCGCGAACTAATCTTTCAATATTGAACCGCTGGCTTTGCGTTTTCTCTCTTTCTCAACAGTTTGTCATAAGGCGGAAGTATGAGCATTTAAAGGAGTATTTAAACTATCTAAATCTAAAGTTGTGGTACGAAATAATTGCATAGCTCCTACTGGGAGGAGATTGCCACCAACTTCCAAAATCTATTACGTGAACGATAAATTGACAAGAGTGATTGATGTATGATTACATGATGGGTTATTATATATATGTTGTGGTTTTAGATTCGGTAAACCAGTTACTGACCAGATATTCACACTACGGAAAATTCTGGAAAACACATTGATACATATCATATTTTTGTCGATTATTAAGCTGCCTCCTGCAGTCTGCTGTGGCAAAAAAATGTATGAGGTCATGGCCAAGTTTGGCATTCCTGCCAAATTTGTAAGATCACACTGATTGACTCCAAGTCTTCAGCAAACATGAGTGGAAGTCTCAGTGAGTCATTTTACACCAACGGCAAATTTAGATAGGGCAACAACCTATCAGCTGACCTTCGGCTAAGTTTGACATTCCTGCTAAGTTTGTAAGATCACTGTCTTTTCAAGCGTTAAGAAGTAGTCAGCAAAAGTGGATCTGACGGTGAATCCGTACAAAACAGAGACATTTGTTCCAAAGACCAAAGAGTATACTAGTTTGGGACACTGCGTGAATGTTGGCATCTATACATCTACATCGACATCGGCTGAAGATTAAGAGAAGTGTATTGATTGGGAGCAGACGTTACTACGGACTAAGCAAGCTGCTGTATCAGACATTGATTTTACCTGTCTGGCTGAATGCCACAGAATTCTGGATTATGACACAAGCGGATGAATATATGGACCCACCATTGTCAGCAAAAAGCATCAGCGCCGGACAAAGCATGAGCTATATATCGACATCGACGCGGTCAAGTGCATGAAAATACAGTGATTGTGTTGACTGCGCGGATGAACTTAAACGCTACAGCTCGAAAAGTTTCATAATGATCTCGATGGACGGGGCAAAATAGTATGAACAGAACTCTCTACCTTTCGGCCATGTCAATTCACTGCACTTGTACGTACATTTCTTTACTGATTTTTGTTAACTTTAAGTGCAACGCGTAACAACCAACAATAAGTAAATAAAACTTTCCATGTACGAGAGAACATCGTCAACAGACTTTATTCCAGACAACACTACGTCCACCACTTATGTCCATTTCATTTATTGGCGTTTCGTTGGCGGTCTTTGGTCTTTTCGATATATCGTTATAATTCACTTAAAAATTAATTCGCTAACAATTGTCGGTGTAACTGGAATGTTTTTCCATGAAAATGACAACAACAACAACGTTCTTCGTCCACAAACTGACAAACGGCCGCATCCCCTTAGAATTCCTTTGTACTCCATTACTTCACGAATCTTCCTCTCTGCTTCTTCGCGATGTTAAATGACATCGGATTACGGATAACGCTCTATTATTGCACTCACGCACAAACATATATTTTCCGCATGTACGTCCGTACAGAGGTCAGCGTTTGCGAATTAAAACGTGAGTGTGTGTGTTCGTCCAGCGTGTATGAAATGGCAATATTGCGATATTCTGATGACATTTCCGTGTAAAAGTTGTGTATTTTGAACATGAAGCGAGCGAATCTGTTCATTGTTGTCGAGGTGTCTGTGAATTATGTACGACTGCCACTAGGACGGATGCGAGTACTCAGTTAAGTAGATCTGGAATCATATGTCCGCAACATTCGCACACATATTCGTGCTCTGTCAGTTTTTGCGCCTATGTTGGTACACATGTCCAGGTCGTCTTTGCAGACATTTACATCTACTTAAAGTTAAATATTCGTTCAAGATATCGACATATCGAACGTTTTGTTTAATACGTAGATTCTTTAAAACGGAAAACGTCAATATTATTTATATTTTCAGTGATTTGCTATTTTGTAATTAGAAGCACATTTGCTGTTGACTTTTATGTGGTAAATAAAAGTGAACTTTACTATCTATAGGTATGTATACTAATAAGATAAAATATACTTTACACATGCAAATAAATCAAATTGTGGCAATAGCTGTTTGTAAATTATAAAATATAATCCATTCAGTGGCAATCTCCGATCGGCTGCACACACCCAAGCAGTCCTTATTTTACGTGGATAGAAGACAAACAGAAAATAAGATGTGCAATCTCGGATAGGTGCAGGTTTGGATGTGCCTTATTATAATACGTCAAGACCGACCATATAGTAGCCTGCTGCGACCTATGTTATAGAGCTATTGAAAATATCTATTCATTAGCCAGTCTGCTAATGGATTGTATAAGATGAAATTCATTAGCAGATATTCTCAATATTGTTGGTAAAGAAAATTATGTAAATGTAAAGAATTGATTATCATTGAGTAGACTAATTACGTAACGTTAATCAGTAGTTTGATTAGACTCAGATCCAATTCGTTCACCAGTTTTCGTTTATGGATCGAATGAAGCTTCGATGATAAATAGTTAAAGCAGACACAAATGTATCTTCTTCTAGTAAAGAAATTCACGGTATACTACTTCAATGGCAAATGAAATTAGGTGATCTTGATGAAAAATGATGATTCTGTGCAGCTCACATTTGATTTCGTTTTTATTAATACTGTCAATAAAGAAAATAAAAAATAAAGATTAGCTTTTGAGGAACAGTGGAAGAAAATTGCCCTTGCGATCCAAAAAAGTGAATGCATTAATTTAAAAGTGTTGCTGAAAAATGTTGGAAATATTATAAATTCAGAAAAGTCTTCATTCAGTATATACTCGATATATGAAATATTTAAGAAACACAAGAAATATTTCATACAAGCAATGTTGCCTACTACATGCATTCGTAGGTTTTCTAATTCTGAGAAGCTAAATATAAAAACATTTATTTACACCAACACGACTCGAGAAAGCGAAATGTCGAAAATTGTGTACAAAGATTCTTAAGAAAGCATTCACATTAGAGCAAATCACGGATCACAATTGACAGCGAAAACGCAGCGACATAAAGAAAAACAGCTGTTTGTAGCGCTTTGACAAGTACATAACAGACAAAAGATATGCTTGTTCATATGTGTAAATACGAATAAAAGAAACAAAATAAAGCAAGTTGTAATTTTAATTGAAAATTCGGTTACAAAACATTTAAAAACTATAAAAAGCACGAATTTTATTTAATGTTTTGATTTTATTACTAAGAAAACCATAAAGTAAAGTATATCATTGCGTGCGGAAATAATTTGGCTTAAAAAACTTTTTTAACTAATCGTTATAGTATTTCTGGATCATCAGCTTGAAATTGAAGACTCTTCCATTTATGCTTTTCCTCACCGTGCCATCACAAAACTGTTAAAGACCTCTTCGGAAAGGATTTTCCGACTATATTGCCAATTTTTCCATCTTTCCCAAAATTTTCCATATTTTTTTTTTCAACTCCCGAGGTGGTACTGGGATAAACGAAAACTGGCTGCCGATTACTTCGACATCCTAAACTTTCTCTGAAAAGTACCATCCCCTAATAATCAAACCATGGCTTTTTATTTCAAATACGTCAAAAAAATACTTCGCTCGGATTTCAGAAAAAAATTGAAAAACATTTAAAACCAGAAATACAGACTTCATGTTCAATTTTAAATAAAAAGGGGAAAAGGTATAGTGAATACAATTTTCTGCAAAAATACTTGAATTTCCAGGAAATCTTCAAACTTATTAATGTTTCAAGTTTATTTACAACAATTCAGCTGCGTAAAAAATTTTGTCATATAACATTATTTTAGAAATGGGAAACATTGCATGAAACTTTTCCTGTTCGTATCAAGTTTAGAAATTTCTATAAACAGGAGCATGGTTATCACCAGCTTTTATAATTTCTGAAACGTAAATTGGAGTTTATTGAAAACGTGTTCAGGTTTATTAAAAGATAAATTGACATTTTCTAAATAAAATGCAAATACATGCTAAAAGTAGTGATATTATTTTAATTATGTTGGAAATTTCAGCAACTAAATAAACTAAACTAAATTGGAAACCAAGTCTTTGCCTACACGCAAAAGGTTTATACATATTTCAAAGTAATTGTACACAACTTCATTTAAAACGCCTCCAGGACTGCAAATGTAGAACAAAAGACGATATATTTAATTCAAATCTCTGTACTCGATCCATGATCGAACTGAAAACAATGATGACATGGTGAAAGCAATCTCGCTTAACATAGCGGTTCAAAAGGAATAAAACAAGAAACAACTCAAAATATCCAAGCGTTCTTTTTTAGACACAGAATCAGGCAAAATTGCATAAAAACATATTTTTTTTTTCTAAATACAATGACAGACAACTAGTCGGATTCTCTAACTTTTAAATAATAACGTTGGATGGAGGGGTTATTAAAAATCAAATATATTCATGTTCCAAAGCTGTAGAATTTCGCAACAATAGAGAACTAACAAGTGCAACTAATCCAACTGGAATTTTCAATAAAAATTTATAAAAATTTCATGTCAAATCGCAACTTTTAATAAAGTAAAGCCAGACCTGGGATAGAATAAGTCCTAGTCACATATCACTGCTGGGATTTATGTGTACAACGTTTTTATGTACGTATGTAATATTTTCATATTAACAATAAAAGTTGGCGACATCATTGGTTTACGATGACCAAAGCCATTTCACAATAAGTGCACACGAGCTGGTTATTGTTTCAGTTGTTCTTGTGCTGATTAATGTGAAAACGTGACTTCACTTTTCGATTCGCCTGGATTTTTGCTTATTGTTGACGAAAGTAAGTCTGGGTGGTTCTACTGTGAATGCACAGCCACATCGAGTAATAGCCGATTGAGCTTCCGCTTAATCAGCAAGAATTGCTTTCTGGTTATTGGCCAACCACGACACAGCCAAGTAGAGTTAGGGTAGGTTAAAGTTTTATATAAATAAAGATGATTACATTTTGACCTGTATATGCTTTTTTTAAGGGTATCCAGCTCCATAAGTGCATTAGAGCACTGATGGAGAAACCAAATAAAATGAAATTTTAATACTTTTCCAAAAAGAAATAGAACAATAACGTTCAAAAGAAAATTGAAGAAAAATAATTTTGAATTTCCTCAGTTTTTAATATACATTTTACTCAGAGCGGTAAAATTTTAAAGGACAATTGAAAAACAATTAAAAATATTTATTGAGACACTTTGACAGAAAGTTTAAATAATATGCTCAAATCCAAAAAGGAAACGGAAAAATACAAAAAATAGCACTTAACGTTAAATATAAGTTTCACAAAAAAAAAAAAAAATTAAAAAAACCTAAAACAAATCTTATAAATTTATCGACATTTTAAGAAGCTATTTATACTTCGATATATACTATATGTTAGCATGAAGAAATGAATTAGTTTCTTCTGAAAACGTGGTTGATTTGAAAACTTAAACTAAAAAAGGAAACTCAGCCAAAATGTATTCAAAAGTTTATTATATAGGTACATTATGCTAACCCGCTAATATGGAAGTAAATATAATTTTATGCATGGAACTCTTTGAATGACAATAGATTGGCCCTAACTAACACAAAATTCGTTTCAGAAATTTTTGAGACGGTTAAACCATGTCAGTCTGACTGGCGGTTAGAAAATCTGAAAATCTGGTCACGGGTATGCAAAGCATGCTGCAATTATGTAGAGAACACTTTTGCAAGTGGAAAATCATTCCGATTACCGATGACGGCATAGATTGTGAACCATCGAGACAAAATAAGGTCAGGGCAGCAATATCATGTCTTAAGAACAACAAAGCTGCAAATGTCAATTTGTCCCGGCAGGGCTATTTAAGACGAATACCGATTAGATGGTTATGTATGCATAAAATTATTTTTTCTAAGCGAAATACTACGATATAAATATGGGTTTGGGTTTTATCACGTGATCAGTCTGATCAGTCGTCTATAAATCTGCCTTCGATTCCACATTTCTATAGCACGCAATGGAACAACAAATGTGTGTCCTCTACTAATCCAAGATATGTGACAAAAACCGCATCTTCTTTTCAAGGAGTTATCGTTTTAGAAAAATGTCATTCTTTTATGTTTTTTGGCTTAAATTTACTTTACGGATATTGCATGAATTTTTGCCGTCAAATTTGGCACAAGTTGAGGCAGTTTCCAACAACAAAAATGAATCGCATTACCACGTCCCTTTTAGTACTTTACATATAAATTTTCCGATTTTAAGAAATTAAATTTTGTCCCTGTAACTTCAAACATATAAGCTATAACGACCTGAATTTTCGTCGACTATTTTGTTGTTGTTAAGTCCAAAATCCTGGGATTCTTCCCGATTCCATTCATATGGCAATCCTAATACTTTTTTCATAACGATGTAAAAATCATCGTTCGAAAGATGTCTTCCTGATGTCACCGATGCTTTCTCTGGGATATTTTCTACTTACACTGTATTTTTTACCACTCTTGATCTGAACATTATCAAGTAAGTGGTTGTTCTAACAGATTTCTGTTTGTTCAAGTTCAGAGAATAAAAGGAAAAAAGTATTCTATTCAAAATTCCAATTCTGGTGTCTTTTTCTTTCTTTTATTTCTTTTTCCTAATTGATGAAGAATTTCTGGGAGGAATGTTGCGCTTCCTAAGTCAATATTTCTGGCTCAGTTTTGTAACACTTTCGTTCATTCTCAGGAAACCTCAAAAATAGCAATTTGGCGTTTTCATTTGATCCAATCGAACCGGATTTTTTTGGTGCTACAAAATTGAGATTTCTGCCAGTTGGAACATCCATCTCCTCATCCATCTACACATCTATCCAGACATAATACTCCACAGTTCCTATACAGACTATCTTTCTTTCATCTACATCTAGTCCAAGGAATAAGGTGAGTGTGTGTTTTTTGTTCTATTCATATTAAAAAGTGCAAAAAAAATCGTTCAAGCTACACTTTGTAGTCATCCTTAAAACATAGCGTTCATATTTACTGAAATTTATTTGCCGACGGCAAATCAACATTTTGCAATAAAACGACAAAAGCGGTGTGAAAGTGAACAGTGTTTCTACAAAATTGTAAAATTACCTACGGTCCATAATTCGTGGTAATTGGTGGAAGTGTCATCTTTTTTTTTTGTCTCCATTCAATTCTTGTGTTACTTCTTCGTTTTCGAGTGTAAACGATTTGTGTTTCCAAAATAGAGATAAAGAGACAATTTCCTTCCTTTAAAATTTAAAGTTTTCGTCATATTACTCTATTCGTTTCTCGTCCGGATTCTGCATTTCATTTCTACTCATATAATCTTTGCGCAAACATCTCAAGTGTTAGTTGAGCTCCGTTTTGTGTGACCAATTGCTGCACACATTCACAGAAACACACGCACTCGATCCGCACAACCGCGGCAGAAGCGTTAAAAGCAAACAAACGTTGTTTTGTTGTTCTGTTTATATGTAACTACGATTGAGTCTCTCTTGAGTTGCACTCAATTTTGTGTTCTCAGTTGTTTTCAATGTCGGTGTGCCCTACAGTCCGTTCGAATCGCTGCCTATTGGTTCTGCAAACATTTAAATAAGTATATTTTGTTGTAATCAACACCAAATCAAAGCGAGGTGTATTACTGTAGGGTAGGGTGTCACACAAAGGTGATATATTTAGGAAAAGTACCCTACCGTCAGTTCAGGTCACACTACATGATATATGTAACATTTATATATTTAGGCCTTGAGTGCGATACATTACATTTGTTCTGAATACTGCATTTCGTAATCCGTAAAATTAAAATTTTTCAAATTTAAGTCCGAGCTATAAAGAGAAGATTTTT
Source organism: Philornis downsi (assembly GCA_019455685.1). Classification (NCBI taxonomy): domain Eukaryota; kingdom Metazoa; phylum Arthropoda; class Insecta; order Diptera; family Muscidae; genus Philornis; species Philornis downsi. The sequence continues at coordinate 1,672,299 of JAHXMU010000251.1, forward strand.
ACTGGAATCTTTAAATTTTTAAATCTTTTTTCATTTTTTTTCGTCTATATTTTTTAATTTGTGATTCATTCGGTTCAAATTTCTGTTATAGCATTTTTTTCGTTCCGCAATGTCCTCCGATTCCTTTATCCGTTTGACAGACATAATCGTTGAGTTTGATTCAGACATTAGCGATAGTATTCTTCCTCTCAGTGACTTCAATACTGTTCAAATTCAAAAAGAAGAATCGAAAGTAACATGGTCGTCGATAAAGTCAGTTTACGAGGATTATCTGCGCAATCGCCAGGGTGACGGTGAAGAGGGGAGCGACGATGATCAGACTGCGGAGCTAGAGACAATTCGCGCGAAATATAAGACTACATATATAACATACTGCAAGTGTTTGTCGAAATTGTCTTGGCTATTCGAACAATTTCAAGCAGCTTCCGTCCCAAAAAAGTTTTCGACAGGCGCGGTTAATACGTCAATTTCTTCCGTTGTTTCCAATACCCCCGTGGGGTACGGTTCTCAGATTTTTCACGGATAGGATATGTTTACTGCGTTATACATAAATAATTCGCGACTCAGTCCGGTAGAAAAATTATTTCTCCTTCATCAAACAACCAAAGGTGAGGCAAAGGAGATAGTTCAAAAAAGTCCACTAACTATTCAAGGCTTTAAGTTAGCATGGACTAATCTCGGTAACCGCTTCGGAAATAAATGGATTCTCGTGAATTTACAATTGAAATGTCTATTCAGATTATCATCAATTTCCGTCGAGTCCGGGCAATCACTTAAGCGGCTTCAAAGTGACATCAATTCATGTATTTCAGCTATTAAGCTTTATGATATCGATGTGAAGAGTTGGGATCCAATATTAGTATATTTTTGCTTGAATAAACTTCCGGATTCCACTCTTACAATGTGGGAACAAACACTGTCTAACAAGACTGTCATTCTGAAGTGGTCTGACTTGGACAATTTCCTCACTAATCGATATCGGACATTGGAATCGGTTTCTGAAATTTGAAGTGGGCCACAACAGCCTCGACCAAAAGGGAAACCGATGGAAGGACCTCCAAAAGGTTCAAAAAAAAGTCAGTTCATTCCAGAGCAATGTTTCTAATTCGAAATGCCCTTTGTGCCCCAAAGAAATTCATATTATCCGAAAATGTCCCAAATTTCTGAGCATGGCTACTGATGAGCGACTTTCGGAAATTAAAGCGCTGGCACTGTGTCTCAATTATTTTTCAAAGACCCATTCTTTGCCGACACGGCGCGTGTCTAATTCCACTTTAAATCCAAATTCCGCTGCATTTTCTAATAAGCTGGAAATATTCAAACTTGTTTTTCGTCTAATTCTCAAAATGTCTTATTGGGTACGGCAGTTGTGAATGTTTGTCATCTTGGTGTGTCTTACGCAGCTCATGCACTTTTAGATTCTGGTTCTGAAGGCACTTATTTCTGAATGATTTTTTAACATTTCGCAGTTACCATGTAAGCGAACGAGCGCAACAGTTTCCGGGTTAAACAATTCAGTTTCTGCTAATGTTCAGATAAATGTACATTTATTGTTCGTTCGAGATTAAGAGAAGATTCTGCAATTTCAGTGAAAGCCTTAGTCATTTCTAAATTTTCTGACAATCTTCCTTCACGTTCGATTCCTCCCACTTCCTTCGCCCGTCTTCCAGAAATAGAGTTGGCTGATCCCCATTACAATAGAAGTTCGCGTATTGATATGCTTATTGGAGGTGACTTCCTACTCTCCATTCTTCTTTCTAGTTCGCGGCGACGAGTCTATGGGTCTCTTATGGCCTAAGAAACTGTCTTCGGATGGATTCTGACCGGTCCGGTGGGCCTTTATTCATCCAATTCGAAAAAAATTGTTTCGAATTTCTGTGAAATCTCTCTAGATAAGGAGATTTCACGCTTCTGCGAGATGAAGAATCTTCCACGCAAAAACTTCATGTCTCCATCTGATAAATTGTGTGAAGATTTGTTCAGATCCACGACGAAAAGAAATGATGAGGGCAGATATGTAGTATGCTTGCCATTCAAAGGATGGGTCATATGCGGCGAGTTTCCCTCACAGAAAGATTGATAATCCACAGCACTACTCTATGCTTCATCATGCAGTTATAAAGCCAGATAGTACCACTATTAAAGTTCGAGTGGTATTTAATGCTTCCTCTCCGTCCTCCAACGGGTTAAGTCTTAACGATATTCTGCATACGGGCCCTGTATTGCAAAATGACTTAACATTGCTGATTCTGAGATGAAGAGTCTTTCGATATGTATTCAATGCCGATATTCAAAAGATGTGGCGGCAAATTTTAATTCACCAGGATCATACTCCGTTCTAGATGATCTTACACCACGACCATCTCAGCAAAAATGTCCAAGATTGTGAACTACAAACCGTATCTTTTGGAATAAATGGTGCTCCGTACTTGGCGATTCGTTTCATTCTAAAACTGACTGATGATGTCGCTTCAGCTTTCTCTATTGCGAGCAACATTCTTCTCAATTGCATGTACGGTGATGACGCACTCGCAGGTGCTCAAGGAGCTAAAAGCTGCCCTTGATTCTGCTGGGTTTTCTTTAAGGAAATAGACAGCAAATTCTAAAAAAATGTTGTTCGATATTTCTCAAGAGCATTTGTTACATGAAGATTTCCTTAATTTTGAGGAAAGCAGCATTGCAGAAATGCCCGGCATTCGAATTCTTTTTCATCACTCAACCATTTCCAGACAGCTGCAGGTATACGAAAAGGAAGATTTTGTTACAAATTGCGAAGTTATTCGATCCAGCGAGTTGGCTTTCACCTTGTATTGTGTTGGCGAAAATTTTAAGTGCTATTGGTTGGGGTGAAGTTTTACCTTCCGGCGTTATCTCGCAATGAAAAATCTTTCAATCCAATTTTTTTCCCCTAAATGAAGTTCGTATTCCACGCTGCATCAATTTCACTCCAAAGTGCAATGTTCAATTCCATGGCTTCTGTGATGCTTCAGAAAAAGCATACGCAACAGCCTTATACGTTCGAATAGCTAACGGTAATTCAATTTCCACTCACTTGGTGTATTCGCAGACGAAAGTTGCTCCATTGAAGACACTGTCCATACCAAGATTAGAGTTATGTGGAGCGGATCTCGTGGCAAACATGATCAATAACGTACTTCCGAAGCTCGAAATTCCATCGTATTCAGTGTTCTGCTGGACGGACTCCACTATTGCTATTTCGTGGTTAGCTAAATTTCTTTGTTCTTGGATGATATTCGTAGCAAGCCGAGTGTCCAACATTATCCAAATAATGGATCCTTCAAAATGGCGCCATTTCATATCGGAAAATAATCCAGTTGATTTGGCAAGCCGAGAGCTTATGCCTCAAGAAATCATAAATAATAGTCTGTGGTGGTCTGGTAACCAATGGCTGAGTAATTCTTCCGAACCGAGTCAGACGGTGCTGTTCTAACGGTACCATAGACAGATTTGGAAAAGAAATTAATCAAGGTTTATTTCACGTACTTTTCCGATTTCGCTGATATTCTTGAGAGGTGCAGTTCATATTCCCGAGCGCTCAAGGTGCTCGCGTTTGTGTACAGATTTGTCTATCGTAGACATCCCAGATACCGTCTTGGTTTTGTTGATTTTGTTCGAAAGTCGACTTCACTTGCTAATTCTGAATTAGCAATGGTGAGAGATCGTCTAATTTCCACGACGCAAAAAGCCTACTATCCGAATGACTACAAAGATCTATCTTCAAGGAATTCAATTTCATCATCCAGCTGCCTTGCACATCTTAACCCATTCATTGTTAATGTGAGTTAGAGTCGTCGCTTGGCCTTACCTATAATGAAAGGCATCCAATAATTCTGTCTTACAGTTGTCGATTTTCCAAGCTTTTGGTAGCATTTGTTCATATGATTGCCCTTCATGGAGGTAATCAACTTGTTCTTCGGGTGATTAGAGCCCAATATTGGATTCCAAGAATAAAAAACTTACTTAAACCTACCATCGGCCAATGCATATACAAGAATTATACAAGAAAAGGTGCCAAAAACAGCCAATGGCTGCGCATCCTCCTGATAGGTCAGAATTCACTCGCCCTTTCAATCGCACGGGTCTTGATTTCGCAGGTCCGTTTGATATCAAGGCCTACAACATACGAGCCTGTCGTGTTACCAAAGGCTACGTCTACGTGTTCGTATGTTTCTCGACAAAGGCGATTCACTTAGAGGCAACATCGGGCTTATCGACATCTACCTTTCTGGCTGCATTTCAGCGCTTTGTTTCGCGTAGAGGTTGTCCGTTACATTTATATTCCGATAATGGAACAACTTTCGTGAGCGCATCTAGACTTCTTGCTACAGAATTCCTCAGAAATTTGCATGAAATCCACTTTCGGAAGATGGCCAGCTCGTTGAAATTCACATTGGAAGAGTTTATCACCTTATTGACGCGAATTGAGGCCTGCTGTAACTCACGACCTTTGTCTCCAATGTCACAAGAGCTATCCGATTTTGCAGCATTAACGCCGGACATTTTCTAACTGGTACTCTGATTCTTACTCCGATTGACCCGACGGTTCAAGATTCAACGGCATCCATTCTTTATACATAGATGGCAAAAATTAAAATCTATTCATCAAAGTATTTGTACTTGATGGAAGAACGAGTACCTTCGAGAACTCCAAAAACGAGGAAGAGCGCTCTTAGTAATAAAAGATGAAAACATTCCATTAAATTCATGGCGGCTGGGTTGTATTTCGAAATGTTATTCGGGTCGTGATCATCGAGTCCGTGTTGCAGATGTGATTGCACAAAAAGGCACCATCACAAGAACCATAACAAAATTGGTTCTTCTTTCACACGCAAATTAATTTATTTCTTTATTCTAAAGTTTTTTTCTATTATTCATTTCTTATAATTCCCTCGTCAAATAGAACACTATGTCACTCACAACGAATAAAAGCGAGAAACGCCGGTAACGTCGTATACAACAGAACCGGACTTCCTTCTGCTATCAATACCATATTCGGTTGAGAAATTTATGGATCATGTTCTGTATAGTTCTAGCATAATGTTTTTGTTTTGCGTTCTCATACCATGAAATAAATCATTACTGAATTCGAATCCATTTTCTTTTTGCACTGTTTAATGAACTAAAACACATGATTTCCTTCGAGCTATGAACATAATATTTCAATTATAAGAATTAACCCTTTTCCTCGTTTCAAATTTCTTACATCGTTTTCCGTCTTTGAAGAAAGCATATTTGATGGCATTTTATCAGATCTCATTGCAGCGGGGCTGCGAGGCGGGCGGTAATGTTAAGACCAAAATCCTGAGATTCTTCCCGTTTCCATTCATATGGCAATCCTACTACTTTTTTACATAACGATGTAAAAAGGCATCGTTGTGCTGGTGCTGCTTGCTTGTTCGAACGATGTCATCCTGATGCCACCTATGCTTTCTCTAGGATATTTTCTACTTACTTACTTATCGAAGTAAGTGGTTCTTCTAACCGATTTCTGATTGTTCAAGTTCGGAGAATAAAAGGAAAAAAGTATTCTCTTCATAACTCTAATTCTGGTGTCTTTTTCTTTCTTTTATTTCTTTTTCCTAATTGGTGAAGAATTTCTGGGAGAAATATTGCGTTGTCTAAGTCAATATTTCAAGTTCAGCTTTGTAACACTTTCGTTCATTCTCAGCAAACCTCAAAAATAGCAATTTGGCATTTTCAGTTGTATAACCACACATACTTCCTCCGGTGCTTCCCACACAATTGTCGAATTTAACCCATTTATTCGTAGGATCATATCTCCTACACAGTTCGACTAAGTTCAGTCAAATTTATTACACATTGAGGGCGTGGTAAGGTAGTGTCTAAGAATAAAAATGGACAACATTCTTATGCTGCTTCTGGTATTTCCATACGAATTCATTGATTTTCCTAATTAGTGGATTGTAGCAATCTAAATTTTTGACAATTATGTTTTATAGAAAACTTGACTAGTTAACCGCACCCATCTAGTACCTCCCATACAAATGGCCGATTTAACCCATATACTCCTCGCTTCATATCTTCCCAGCAGTTGCATTAAATTCAGACTATTTAGGCAAAAGTTATAGGCTTGAAAAACTTAGTACAGACAATGCAAATGGATGCATAACCTGCCATAACCTAAACGTCGTGAGCCAAGCTTAGGCATATGACAAACATACCGCCCTGACACAACACTGATTTTCTTTTGATGTCTGACGACTGAAAGGGATCCGTTCTTCAGTATTAGGAGTTATCCGCCAAGCCATTTTCAAGAGATTGCATTCTTTGAGAATGATTCAAAATCTAGGAACTTGGGTTGCTTATCAGTTGAAGCCAAGGAACGGTGAGCGTCGTTTTTCGCCTGTGAATAACTGCTTCAGCGACAAAAAAGAAAGGATTTCCCTCATCGCATTGTGAAGGGTGATTCATTACAGCAACTCAAAGAAAATAAAGTCATGGGGACTGCTCGGTCATGCTTCTATGTCATCGCCTCGGCCAAATATTCACGCTGCGGAGGTTATGCTCTGTATTTAGTGGGACTATGTCAGTGTTATTTATTACGAGCTGTTGAAACCAAGCCGAACTCTGCGCGAGAAGCGCGTGGAGAGCAATGAAAAAGTGATTCTTCAGCAAGACAACGCTCGGCCTCACGTGGCCAAGGCCGTTAAAACGTACCTGGAAACGCTGAAATGGGAGGTCTTGCCCAGATATTGCGCCGTCCAATTATCACTTGCTCTGTTCGATAGCATACGGTCCGGCTGATCAGCAGTTCCACTCATATGATGACATCACGGAATGGCTAGATTCGTGGATTGCGTCAAAAGATGAACAGTTTTACCATGACGGAATACGAGCGTTGCCAGAAAGATGGGGAAAAGTAATAGCTAGCGATGAGCAACACCTTCAATGAATCATTTGTACACATGTTTTCATAATAAAGCTGAATTTTTATATGTGTCGTTAGATAGGCATTTCGATAAGGAACTACAACATCTGGAAAAAGAAATGGGTTTATGACTTTGTGCAAAAGGAAATCAGATGTGGTTATCATTTGCATATTAAGCCGATTTTGTTAAAAGCGTGTCCCCTGAAAACACTACAGTGGCTGAACCGCTTGAATTAGTCAAATCTGGAAATGGACAATACCAATCATCTCGTTTTGGTAGCTCCCATAAAAATTTACCAATTTACTGAAATTTAATACATGCGCTGTAACTTCGATGGTAGGCTCCAGAAACGTATTTATTTCCAGTGAGTTTAATGATAATGCTAGAAGAAATTTTGACATATCGACTGGTTGCCGGTACCCCTATTGTTGCCTTGCATAAAGGTGACCGTTATATATAATCGTAGATTCATATTATGTGTTTAATTGCACTGAGTTCTACCAAATGCGGAGTAGTCAGTAGTAGTTTAGATTTCCATCTATTGCATTGCTTACAATATTTCTGACAACTTCAATAATTATAGCCGATTTAAGTCATATATTTTGTGTTTTGTAACTTTCGTGCAGTTACACCAAATTTGGTGAAATTTTGGTACATCATGACGTGGAAGTGTATGCCGATCTAATATTCTTTGTTATTTAGCGAAATTCTCAATTCCTTCAGCTTTACTGATAGAACCGAAGCTATTACGGGATGTGTTTTGTGACTGGTTGGTAGAGACGATAACTGTCAGTCAAAACTTTACGAAACTTCCTAAACTCGGCATTGCCTAACATTTTGCACGATCGCAGCTAATCATGAATTTTGTAAGCTTAATTCTGAAATTAAAAATAGTGCGCATTACCACCATACAAATGACCGATCAAATCTATTTATTCTTTGGAATATTTTACGTGTTAAATGTTGCTTAAAGTCCGAAAATGAAAATGAAGGGCTTTGCGTTACCCTTTTTGTCTCTAATTAGCAATATGCAGTAATCTACATTTTTGTTCATTGCATTGTTCTTGGTAAGCGTCCACACGCCTTCTGGTAATTATACCACAAATTAACCGCTTTGATTTCACCCATGTAATCACGAATTCACCTGTAATCCTTAGATTGTACTAACTTAAATTTTTGTTAATTGAATTTCCTATGATATGTGCTAAAATTTGGAAATTTGGTGGGACAACTACGCCCTTTCTGGTACCTCCCATATAAATTACTTAACTTAACCCGCATATTTCCAGGTTCACATTTGCCTCTAATTATGCTGAATTCAGTAAGTTATTCTTTTCCGGCTATTAATGTTCATTCGCTATGATAATTTTTTCAAGAGCCTGATGATTTATCACGCCGCTTCAGGTTCCCACCATATTTTTACAACTATGGAAAAGATGTTGGGTAAGTCGGGTCACTAGAGTGAAATTTCAGAGATGGTTTTTTGATTGTTTTCCTTTTCTCATCTCTCATCTCAATCTGTAAGTTTCAAAATTGCAAAAAATTTGACTTGAGTGTATGTACTCGTATGTGAATGCCATCAGTAGTTTAGTTTATACTTACCAAAAACTAATCCATTAATCAATTAGAACTTTAAAAACATTAATTTTTTCTGTAACTTTTATTTATTCGTCGCTTTCTCTATCCTTTGTTACATTAACATTTTCCCATTTGTTCAGCATTATTGAATACGAGTAAATTGTACAAATGCGAGTACGTGTGTAACAGATGTTCGTCACCCATTGGCTTAATAGGTAGTAACATAATCGTATGAATTATAATAATTCGAATAAAATTTTTCATTGACTTTCGATTTACGATCGTTTTAAAAACATAACAGTTCATTTCACATGTATGTATGTAATATTTGTTATTGTTGTTTATATCTATGTATTTACTTATGTCTGATGGCGTATTTACTTGTATATTTGTATATATGAATGAATCTATATCGCTTACATACCGACTATGGAGCAGTTACAAAGAACATCTAGTTATGTCTAAATATTATGCAGGTGTACACATTTACCATGTACGAGCACATGTTGTTTTAGTACAATCTATGTAATTGTACCTATGTAAATGTATCATTGTATCGTATGTATGTGCATACATTTTTTAATGAAATTTTACATACAACTGTTTAAAGTAGTACGTACATAGTTAGTGAAAGTGTACATATGTAGGTGTTTTATAACTAATTATATATGTAATTTATGTGTTTGCATTAATATGTACATAGTTATACATTTTGTATAGTTTTTAATAGTACTGAGTAAATTTGAGAGTATTTGGCAAATATTACAAAAAGTTCTCTTTTTTTACTTATATACATGTTTTTCGTATTTCCAATAAAAGTAGTTATCTATTTATCACAATAGGCACTGTTTAATTAAAAAAATTAAAAAAAAAAACAAATTTTATTCATCAGATAAATTTCCTTGACTGATTACTTATATTAAATGTAAACACAGACACATTCCCACACACATACTCAAACAAACACATACCAAATACCGAGGAACACGTTTCAATACTAGCAGTAGTGATATTGAAAACATTAATAGCAGATACAGCAAATACTCCTCGCAGATTAGGAACTTTTCTTTGTTGTGAAAATTTTCTGGTCCCAACCATTTTATCCACATTCCTCATGGATCGATCTCTTTATAACGTTTTTTACAAATTAACGTAGTATTTTAAAAAATCATCAGTAATTAAAAGCACATATCAAACATTGGAAAATTATAAGCGAAACAACACACGACCTGATTAAGGAATATTACTTTAATTGTTTACATTAAAAATTCAGGTCATTTTCTTTAAACATCCTTAGAAGAAAGAGGGTATATTAAAAAAATCCACACCGTTTAAGCCCAATATTCACAATGAATTGGAAATTATTACAGCTAAAATTTTGTGAAGCGGTGGTGAGGGTAGGAATGTGCGGTATATAATATAGCAAAAATGTTTAAATAATTTAAACCACAAGATTTATTTTGTGCCATCCTATATTTCTCAAATGACTACGAAGCACTGATACGGGACGTCATAAATTAGTAAATGAAGCATCATGATTTAAGGGAGAAAAGTTAAGTATAAATCCATTAATTGCATAATAACATGATTTCAGTAACAAGGAAACAAAATAACCGTGTGGGGAGGTATCGGGGCCATAATTGGTAGTTGACCTATCTACAATCAAATCAAATGCTCTGTTAGCTTTGGACCTTCAAAATTAAAAAAAGAAAATTACATATTCCTTCACCCGACGACCTTTGGCTTTTATGCAATGGCGTAAGTGGTGCCAAAAAGACTTGATTCATTGCTATGATCTTAACATAAAAATATCTGCCCGACCGTGGCGCGTTGTTTAGTACACGCGACTATTGTCCGTATGATACCGGGTTCAACCCCTTATACAGCCATCTATCATTATTTGAGTGGCGGTCACTCCGATGTGTTTGCCGAATATTTTGAGTATTCGAGTAATCGGCAAGTCTGGTAAATGCTTCTCAAATTATGACGTTCGAAATCGACATTAAACTGTAGGTCCCGTTGACGGAGCCTGCAAATAGAACGCGTGTAAGTTCGCTGAATGTGAAAAGCTCTCTCATATCTCATTCATGGGATGTAAGGAATTTGTTTTTTAACCACAATAAGTAGAGCAAAACTGTAACTTTGTAAAGTGTTACGCTTAAAAATTATAAAGAAAGCATTTTTTCTTTTTTTATAATATTAGACAATTTGTATGTGAAGCAATGCAGTCCATTTTCATACTCCGAAATAAATTTACTAAATGCCTGATGCTTGTTAAATTATATTGAATTCAGTGCTATTTGGTGAGTGATATAAATCTACGAATATGCAGATTCAATTAAGCAATTTGTATTGTTTTCTCCAAATTTTACTACTGCATCATAATGCAATACATATGAAAAAATTTAAATAGCTGTAGCCTGCGAAATAGGAAAAGTTTACGTAAATCGACCAATTTAGTTGAGAGATTTTTATTTTCATTCTCAGAACTTAGCTGAACAAACGTGTGACGTGGCCCAATTAGGAGCATATTTGGAGTTCAGTACAAGTTATATAATTTGGGTTAAATCGGTCATATGTGGGGAAACTAGCAAAAGGGTCCCGGTTAATTGGTCAATTTTTCTCAATTTGAGGAGAGAGCCATAAATCCATACAATAAACAAATTTCTGGACTCCTATGGGTTTCTATTTAGAATTCATAAGGAAAACAGCGAATTTCGCAAATTTCTATGGCAGCCACCGGAAAGAGAGTGATAATGCAGTCCATTTTTTTTCTCAGTCTCTATTTTGGCTGACACTTAGCGTGTACCATATTTGATAGAATTTTTTAAAACTGAATAAAAATTATGAACATACATGGTTTAAATCTGTTTTTTGTATGGGAACTATTAGAAGAAGAGGACCAGTGCCATACAATTTTATTGTCAGAACTAAGTTTATGAAACGAAGCATTGAAGTTGGCTGAATTCTGCATATGCGCTGGAAAGTATGAAGCTAATAGTATCTGGGTTAAAGCGGACATTTGTATGGGAGGTACCAGTAGGATGGCCACACCCCAGTCGATCTTTTTAAAATTTGCCGAGCAAAAAACTGGTTTGCTGCGGCCAAGAAGCTAACAGTTTTAAGGCAATATTTAAATATCTCAAAATCTGTCAATTTGTGCGAGAGGTACGGGAATCGGTGGATCGATATTAACGATCATGCAATACATTTGGTCAAAATATACTTGGTACCTCAAATGTTACCTTCTTTCAAGAACACACCTGGAAACTAACAGAAATAAAATTGTCTTATTTGGTAGTAATTCACAAAATAGTAACAATAAAAGGTGAAGTTAAATAATAATCGTAAATACATGAATAAGTATGATTATGAGTACGTGAAAACAACAACAAAGTAATAATATTAACGAATTAGTTCAACAAGTATTAATAAACAGAAAGGTGTTCCGTCTCGCAGAAATGCGGGACAAATACTTAATGACGTCCTTGTTATTGGAATAAAGAGAAACTGTATTATATGGAAGGGGTTTTTGCTTCAGAAATGCAAAAGACGATTTAGAGAGTCATCAAGAAATGAAAATTAGGAATAAAATTAATTGCCACAAGATTGAAACTTTGATAAAAAACGGAAGGAAGGACCAATTGTAGTTATTTGATCTTTTACCAGCTCTCCATAGGGCGAGAGATAAAGATTATTAAATACAAGAGCTACATATTCCAAGAAATTGTATAGAGAAAGAATCAGAGAGTGAAAGCAGTACCTAATTAAAAAACAAATTGTTGGGTTGGAATATTCACATTTACATTACTCTATAATGGCTTTGAGTCAACTCGACCGTTAACCACTATAATTCTAATATTTATCTTAATGTATATCTTTATAAATTTTAGCCGTTTGACATACGGTGATATCATAAACGATGATGGCATTGTTATTGAATAACTCGTTAAACTGTGTAGTAGGACGGATAGATCATCATGCAAAAAACAAAACAAAACAAATATAGTTTTAATCAGTCACCCCCTAAGAATCATGTTAAGTGACTTGAAAATTTCTTGATACTGTTTTTTTTTCGAAAATGTGTAAATCGTCGGCATCACAGTTCATATATTAAGAATAAAAAAAAAGAACTTAGTAATTGAAACGAGCGTATAAATAGTCGAATATCTATAACTTGAACATCTTTAACTTTCTTATTTATGGATAAAAATTAACACTTTCTAAGTGAAAGTTTCATAGAATTTTAAGATCTTAGAAAAAATTTTGACGTTAGGGTGGTTAAGAATCCAGATGACGAAAATCAATACTTGCATTTTACGCCGGACTTAAAAATGATTAAAGAACAAAATGTTGCTCTTATCAAACCACCAACAACGATATGCGAAATATTACAACCGAATTTCAAAATAATTTTTACGTTTTTGGGGTCATCTTTAACAAATCTTTACTTATAGGGGATGACTGGCCTAACTTTTTTTCGTTCCACCCAACTGTATAGTCCATAGCTAAAGAATCAAATGAGTGAATGAATGAACAATTGAATATTTGAATGCTCCAATATTTGTAGTAGTTTCAGTAGTAATTTCAAAAAAGACTATTATAAGCTTAGTCATTTCAGTAGAATTACTATTGTTTAAATCTTAAGTTTAGGCACTTTGAATATAGCGTTATTCATTTAGTGGTTTCAAAACAACCGGTCTGGCAAGGCGTTTTTGAAACGTCAGAGGCATACTCTAAAGAAGATATAACTAGAAAAAAACACAGGTGTTTCTTAATGTAAGGATCATCAAATCGGTTAGTCCATTTTGTAAAAATAGAGGAATAAATTCCCGATTTTGTTTTTATAATTGGGAAAGTTTTACATGCGACTGTAAGTCTTTGGTCAATTGATCGGAAACTGTAATGTTAAGCTAAATGAAATAGTTATTTAAAATTAATTGGTTATATGAGAAGGAATCGTTTATCATATATTCATTGACCAAGTGTTTTTTAAGTCGATGGACCTGTATCCATGTGTATGACTATGTAGATTTAAGACAAAGTTCTCAAACCTTGGCACGGCCTAGGTTCATATCGTGATGGAATTATTCTAAATTCATTTTTTACTTGATTGGACTGCGCTGACCCCTCTTTAATCTATAATTCTTTAATTTTTCCTCTTTCTGGGTTCGGTACTTCCGAGCAAACATCGATAAAAACCGGGAGATACACTATGTCCCTTTTGACATCCCTGTACATAACATAAGGTTAAAGAAAACTTGACTAAAATTTCTGTACCAGTGGAGCCTTCCTTGAACTATGGTATTATATATAAGCTAAATTAAGCAGTCTTATCATATTTACAAATTTACTAGCAGTTGTGCACAAAAATTGAAATAGAAAAATTGATTAATCTGAGGCGAGAACTATATGAATGAACAGGGTAAAATTAATACAACCTCTTAAGTTGTAACCTTTCTTTTAATAACACTTTTGCGTAATTGTATTCAACTTGAAAAATAGACTTTTTCTACACTTTATAAAATATATACACCTTCTATTGTGTGTAAAGTTAAATGTTGAAAATAACGAAAACACTGAGTTGGTAAAACAATAGCAATAAACAATTATAAAAACATCAATTTGAAACCGCTAATAGCTTTTATGTTGGCAGCCCCACAATAGAAATGAAAGAAATCACAAAATATTGGAATTAGTCATACTTAAATTGTGTCAAATTTGTTTAGAAACTGCCATATCATTTGAATTGTACAACGGCTTATTATATGTAATATATGTGGGATTATGCAAATTTTCACAGAAAGAACAAGTTTTTAAGTTTCCTTTTTTAGTGCAACCCAAGCCCCTTCATTTCGAAGAACATTTTTCCCCCAAAATAACTAACGACTTCAAAACCCCTTATATAGTGTTTTTTTTTCAGCTTTAATGAAATGTTACCCTTAACTTTACTATTGTTGGTTAATCGATAAAAATCCAGTAAATCCCTATAATTCATTGCATGAATGACTGGCCTTTTGAAACGAGTGCCTATAAAACCGGTTTTACTAAGTAAACCTTCAACAAAATGAACCGACTTCACTGCTTATTGAACTTCGATTCCCATGATGTCAATGAATCATTAACTTAACTTTATTTGGAAGATTGAATTCACCATAACGAGGAAACAATTAAATAACTTAAATTGTATTTTTGGGGGTGGATAACAACAGATAAAGTTTAGGTTACATTTCATTTTGTATTTTGCCATTGAAATGTTGAAGTAAACCAACACAAACTGGATGGTCGACTAAACCTTTTTTGAAATTCAACTAGAAATTATCCCTTTTAGTCATAGTGCGTATAAACTTGTCTATCTTTTACTGTCTAAAGGGTTATGATCCCTTGATATGCACACAACTACATGCATATTCATTCTAGTCAAGCACATAAAGCACGAGGACTGTTCCATAAGTACGAGATAATATAGAGCACTCATAAATATAAAGATTACCAGAGTTGTCACAATGCAATATATAAAGACGAAATGAAAATGTAATGCCTAAGTGTGAATAAGTTTAATAAATTGTGCATATTTCTTATAAGTTAGCAAAAAATTCTGATTCCGACTTTATTGAAATTACTATATATTTATAAAATAAATAGACAGAGAGTGCCAGACAGACGAACATCGCCAAATGGAATCAGAAAGTGTAAATTTTTTTGGTTCATAGTATACAAAAATTGTAAAATTATTACAATTTACTTTAAATTTCCTTTGTTGATAATTTCAAACTTCATTTTGTGCAGAAATTACCTTTTTAACTTGTAAAATCGTTGGGGCAAATTAATATCATTTGCTGCTCTGAATGCTGTCTTTTTATACCGCAAATAACTTTCAGGCCTATTTATACCAATACAACACGAGCAACTAAATGTCGAAAAATTGTGTACATTGATAGGATCTTATGAATCCATTTAAACCAGAGCAACAACGACTCTTCAGCGACATTAATTAAAAATTGCTGTTTGCACACCTTTTTGAACCTTTTTTGACAAATATCTTGTATTATTTGCTTTTGACAAAAGTGTAAAGTGAAAACATTTTTATTTTTAAAATCAAAAATGAGAAGATTGGAATTTTAATCGAATGTCAAACAAATATTTCAATTCGGCTTTGCCATTGTCAAAATATGTTGATTTGTGTTCGTCATTTGTCGAAAATACGACATACTAGATTTGTTATCTAGCATAAGCAGACTTTAATGGATAGGCATGGTTGACTAATCTTAACGCGCAGTTATTTTTTTAGAGTGATCATGAGAAGTTTGTTCATTTGGTGTAACTAACTCAAATCTAAAGAAAATTTCGCAGATTTTTGTGGACCCTTCAGAGCGGTTTTTAGATAATTTGGCTTCTAGGAATAGAGAAAAGTCGTTAGTTCCTTAACGATTCTAATTTTCGAAATAAACTAAAATGGTTTTCAAAATCATTTTTTGATATGGGTCGAAAAGGAAAGTGAACAGCAAACACATTTCAAAAGGAAAGGTGCGTTATTGTTCTAAAAATTTACCACATTGTAAGGCCTGTTGGTACATTTATAGAAATAGCTTGCTCTTCTGCCCTAGCATAGTACCCAAACGTATCTAGACGCCCCTGTAAATTACCTGGTAAAGTTTCGTTACAATCGGAAGGATGAAATATAGGCTTACAAGTAACACACACATTGATATTTACAAGTATACACCATAGTACGCATTTAACCATCGATGAATAACCAATCCTCATCACCATCACAACTCTTGAAAAATTGGTAACTGCATGTGTAGACTACCCACAAGGGAAGGACACAAGTCATCACTCATGAACACTACCAATGTGAATTAAGTTTCTGCCGTGAGTAACGACCCCCAGTCGTGTTTAATTGCCCACGGCAGCTACACTTTTCTCATGAGAGGTTTACCTATTTCTCTCTCAGAGGTTTACCTATGAGTTGCCCATAAGTTATGGCTCATATTAACAAAAGGGTGTTCTTGTAAATACTAAAATGTTTTGTCTTTAATTGCGAAAAATCGCTTAAAGAAGTTTTGTGAAGAGCTGATGTGAATAATCAAACTTTCATCCTAAACAAGTTATTAAGTTCTTACTTCAATGAATTCCAAAAAATCTAAAATTTGAGCTTTTGAAAAGGACTGTTTTGAAAAAGAGTTTATATTGATTTCCTGTCAAGCATTATCATTTTCGACGCGGCTCAAATTTTTGAAATGTCTCGTAAATACATGTCAATGCCGCTAGCCTATCTAAAATCAATCAAAAATTATGTTAGAAAACCGTGTAAAAAATAGAACCAAAAATGGAATTATACTGAAATTATAATATATTATATGTATATAATATAATCTATATATATAAAAATCAATTGCTGTGCGTTAGTCTCGCTAAAGCTCGAGAACGGTTGGACCGATTTGGCTCATTTTGGTCTTAAATTATTGGTAGAGTACTCCGGAAGGTTTAAAAGGTTTCATTTGAAGTGATAGATGGCGTTGGAGATGAGATTTTTGCAATTAATTTTTTACCACATTAACATTTTGAAGGCAAAACAACGTTTGCCGGGTCAGCTAGTATATTATATATAACTAATGTAGTCTTTGTAATAAGGTTTACAGCACCCAAATAGCCACTACTAGATTGAACGATGTTATTAGGCGCATTTGTTTTTCATCCTGAATTTGTGCGAATACGAGAAAGGAAAACTTTGTCAAAAATAATTGTCGCCGGTTGCTCTATCCGCTATAGCATGTATATTTTTTAATATCTCTTTACTTTTATCTGATTAAGCATAACAAGCATTTAACAAGTAGCTTTTGACCAAACATGTTTCAAGACTTTTTAGGTTGATTGAGCGATGTTCCACTGTGTGGTTGGTTGGTGAACACACTAGACACTATAACTGCAATAAATCTTCATGAGACCCTTTAAAACTTCGCACAACTTAATATTTTGTCGAATCATAGCCCAGGATGGTAATTGTGCTATATCGACCCACCGCTTCTGGTACCTCCCACATAAATGGCCTGTTTAACGCACAGGCTCTTAGGTACATATTTATTACTTAATTGAATTAAATTCAATCAAAGTTGGTAGACGTTGCCAGAATACGGTCCCGCGACGGAGCACATCGCTACATTCGTTCTGGTACCTCGTACACAAGTTGTCCTATTTTCCTAAATTCAATATATGCGTTTGCCTATTGTATTGATTTATACAATACAAATGTCCGTTTTAATGCATATGTTCTTAGCTTCACACATTTCGAGTAGTTGCACTAAATTCAGACAAATTTGGCTCACATCATGCATTTAATGAACTCAGTCTCGAGAATGAAAATAGACTGTTCTGCCACACTAATTTGGTTACGTCTACGTAAAATATTTACCCCCAAAATACCTATATCGTAGACTACAGCAATTTAAATTTTCGTCAATTGTATGGCGTCGTTGTCGTTGCTGAAATGCTATAAATCGGAATATAATCCTACCCTTTCTGAGCTTCTCCATACAAGTTCCCTAATATAATTCACACATTCCTAGACTCATATCTTTGATTTAATTTCACCAAATTCAATATAACTTAGCAAGCATCAGGCTTTTGTTACAATTAATTTAACGAATGAAAACATTGTGTTTTACTTAGGATATCTCACCTATAAATTAGCTGATTTGGATTAAAAAATCAAGAGTTTCCCTATAATTTATAAGCGGCAGGCCATAAGTTAAAAGTACGTTTCAATAATCAAGTTCAGAGAGTTACAATTTTCTTCTTATGTGTATTAACTCATAATAATTGTTTACAACAACCTAGTGGTTTACCACGCCCCCTCTGGAAATTTCGGCAATTTTGAAGGTATATGTTAATCAGTTCACTTAACTGACATTTCTTTACTGGTTACATTTTAGATTGACTCTTTATAGTTCTTGTATCATGCCGATTTGTACCATCCCCATACGTACGTTTTTAAGGTGGTTCATAATTTATCTTTTCTCGCTAACTGAAGCACATTTTTTTAGCAAATTATCAAAAATTAACATTTGGCTAATCATCTCCAATAGCTGATGAGGTCAATATCGTTCGATACGAAAAAAAGCATAACGCGTTGTAGGAGACGCTTTAGGCCCTAAGTGCCTTCAAATGAACTTTGTTTTAGACTTCTTAAGACGAGACATGTATTTAAACCAGTGTTAAAAAAATTACGAAACGCATTTGTTCAAAAGGTTCTTGGTGCGTTAAACATTTACCTCTAGGTGTGCTAATTTTTGGCGTAACAAATGATAAAAGTCATCTCCCGTTTGGGAAAGGTAAAAAACTAATTATCAGAAATAACAAATTGATAAGACAATCCCCGGCTCAACTTGAGTCGAAATATCTTACACTCTGATTGTATATTGTAATAATACTATCATAGCATTACAACATGATGACTGTGTACCAATCCCTAATGCATACCTAACAACCCACGTATTTAATACGAATATACTTAAATCGTTCTGCTCGAATTCGCTGCATCAGTGATGTCAAAAACGTTGAGTTTCCTTTTTTATGTTTGACCGGCATTTATATAGCATTTAAATTTGAATGTATGCAAACATCTTTTTGAGCGCTTTGCATAGGCTTTGCTCTGTTATCCCTTTACACACGACAAAATAATCCTTTTCAAGGGTCTTTGTCTCGATTCTTTGAAGGGTATTTTTCTTTAGACAATGTTTCACAAAACATTTGAATTGAATGGTCTTATATATGATTTCAATATCAATGACCATGATAAAATGATAAGATGTCGGAAAAGCATCCCAGATGTGGCCGCTTGAGTGGTGGAAAAGCCATGACTAACACAGTTGAGTCGGAAAATTGTACAAACTGTCTTGCACATGAACTCAACTATATGGATATTGTTGGTTTTGAAAGCTGGTATCACAGCATGAATGTGCCACTGTAATCGGGCATAATAATTATTGTGTCCGAATGTAAACTATTCGTCAAAGACCCCACATTACCCTTAAATGACTAGTTTATAATTCCCCATTAGCATATGCGCTTTGCTTCTTTCCTATGTATCAGCTCACCTTAATCTCCACACCTATGAAGTCGATCCCCATGTTCGAAAACAGATGAATAATATGAAAGTCGTAAAGGGATCAGGAAGACAAAACAATCTAATGATAGAGCTGAAGTAGACCAGTCCAATGAATTGGTAATTTTCTACTAATCCCGTAATGTTTTACGCTAAAGATTACACCGGTGCGTCATCTACAAAAGTTCTGCCTGGTGCGGATTCCTCATCGACTGACTGAATTTATTCAAATAAGTGTGTGTGTATATACGTGTGTGTGTGTGTGTGTGTGTGTGAGTAAATGTGATTAGGACTAATGGAAAGTTTCTCCTATGGTATGTTAAGCCTTTTGATACATTTGAATAATTTAACTATTGACATACGCGTACCTATGTATATGTGTATGTATGTATATATTTATATTGAACTGAGATAATGGCGCTACTTATAACTATCTACGATAGATGTCATCATACAAAATTAGATTGAGTCGCATTTTAATGCATTAAATTGAATTCCTAGATAGATGTCAGACTGATTATTTATAGATCGCTGGGAAATTCAACTGAATGTTTCGTGGGGTACCAGTGTGGACCCGACAACCAACAACAACACATGACGCTTAACTAACCGCTTCGTTGTAACCGATATCAGTATGATCATATACACGCTAAGGACCATCGATGATGCCGAGGAACCTAAATTACCTTTGGTTAATTGGTCCTGACAACGACCTATTGCATCGATGTCCAATTCAATCATAGCCCGACCATTGACGTCTAGTGGGGAAATGCAGTAGTTCTTCTGCAGGAATTCGCTAAGATTGTGAGCTCCCTCGACCAGAGGCCCATCCAGTAGTGTGTGGATGTGGCAGCCGCAGGGGAAGTGATTATTGATGAGCTGCAGATGTTCAACGCCATCGACGAGTATTGCGTTGGGATCTGGCGTCTCCAGTATGTGATTGCCATATAGCTTCAGATGCTTGATGTTGGCAGTATATGTAAAGTTCAGCTCTTCAATAGAGTCTATTTTATTGTTGAGAATTTGAAGGGTCTCTACCTGAGTAAGGCCCGTAAAGGCATCAGTACATATGATACCCAAGTCAGACTCCTGCAGCGTAAGCAGCAGGACATTTGACAAACCACGAAATGTAAACGGCTGTAGCTCCTTTAGGTCCATGTAGGCCAATTTGAGCAGGCCAACAGCATCCATGCTGAAGAAGGCATCGGGTTCAATGGTGCGTATTCCCGATGGAAATATTAGATGGCCTACATTCGTTAGGCTTGAGAAGGCAGAAGTGTCGATTTTTATGAGCGGATTGTTGGATAAGAGTATCAGCTTAACATTGGATGTGCCCGCAAAAGCATTGGTTTCGATACGGGAAATCTGGTTGTGACTCAGTAGGATAGTAGAGAGATTCTGGAGACCGGCAAAAGCGAACGATGTGACCGACTGCAGCGGCGTGTACTGAATGGAAAGCTCTTTCAGCCTGGGCAATCCTCGAAATGCAAACTGCTTGATTTTGGTAATGTTATTGCCGTCCAATGATAGTTTTTTTAGAGCCCGTAAACCAGCAAATGAATCCGGCTTTATGACCGGAAAATTGTTTTTGGTCAACGCGAGATTTTCCACGGTGGGTGGTAATTGCCGTAATGGAATTTGCTCCAGTCCGCCGGTATTGCAAAGCACCTAAAACGACAAGGGAAAAAAGGAAAACTAATGAAATTGAAATGTCCATAGTAAAGCAATACGAACACACGAATAAAATTGAAGTGGGGTCTGCAAAGAAACGAGGGATCTGCTAACTTATTCTAATGATTTTAGCACACAATGAAGGTCAGCGCGATGGTTCGGTGCGACGCGATGGTCATATTGTTGTTTTCTTGCTATTTCTCACGGATTTTACAACAGCGGGTAAATTGAATCTATGCGGTTATTGCTGGAAATTAAATTAAATCGAAAATTTCCTTTGCTTTGCTTTCATTTCCTACATCGTCTACAGGAATTTCGTTTGTTGCCTTGTAGTACTGGCCAACAAACAATGTTTGTACATTTCTATTCTATGGAACATTCTCGTTGCCATGATTTTTTAACCAGTTTTCCGCTTTAGGGTATTTTGTAATACCACCCCAGCAACGTTACAAACAGTGGGCCATTACGGTTTCAAATGTCTTCCAATTAGTCATTATCATATTGTTGCTATTGTAATGCAGTAGTGATACTTGAAGTAAATGAAAATTAAAGTAAAAAATTCGCGAAAATAAATATGTGAAGCAATGGGTGAATTAAAGGATGACAAAGTCAAATTTGTTCAAATCCGATTTTCCGATGCGATTTTTTATTTTGTTGTTACCACAAAAGAAAAGAAAAGAGTTTTATTTTTTCACAGCTTGTTCTATTAGAAAATGAAATTCTTCTCCAAAGAAGATATGTAAAATTGAAAAGGAACTCAAATAATTAAAAAACTAACAAAAGGGTTGTATTATGACATGTTCAGAAATATTTTCAGCTAGCAAGTGCCCGCTAATTCGTACGCCTGTTCCCATATTTTAAACAAAAATTAATTCAGAAGTTGCATTCCTCCGCAACTACTTTATTACGGCAAAAGGAATCTCTTAACCAATTTCTACGATTTTGACTTCAACAATTTAATCAGCGTGCTATTTTATATATTAATATTAAAATTTTGGACAATACACGCTACTTTGTCGCTACTGCAGCCCATTAGTCTAAACGATTACACCGTTTTTCTTCCTTCTCGTCTACGGGTACTGCAATGTTGAGAATGCAATTTTCGCAAAATTTACTAAAATGTGGGCAGGCGCAACATGAACTTGCTGCCCAAGTTTGGTACTTTCAGCTTGAGCTTTCATATCTAATGTGGTTCTATTTATAAGCCTTTTTATTTCCTGTTCGAATTCGAAACTTCCATGATAGAATGCATATTTCTTTTTCTGCAATTTGGCTCCTGCCATCTCCTTGTTCCTCCTTGTTGGTATGTTAAAAGAACGATTTTCAAAATGTCTCATAACATTGAGGAAATACGACCTAAATAAATATGGTCATGTTGACCGATTTTTCAAAATTTAATTTTCTCGTTCATCCGCAATATGTAGCAATCCAAGTTTTTGTATTGCTACATATTGCATCACAAGATTTTACTCATAAGTATATTCTAAGGTCCATATCTTTTATGTAGTTGCAATATATTTAATCAAATTTAGTTCGGATTCAGCGTTTGCCGAAATAGGAATTCAAAATTAAAACGGAGCTTAGCTCCATAACCATTCTGGTGCTTCCCATAAACTTCGACCGATTTGTCGATATTTATTAATTTTGTGTAATTTCTAAGTTTCCAAATCGCCCCTTATGGTACTTTCCATGTAAGTGATCGACTTAACCCATGTAATCTTACTACCATATCTTCCAACCGATTGTACCAAATTTGTTATATATCAGGTGTTTAGGCATCTAAGTTTTGAGAGCGTTGCCACTCATATTTTGACCGATTTATCGAGATCGAATTTTCCACTATAATCTAGCCTGAAGTTAATTCAATTCTCATCAAGTATGTTGCGTAATAATTGTTTAACTTATATATTTCTACATTCATATTTTTTCATTCAACTGCACTATATTTCTCATAATTGAGCTCACATCAGGTATTTAGAGTAACTTGGCCAATTTAGCAAAAAGAACGTTGCGTGAAGGTAATCTAAGTCAGTTCACCAGACTGAAATTTCTGTACTGGTGGGCCCTTTAATTTCCTGTTTTGTTCTTAAAAGTGCGAATTTTTCAAAATTCGTTTTATCGCACGCATATCTTGATAGAAGTAAATACACTCCCAATTTTATGACTTTACATTTTGTTCCAGTGTAGTGTTCCAAATTCCTGGCAACTGTTTGGTCTCTCACTGGGTAACTAATCCAGAAGCCATTTGACATTGGCTGTTATATAATCTCACCCTTTTTTAATAACTTCTTCCCACCTCTCGGGGAACTTTTTAATTCCTCTCTCATAAATTCATACAATTGAAATCCTTCAAGTGGTTACTCAGACTGCGAAATAGGTGATAGTCGAACAGGGCGAGGTCTGGGGAGTTTCAAGCTCCAAGCTCTGGCAGTTTCTGAATGGTCCACGATGCAGTGTGAGGCCTCAGTGAGAGAGTGAGGTACCCATATAATACAGCATAATATGCTAGTTTTTTCACTTTTTAAAACTTTTTTTTTTTTAACTAACCACTCGCGACTAGAACGAGAAGGGAGGAAGTTTTGATAGTGTTTGAAGAAAATCTACGTTATGAGAAGTGGCGTATGGTGAACTAACGAATTAACCAAACGAACTTTCCGAACAACCCAATATTAAACAATTACGTTAGTGCATCGCTCTTTAATAACTCTCACCGTCTGCACTATTGGTTGCTATCTAATATTCTTAATCCATAAAATATATTTTTGGTAGTTTAAATATTTTTTACAGCAATCGAAATTGAACAACTATATACTCGTATAAGAAAATTATTTTTTGAGATTTCAAATATTTTAAAAGATAGTTTAGGTTTGTATTGGAATACAGAAACAATAAAAAATCACATCATGGTCGGATTTGACTATTTGTAATATTCTATTGACATTTTCTACAATTGACCTTCTAGAGCATGATACATCTTTGGCATTAAAATTACGGAAACAGGTTCGATGAACTCAAAATTGTCCACAGGACTATAGACACTATTCGTATTTTCACACGGCTGGCATACGTTTTCGCCTTTACCAAAGAAAAACTGAAAATTATTGCATGTAGCACAGTGTAGTTCACATAAAATTCCGAAACAGTAAGGAGATTTATTTGAAATCAACATTAAATTACTATCTTTTAATATGACCATGTATGCAGATATATCTTCTGTTTGTATTTACGAAAAATTCAGCCAAATCAACTAAAACCGCACACGGGATCAATGTTGTCAGATTTGTTTTATCGCCAAATACATTGTTGAATATCGGCAAAATAATGCAGACTTGGTCAAAAAGGCTTTGTGCGATATGTAAAAATGGTCCGCATAAATTATTTTTGAGATTACCATACAAGGCTCTCAGAAATTTTTACAGCTACTCAAACTTTTGTTTGTGTTTTTGAATGGAAAGATTCCAAATGAAATTTAAACAAACCGTTTCATAAACAAAATGCTATATATTTTACGAAGTTCTGTATTAACATTGTTTATAAGAAGTTAATTTGTCTAAAAAAATAAAATCAAATTCTCATGTTAAAAGATAATATTGGCCCTTTTGAGTAACCTACTTGGTATTAGTTTAAAATATAAATATTGTACAGAAAAATATTATAATATATACAACTTTTTATTGTATGCGATCTTATTGGAATGCGATCTATTTGCGAGCAGAATAACACAATGCGTTCGAACCATTGCCCATTTGAAAATATGTATTATGTGAATTAAGACAGTCTACAAAGGACTTGAAAGAACGACTGAAACAAATTGTTCGGACAAGTTGAAACAGCATTTTCGTTTTGTCAAGGATTCATGGTTCCATTTTTTTCTATTCCAAGGAATTTAGCGCAGCCATTCCCGTGTATTTAATAATGATGTCAAATCATATTTTTAAAAAGTCCAAAACAATATGATAGAATGACGTATAGACGCCACAGGCGACAACGACTTATGAAACCACGAATTTACTGTTAAATTGCTCGCAACTGAAAATCTGTATCTGTATTTGTAGTGATCATCTTAAACATCTTTCATCATCTTTTATGTAATGAAGTTATGAACACGTATATAAGTGGCTAGCGCTGAACTAAAATATCATTTATTCAAAAGTAAGAATCTTAGCTTAGTATCAAGTAAATACAGGGTGGGCCATAAGGGTGTTGGCGGTTTAATTCTTCAATTTCTCGGTAACGCGCGGCGCGGGGTGGCGGGGGATATGTTGTTCGCTGCGCCGCTTCCTGGAAATTTAGTCGCCATGGAGCCGTACACAGGAGTGCAGCGTGCATTTTGTGTCCGAGCGTATTACGAAAATAATAAATCAGTGATTACTGCACGACGTTTGTATCGGCATGAACACGGTTTACACGATTTAAGTGAAGTTCCAAGCGCCAATGTGATACGAAAATGGATCAGAATATTCGAAACAACCGGCTCAACAGTACAAATTACGGTTCGTGGTCGCCCAGTTTCTGCAAAATCAGCCGACATTGTGGAGCGTGTTCCTGTTTCAGTTCAGTGAAATCCGCAACAGTCAACACGTAAGACAAGTCAGTCTTTGGATGACAAAAGAACAACTTTACGACGAATTTTGAAACGTGATTTGCATTTGAAGGCTTATAAGATTCAGATAGTCCAAGAATTAAAACCCGATGATGCCAATAACCGCTGCTGAAAAATGTTTTTCCTGGAAAACTCATTTCGAAAAGGGGGATATTGAATGGCCCCACGTAGCCCCGATCTCTCTCCATGCGATTATTTTCTATGGGGCTACCTCAAATCGGTAGTCTATGAGAATAATCCGACCAATTTAGAGCAGTTGAATAGGAACATTATTCAGGAAAGTAACAAAATATCGAGAACAACTTTTCAACGAGTTTTCCAAAATTTGCGACTTCGGTTCGGACAACATTATTTTCAGGTCTTAAAAATTTCCATGCCTCTACTTTTACTTTGGCTGAAAATAAAATATATATAAATTTCAAATAGAAAATTATATTGAATGTAAAAACACATCGACTACATGTTTTAATTGCCAGCATTTTCTCGAATACGTTTAATTCGTTCTGACCTCCTCAATTCCTTTTCTTCCATCTCTGATGAAGTTCTTCTTCTTTTTCGTTCCTCTTCTCTTCTAAAAGTTAAATTTGAATTATATTTTACAAATTTTCCCTGATATTTTTTTAATTGGTTTACGTGTGCTACTCTGTTATATCCATTAATGTTAATACAATATCGAATATTACTTAATTCCTTCTCAACTTTAGCTGTTATCCATTTACAATACTTATTCAAGATATTTCTGTACAAAAAAATTTCGATATGTTGATATTTGGCAATTCTTAGTTCTCCTTTTACACAATTTTTCTTTTTATTTTCAACAAATTTTTTTTAATTTTGTTTATTGTGATATGTTTTAGGATTAACTAGATCTAGCGATGTTTTAGGGGTAAATTTAAATATCACATTTGCTGGTGACATACCAGTTGATATTGAAGGTGTTGTTCGATGTTTAAGCAAAAAATTGTTGATTTTAAAATCCCAGGACTTGTGTTTTATTCTCGGATCAAGTAAATACATTTTAAGAGAAGATTACAGTTGGAACAGCTCTTTCTGCCGGATTGTGGATGATAAGAAGGTGACTTCAGACACTTGATTTTGGTTGGCACAATATATTTCGCATGATTTAACAAATGTTTCAATATCATAATCAATACCCGGACACCAAACATACGTTCTGGCCAATGATTTCATTCTAACTACGCTAATGTGTCCACTATGTAATAGGTCAAGTACTTTACACTTTATAGTATTTGGTATCATTAGTTGCTCCCCACAAAATTAACATCCATTTTCCGCCGCCAATGACATTTTTTCATTATAAAATTTCAATAAAGTTTATGGTATCTCTTTAGACCATTGGACATTGGTTTATAGGCAATTCTTGTACCAAATTGAATATATTTATACTGTCGTCATCATCACCTGTTCCAAATTTTAATGGAAGACGTCAAAGTGCGTCCGCATGGTTCATATTTGAACCCAGTTTATACTTTATACCATAATTGTATGAAGAAAGAAAGATTGCCCACCTATGCAATCTATTAGACGCAACCGCTGGCAAATCTTTCTTGTCAGAGAAAATTTCTCTTAATTGTTGGTGGTGGTCACTCTCAATGATGAATGGCAATTCATAAATATATTTATCAAACTTTCGAATACAGAAAACTATGGCTTCACGATGAAGCTGGGAGTAATTACGCTCACTAGTTTTTAATGACCTTGAGACAAACATGACTGGGCATTCTCTACCATTAATTACATGTGATAACACATCACCTACGCCGTATGGACTAGCATCACACGATAAAATTATTGGCTTGGTGGGGTCATAAAATGTTTGTTAATAGTTCCTTACTCTTTTCAAATACATGTTGATGTTCTGCTGTCCGTACCCGTTTAGCGCCGCTCTTTGTTAAATTATGCAAAACATGCAATTGTGATGATGAATTTGGAACGCAATGATTATAGTAATTAATCACGTCCAAATAGACCTCAGCTGGCTTTGGTTGCCTAGCGCGGGAGCTCTTATAACCGCCTTTATTTTATGTTTAGATGGAGAAATACCGTAATTACTAATAGTGTAGAGTTTTTAATTTCGGCTTGAAAAAATTTACATTTGTTAAAATTAATTTTAACATTATATTGTAACAATTTATCTAGAACGAGTGTTAAGTTATTTTTGCATTCTCCAATATCCAAAGTATACTTGCACTTTCTCTAAGTCTTTTAATATTTTACATATATTTTCAAGTCATATACTAGACGTGTGTAGTGATATAGCCCGCAATGCGTATTAATAGTTAATAACTCGCGAGAATGATCAGAAACGTTTACCTGCAAATACGCTCCAGTTAAATCCAATTTGCAAGAATAATTCCGACCAGATAAATTTGCCAACATGTCATCGACACGAGGAATTACATAATGCTCATTTTCTGCAAATCAGTTTACTGTTCTACGAATCGATCCGTCACTTTTGTTAACTATAACTATTGGGATAGCCCACTTGCTCCTACTTACGGGAACTATCATGCCTTCCTTACACATTTCAGCAATCTCATCTTCCACCTTCTTTCTCAATCCAAATGGTACTGGATAAGGTTTAGCAAATATTGGATAAGAAATATTTCGGCAATATAATCGTTAATGGTTGAACAATTTTGTTTTGAAAATAAGTAATTATATTTCCTGAGACAGAAATTATTGATTTGGTTCACTGAGTTTATGTTACCTAGTGTTGAACGCCACTCAGGACTAAGTTCATCTAACCAGTTCCTGCCAAGAAGTGGTTTAAATTTATGAGCACAATTTAAAATAACTAATTTTAATTTATGCTTTCTATTTTTAAATTCCACATCGACACTACTTTCAAATTGCGACTTGTTTCTGGAAATTAATGTTGTTTAGAACATCATAATAGAAAAACATATGGCATACGGAAACGCATGCCCCAGTATCGATCTCCATATCAACATGCATCTCCTGGATTTTAACAGATTTATGTAAAGATTATGAGCAGTTACAAGAAAATAAATTAGTTACAAGAAATTAATTAATCCGAGTTAGCGGCGCCGTTATCCAATTGTTTTACATAGTTATTCTTACGTTTGGAACGAATATTGCTCATACTTTTATTTTTGTCTTCTTCATCTCTTTGTTTCGCCCAACAATGTTTCCCCATATGTCCACGTTTTTGGTAATAAAAACACGTCACCTTCAATTTGTCAGTATCTTGCCATCCGGTACTACTTTTGGTCTTCTTGTCTTCCTGAGTATGTTGGAACTTCGATAGCTCCTGCTATTAAGCCGATTGATTGTGTTGTTAGCTCTCATCAATTGCATATTATTGTTGCACATTTCCATGGAGAGCGCTGTTTCACAGGCTTTATCAAACGTACTTTACTCGCGTGTATTCAGAAACTGATTCCGTATAGCGTCGTTGTCTAGGCCGCAGACGAATTTGATCAAAAGCGCTTTGTCCAGAAATGATCCAAGCTCACATTCCTGTGCCAGTTGTTTTAATTCTACCAAATAATCAGCTATCGTTTCAGGTAACTTGTGGTCCCTTTTGAAATTGAAATTCGAAACACTCGACTATTATGTTTTTCATCGACTTAAAATGTTTCTTCATTTTATTGATTATCTCTACATATGTAAGTGAAATCACTATCGGACTTCGGCGCCATCGTTTTATAGAGTTCAGATCCACCAAGCCATATTAGAAACGACTTTTTGTCAGAACTGGTTTTGATTTTATTTAACCATAGAAGGTGACTCAATCAATTTGCATAGGGTGATTTTTTAATCGCAGTTTTTTAAAAATCAAATAAAACACTCAAATTTGAATCATATATTAAAACTTTTTATTGGAATCCATAAATTGGTCTTTGCCATTTAATTTTTAAAGATAATTTAAAAATTAATTATAATTTTTTACACATAGACTAACGACTTGACATAACTTCACAAGAAATAATCAAGAGGCGTTAAATCGCAAGATTGAGAGATAAGTTGCTCACCAAATTAATCCCTCAACATGTCCATTGTTTACCGAGCAGTGTGGCATGTTGCATCGTCCTGACGAAACCACATGCCAACCAAGTTCAACTCAGCCAATTGGAGGCAAAAAAAAAATTCTTGCGGTTGAAAGCAAATGCCCAATCGCTGAGATTAACACTGTCATCATTAACACTGGTCGCTACGGCTGCAATATTTTCTTCCGTACGCACTCTGCGCATGCGAGTCGATGGTTTTATGTCCGACAAAGTAAATTTGGTGCGAAATTTGGAGATAACAGCACGAATTGTTTATTCAGTAGGTCGATTATGACGACCATGAAATGGCCGTATTAAATGATGCACATTTGTCACACAGCACGAATTTTGATAATAATTTCAACGATTTGCAATCGTTGCTCGTTTGCTAATCTTTCAATGGTGAAATGGCAGAGACGTTTGGACGCCATTACCAACCAGTGCTGCCAATCTGAAAAACTTAAATCTTAAAAAATCACCCTATATATAGATGAAAGCCACCACCAACATTGTAAACTTAACTAACATTGTAGACTTAACCACAGGAATAACAGTCATTGATGATAATTGCACGGCCAAGCAACAAAAAACAAATCCATCACTTTTTCCTCGTCACCAATTGTTATGTATTTAATGAAGTCATGAACAGGTAAGTAGTGGCTAGTCCTGAACTAAAATATCATTTATTCAAAAGTAAGAATCTTAGCCTAGTAACAAGTGTATATAACGGTATCGGCTAATGTAAGAAGTAATGAGCGATAATAATATTAATAATATTATAAAATTAATTATGAGTGGAAATGTTGCGTTAGCCAGGGCTGGAACACACATATCAAATACAAAACCATTTTCAAAGAATATCTGCAATTTTACAAAAGTCATATTGAAAAAACCGGCATATGGTTTCGACCAAAAAAAATGTTTTGACAGTTTTCAATTTACGTTTTGAACACTCAACTTGTATTGCTATGTGCTTTAATTTGGAATTGGTAAATTGAATTCTGTTATAAATTTCGAAGACGTAATATTAATAATAATTTTACATTGTTTAATATAACTTGTGATACTGGGATAATTTAACCCAATCTTCCAATATCTTCCACAAAAATTAATTCAAACCCAATAATAACTTCTGATACAAGCTCCATCTGGTACATCAAATTCTTTCGGAATTAAAAAAAAAACTAAAAACATTTTTCGCCCATAACATAACTTTTGGACTGGAGCAACCAAATATCTTTCCTAGGGTAATTTGGCGGTTTTTCTCTATCACGTCAGGTTTTTAAAATACAAAAAAACCAATAAAGTGAATATCGTTATTTGAACGTCGTTTGTATTTTTTTGGTTCGGTTTCACATATTAGAGGCGAGCAATAGTCTTCCAGCATGCTTTCGTTCCAAAATCCTGGACAATTTTTTTAAATTTTCATTAAATCTTGGTGAGCACGCCCACCTTGTTCGTTACTCATCGCACCTATTTTTTGTGGAAAAAACGTCTAAATGCGAATAAAGAAAATGCATTATGAGTGCCATTCGTGCACCTCTTTCGTGATAATTTTTCCATAATTCAACTACAATTTGTTTGTAGTTTTCACTCTTATTATTTCCAAGGAAACTGTTCACGATGCTCTTAAAAGATTTCCAGGCTGCATACTCTTTTCCAATAAACATTGTGAAAAATTGTCATCATTCAATAGTTTCCTGATCTGAGAGCCAACAATTATGCCTTCATTGATTTTAATATATGAAATTATAGGAAACACCGCTAACAAATTTATAAATGCCGCACCACCTTTCTCCAGAGTCTTGACAAAGTTCTGAAAAAGACCCAATTTTATGTGCAGCAGCAGACGAAAAAAGTCATTTGGATCAATTAATGGTTTACATGAAATGTTTTGTTTTCCTTGGCCGCTCTGTTCTAACCTAATAATGACATTTAGCGCGACTATCCCATAGACTAAGGAAACAATATTTTGTGAAACTTCCTTGCCTACCAGTCAACAAACCAACGATTATATATGCAAGGAAATATGAGTCTCACACTCATTTGGAAGTAATTTTCACTTCGCATCAAAGTAAAAACATTTCAAAAACTTTTGATCACTTTGGGCCAGAAACCTTTTTTTTGCCTGCATTTATTTGCGGTGTGATATCTCGATAGGACTGAAATATCTTAAAAAAAATTATTTGTCATGAACTGAGCCGCAGTTTTTACATGCCTAAATGGTTCCTGGTTTGGCACATCACTTTATTAAAGACGATGGATTGGATGGATGGATTTTGATGTCGTTATAGAACGCCCGTGCGTAAAATGTAACACGAAATTCCATTCTGAAAAGTGCACGCCCATAGGTAGCCACCGGAACAACGCTATGCCTGACATATATTTAAATGCCTAGTCAAAATTATTGGAACGTGGAGGTGATGCCACATTATTTATTTACTACGAAACCTGGAAGATTATTTGAACGGATCGGAATGGTTCTGCCATTCTTCCATTTTGGAACTATAAGTTGGGTGAAGGTGGCAAAAGGTCAATAAACAAATTGACACTGACAATGTAGACTGTAATTATTTATTTGCAATAAGAAAACATTTAAATTTACCCTGAATAAAAAAATCGGGTAAAGAAAAAAATCGCATCACATTTTGTGTAAAAAATAGAATTAAGTGCTCAAAAACACTTGAAACTTTGACAGTGGCATATGATGACAGTACTCTGAGTCAAAAAAATGTTTACAAGTGGTATAAGCTTTTTACAAAAGGTCGAGAAGATGTGAATGACGACGCTCGCTCTGGACGCCCCAGCACATCAACAATCGATGAAAATGTTGAGAAAGTGAAGAAAATTGTTGTAGAGAATCGTCGAATCACAATTAGATAAGTTACTGAGGATGCCGGCATATCGGTTGGCTCATGCCATGCAATCTTTTCGGAAATTTTGGCCATAGAGCGTGTGGCAGCGAAAAGTTCGTTCCAAATTGCTGAATTTTAACCAAAAACAACGTCGGATGAGCATCGCTCAGGAATTAATGACGTCAACGATAATCCGGATTTGCTAAAAAGGTTCATAACTGGTGAGGAATCATAGCTGTATGGTTATGACACCGAAACCAAAGCCCAATCATCCCAATGGAAGAGTTCAGGAGAGTCAAGAGCAAAAAAAAAAAAAAAAAAACATGCCAAGTTTGATCAAACGTCAAAGTTTTTCTCACTGTTTTCTTCGATTACCATGGCGTAGTGCATAAGGAGTTTTTACCACAAGGTCGTACGGTAAATAAGAAATATTACCTAGAAGTCATGTGCCGTTTGCGTGAAGGAATACGAAAAAACGCCCGGAAATGTGGGAAAAAAATTCATGGCTTTGCATCATGATACCGCACCTGCTCACTCATCTTTGCTTGTGGGATATTATTTGGCCAAAAACAACACCGTTGTCATGCCCCAGCCACCATATTCACCAGATTTGGCCCCTGTGACTTTTTCCTGTTCCCAAGATTGAAGAAACCCATGAAAGAACGGCGTTTTGCGGCGATTGTGGAGATAAAAACTGAATCGCTGAGAGAATTCAAGGACATACCAAGGACATATAAGTGGATATCAGAACTGCTGTGAGGATTGGAAAAAACGCTGGCACATGTGTTATATCTGAGTGGGAAGGAGATAAAATAGAAATTGATAAATAAATAAATATTTGTTGAGAAAAATGAAAATTCCCTTTTTGTGAACACACCTCGTATTCCACAATTACATACGCTGGACTGTTAAAAGTTAAAAATGAAAAGCATATCCACATTTATTAACATTTAATGCAGGATAACTCTATATCATCTCATAATTATGTTTAACTTGGCTGGGACAAAGTTTATGAACCGCGACCCGAAATTTTTCGAATGGTCTGAAGAAATGTACCGGCTTAGGCCGAGACATATGGTAATGGTAACGTAATGTAATATAAAGTATAGTGAAAAAAATCCGTTATTTTTGCATGATTTCGAAGACCCTATTTAGTACAGTTAAAAGATTCCGATTTAGGTCAAATATGCACATGTTGCCGTTTTGAAAGTAATTCCATTTTGCTCCTCTTGTAGATATTCCTTTCTCTAATTTTTTGGAGGCGAATTTGTAACCACCAAAATCATTCGCCAGGTGGTAATTATAAGAACCTCCCAATCAATCTCTCGGAGCAGCTGGCGAGTCACTATCGATGTGTGTGGCCTGGCATTGTCCTGATAGAAAACAATTATTCTCCTTTCTGTTGGCCAAAGCTGGCCACTTCTATGTGATTATTTGCTTCCGAATGTCCAATATTGGACCGTAGGGGAGCAGCTTATAGTAGATAATTCTCTCGGATATGTGGTGCATCTTTGACATGAAAAATACTTAAACGGAACCGGCGAAACCAACAATTCTACATGATTGACTGTTACACTGTCAGAATCACAAACAATATCCACACTTCTAAACGCCTGCCTTTTGTTTTCACCTTTACTGAAGTAAAATAGTAAGATATGGCGTATTTTCCCTGTACTGGGGTCCATCTTTGACACTTGCTGAAGCAATATCGAATCAACTAATCAAAAAACTGCCTGAATAGTCTTATATTTTTGACGCCAACGACGATTGCGCTTATATAATGCGAGAAATTCTTTTTACTATCATATCATACCAACATAGTTCATTTTTTCTAATAAAACGTCAACCAAATGTTTTCCAATAATCGCTTCCCCAACTTGAGCAATGTCATTAAAAAAGGCATGAACTAGAATTGTTCCTTAACGCATGATATCCCCCTCATATTAATTAACAGTTAAAGTTCTGGAATTCATCGAAAAAATATTTTCTTTTTTGGTGTTATTCAATAACCTCAAATGAGTTTAAAATTTAGTGGATCGTTTCTTCATCTACCAACTATTATCGCACATTGAGTTTCATTAACCAATAAATAGTAAACATTGTAAAAATTATGAAGAAACACCATATTTCAAATTTATTCCTTCTGTGAGAAAAATTATTCCTAGTAGAAAGTCCCTGCAGTGACACCTGCTGCCCATCATCATCATCAAGTATGGTCATAGGTAATGTATCGATCGTACCCATTTTCCATAGAAAAATTGTAATTTTAGTATTTTCCAATATCCACGTCCATAATTATGACGGTTCTCTGAAAATATATGAGCTGATATGACTTACAGCTATCACCACGTAATGTTTTTGGTTAATGAATAACTACTATAATTGGTGGCAAAATACTTGCAATATTACGAAGTTGAATTCAGTCATGGACAAGTGTTTTATCGGCTGGGATGACTTTGCTCACTTATGATACCTGTATCGATCTATCACCACGCTTCCGACTGGTGAATTGGATAAATATCGTTCAGTTTGCTACCTTTACAATTAAGTGAGAGAGTAGTTTCGAGGTATGTTCAACCATATAATAAAATTTGGTTTTCATCTTTGCACTGAAGTTCCGTAATTGGTACGTAAGCGAAGCGTACGATGAAGAAATGAAAAAATGGACCTTCGGACAATCTGTTAAATGCCAAATGCTCTACATCTACTCATCCCACATTCATGAAGGGCCGTCTTTATCATTCACGAATTTTTTTAATTATACACTAAAAAAAATTATGTGAGCCGTCAGCATTTGGTCTAAACAATATTCAAATTCGATCATGTTTGATTTTATATCCAGTAGCCCTTTTCTTAATTATTAGAGACATACATATGTATATGTATATCCTACCAAGCAGACAGCGGGTACGACATTTCGCTCCATTGTACGAAATCCATAGATAAACAAAGTGTTCGAGAAAATATCAATAAAGAGAACCTGAGCTCTTGATAAGATAAAAAGTTTTCTAGGTTTGAAATGTGATTTTTACTGAAAGAAACTGCCAAAATGCGTGCGTGCATCAGTATTAAATTTAAAAAAAAAATTAAAGAAATATATATATATAACCCTAATAATTCTAATCTTTCTCCAACTATGTTATTAAATAAGTACAAAAATGGAATTCAGCAGTTTAATATTCAACTCCATCGTTGCGTTGTTTAAGAATTTAACGTTTACGATCTCTTAAGCATGTTTTGAAAACTATTTTATTTAGTAGCATAACTTATAGCATTGCCCGAAAATAAGCATAAAGCAGTTTAGTATCCACAAAGCAAAAAAAAAAAAGTTTATCGTTCCCATTTTTTATATTTCCAATTCTTGGAATGTATTTGAAAAGTTAAAATTTTTCCTCATTTTTTAAACGAAAACTAAAAACATTTTATAAGTGCATATTCAAATCGCCTTTTTCCTTTAACAACATTTACAAGTATAATATACGAGGTGTGTTAAAGAAAAGGTGAATTTTCAAATTTCGCGGGCTACGTACATTCGACTTTCGATTATTATTTTTTTTATGTTGGTACACTTGTTTGGAAGATATGTTGACAGTTTTATCCATATAGCATGTTTAGTTTGTTTGTGAGAGGCATTAATGCGACAAATGTTTTGCGTGTTCGGCTACTTTCTGCTATCGAAAAAAATGGATCAAAAAAGCCGCATCACATTTTGTGGAAAAAATGGAATTAAGTGCTTAGAAACACTTGAAAGTTTGACAGTTTACAAGTGGTACAAGCTTTTCACAGAATGTCGAGAAGATGTGAATGACGACGCTCGCTCTGGACACCCCAGCACATCAACAACCGATGAAAATGTTGAGAAAGTGAACAAAAATTGTTATGGAGAATCGTCGAATCACAATTAGAGAAGTTGCTGAGGATGCCGGCATATCAGTTGGCTCATGCCATGCAATCTTTCGGGAATTTAGGGCATGGAACGTGTGGCAGCGGAGTTCGTTCTAAAATTGCTGAATTTTGACCAAAACCAATGTCGCATGAGCATCGCTCACGAATTGTTGAATGATGTCAACTATGATCCGGATTTGCTTAAAAGGGTCATAACATCGAACATCGGGTCATGTGACATCGAAACCAAAGACCAATTGTCCCAGTGGAAGAGTCCAGGAGAACCAAGACCAAAAAAATGACGCCAAGTTTGATCAAATGTCAAGGTTTTGCTCACTGTTTTCTTTACAAGGTCGTACGGTAAATAAGGCGTATTACCTTGAAGTTAAGCGCCATTTGCGTGAGGCAATACGAAAAAAAAAAATCATAGCTTTTGCATCATGATAATGCACCTGCTCACTCATCTTTGCTTGTGAGAGATTATTCGACTAAAAACAACATCGTTGTAATGCCTCAGCCACCGTATTCACCAGATTTGGCTCCCTGCGACTTTTTCCTGTTCCCAAGATTGAAGAGACCCATGAACGGACGGCGTTTTGCGACGATTGAGAAGATAAAAACGGAATCGCTGAGGAGGATTGGAAAAACCGCTGGCACAAGTGTATTATATCTGAGTGGGACTATTTTGAAGAAGATAAAATAAATTGATGGATAAATAAATATTTTTTGAGAAAATGAAAATTCACCTTATTTCTTGAACACACCTCGCACTATGTAAGCTGTGCGTTTCTTACATGCTTTTTGAGCAGATCTTATAAATGTTGCAGACATGTTATTATTTACAACATTTTTCCGTTCTTTCGATTCGACCAATTCGCAGAATCTACTTTTTTGTCTCAGTTAACATGTTTAAATATTGCGCAAGTATTGCAAAACTTTGGTCATAGTTCCTTCGTATCCTTCCAAATACTGAAAAAATACAGCTTCTATATTCATCAGTTGTATCTTTTCCCGGATTGTAGATTTCTAATGTTTTTATCGTTCATTTTCACGATTTTCTGAAAGTGCAGCATAGATTTATATTTTCAAAGTGCTAGAAAAGAAATTCGTTACTTTAACATCAAATTCCGTCCGCCCTTTTTTTATTTATACAATGGATTAAGCAATGAAAAGAATTATTGGCTCAGGTTCGTATCAATTTAATTCAACTGATTAATTTCAGGAGCTCGGTCATACATCTGAAATTAAGTTCTCTGCTCAGGATACTTTTGCAACTTCAAGATATATTATTCGACATGCAGACGCCTCCACTATGTAATATATTTGTGTAAATAAACTTTTTAAAAATATTATTCATTCAGATTCAATTTTTTTCTTAAATTGTTAAATTGTTCCAATTTTTTCTTAAGCCTTTAATGTTTGCATGGTTTAGATTTCTAGATTCATGAAAAATTTGAAACAATTTTTTAAGAAAATTGTAAATACGTTCTGTCAAGAAAGTCGCCCAAAAAGCCTGTTTAAACAAATTGTCAACGTTCTCTTTGTCGCTAAGTTTGCAGGACTGATTATTTGGATATGAACGCGTTGCAGCTTGACCATTTCCGGCATAAACGGAAAAAGGCTCAATCGCGTAAAGTTCGCTGAAAACAAGCTAGAACGTGTCAATTTGGACTCCACATACATGAAAAGCAATATGACTTAAGACGAGATATGAGTTTACGAGTTTGACATGCCCAATCACCAAGCTTTGGAATGGCGCCTTTCAACTGAGCCAAAACAGTAAAAACTTTGCCAAAATATCGATCAAAAGTCTATACAATATTGACAGGTTCATTT
This sequence comes from Philornis downsi, assembly GCA_019455685.1. Classification (NCBI taxonomy): domain Eukaryota; kingdom Metazoa; phylum Arthropoda; class Insecta; order Diptera; family Muscidae; genus Philornis; species Philornis downsi. The sequence goes on from JAHXMU010000251.1 coordinate 1,710,779, forward strand.
CATTGTTTTTTTTCCCTTGCTGTTTTTGATTGTTGACCATTCAGCATTCTTGACAAAAGGTTAGACAATATATAAAGAATATGAAGTACGGTTATTAATGGAATAAAATTATTGGACTAATCTATTACTAGTTAACATGTGGATTAGCATGCGCATGATCATTGTTTAGCTTCTGTGCAAACATTTTTTCCTTCTTTGAACAGCGGTGACCTCGATATGCAGGCGAACAGCTTGAGTAGTCGAGTAATTAACAAGTCTAGCAAAAACTCATTAAACTGTACGTCGGCCCAAAATGTAATCCATTTTAGCTCGATGTTAGGGATGTTCTTTTTTTTGCATGCAATACTGATACTTTTTATGCATCGTTTCAGGAAAAATGTCGTCGTCTTTTGCCATACCGCAGTCCACTATTCAAGATGATATTCGACGTACCGGCTTGCCCACATTTTTGCTATTTGTTTTTGCTTTACAACTTTTCCCCCTTCCTCACGGTTTCATTACTAGAAGATTCGAAATCAACGGCACCATTAAATATGCCAAGACATGACTGAGATTTCTATTACATTTCCATTTAAAAATGCAAATGATATAACCCCAAAATCAAAATCAGACATACCGTAGCACAAACTTGTATTTACTGCTACCTATATAATAAAAGTATGTAAGGATGTTTGTAAATACAGTCAGGTTAGTTGATGCGCTTTAAGGGAGTTTCACCCCGAATTGTACAGAATTTAACATTCGTATGCAATGAATGTGCCAGAGATACACTAACTAGCGAAAGACCCCCGCCAATCTGCCATCCACCATTGCGAGCACATTTCCGTTGTTGCTGTCGTTGTTTTTGTTGGGCTTTGTTTTGTTAAATGAAAAGTTTTCTTATACATCATTGTCTGTTCCCGTCACTTGTCTTCTCGGTCATTTACTTTCCCTAATAATGGATTCGGGTATATTTGTTTTCCTTCTTGCATTGTTTTCCCTTGCTTTATCGTCGTCGTCATCAGCTCTGCTATTGGTGCTGTTTTCGATTTGTTTAATTTGGAGCTGAAAGTCGTACATGCTGTCGTACACACGCAGTTTGAAGTTGCACATTTTTCCTGCAACAACTGATGTTGAAGGATACTCACTTGGGTCTGGGATAAGCAGATGCATTCAGTTGGGCATGACTTCGACGATGTTTCGGTTAATTGCGAATTCCATAAGCATCCGACAAATGTAATTGATGCGATGACTAGCCAGGTATGGTACATTTCACGATCCTCACCTCACGATGCTCTCACACGATTGCAATACAATGACGTCACACACTGAAAATATATATATAAAAAAAACAATAAACGTGAATAAAATCAGCAACAACTACATTTCAAGTATTATCAAATCAAACAAATGTCTGTAATTGAAAGGAGCGAACGTCTGTTGCTAAGATTAAATTCTAGCATTTCAAAGCGGGCTCAAATATTGGTATATTTCATGGTGACTCAAATATTGGTATACAAAATTGGTGCGTCAATTTCATTCAGGTGAGCTGATTTACATACATTCCCAGCCAGCTTCCTGTGTATTGGTGCTAGAACAAAAGAAGCAAACTGAAACATTTTGGATTTGATTTCTATTATATATTAGTCATTGTCCTCCGCTTATAAATTTTCGTTTAGTATACGTTAAGGACTTACTAACGTTGTGTCTCCGAATAAAACTGGAAAATATTGTCATGCCCTTTCTAGAACCCACCGCACATATTTATCTGTATTTTGAAATTCAAGTTCATCCTTGTAGCTCCTAACACGTAAACTGCAGCTACCTTAAATTCTGTCCAAACATTTAGAACAACTTGCGACCGATTTAAACCAAATATTCTTAGATTCATGTCTTCTGTACAGTTACTCTAAATTCAGCTACATTTGCTACACATTAAGGCGTTGATAAGGCAGTTTTTTAAAAATAGAAATGGACCACATTGCCACCCCTTTGTGTTACTTTCTACACAAATTAACCGATTTTCCAAAATTTCCTCTAACTCCTAATTGGTAAACCGCTGAAACCTAATTCTGTTTCTATCAATTCACACTATATATTGTCTTAAGTTACTAAGCATATTTAATTTTTTTTTAAATGCGGATCCTTACAAAATGTTTTCTACAACACCGATCTTACTTGGTCTTAGTCTTATAAATTATGACACATTCTCATGCAAATATTCAGCCTCCAAGCCCAAAACGTCCATCTTCTATCTTGGTTTCAACAGACAGGCAGATGGGCAGAAATGCTTAAATAGACACAGATTTGTATACTCGTATGTCTCAGGTAAGTATGTTTCGTTTTCAAGTAAAGTTAAATAAAACACATATATAGCTATGATTTCGATGAAACTTTTATTTCATTGTAATGCTTGGGCATTGCCAAGCCAATGTCATTCAAATGGTCATCCTGTTGAGGTAGTTTTCGAAAACATACCATTGGGCGTATTTCACCTTCAGACCATAATGCGCACCAGACAGTTACTTTTTCCGGATGCAATGGCTTTTCCACAATCACTTCTGGATTCTCCGAGTCCCATATACGACAATTTTGCTTGTAAATGTAATTACCGAGTGAAAAATGAGCATCATCGCTGAAAAGAATTTTGTTTGATTGAAAGCCTACGTTTGAATCACCACTTTTTTTTAACAAGTTTTAACCATTTTTACGTTTTTTTCGGATGTTAAAAAATCAATATTCGTAAATAGCAAATCTTACTCTAAATCACTTCAGATAATAGGTATTTAACAGCCTTGCCAGACCGTCGGTTTTGAACCTGCTAAATGGATAACCCTAAATTTCAAGTTGTTATATGCAGAATAAAAAATAAAAAAAAATAAAAAAATAAAATAGAAATAAAAAAATCACTGTACTGCAATCTTGTGAGAGCTTTAGGAATAAGCTAAAACAAGCGTTCGGTGTGCTACAAATGTGTCTAATGTTAAATAGTTTCAAAACATGTTTTTATGTTTCTGTTCTATTTGATGCAAATTCGCAAAAGAACCTACAATAGATAGACCATGCAAGTTATTTAACAGCTTTTATACCCGTCTACTATTAAAAAGATAACAGGATGCGGTAAAAAGGTCGTCTTAGCAGGAATACTATTCAGGCATGTATCCTTTTCCTTAATTTACAAATAAATTTTAAAAATGCTAGAAAAAAAATCTGAAGCAAAAAACAACTTTTAAAAGTTGTGTTTCTTTAAAACTGCTGCTTTAAACTGTATATTAGTTGGGATGGTCATTTCCAATATACTCGTATTTCCACTACCAGCATATGTTGCCTGTAGTTAGTGAAAATTCACAATGAAATTAGCAACGAGCATGTTGTGTAGAAGACAATTATGAATAATAGCAAAATTTTTATTGTTTACAATATATTCGAGTCCTCGATATGTGTATTGGTAGGAAAAAATGCGCACAATGGCTAAAATGGCATCATTGAAGAATTATCTCATCAAAGATCTCATTTCTACTCGGGCAAAATATTTTTCAATGTCGTCAAAATAGTTACCAAATTTATTGTTCTAATTAGTTACATAGCCATGAAGAGTATAGACCAATTGGATTTACTATCTCCTTCTCTCATTTGTAAAAATAAATTCAATCACATAAATGTTAAAAATCCAAAAGAGGACAAAATGGCGGAACAACGAAACAGTTCCTTTCTTCTACAGGTGTGCTTAGTGTTTATATGGTCAATTTTATCCCCACAGCACCAATTTCGTCCAGAATCATCAACCACGATCTCTATCCGGACATAACGTGTCGGAATTGCCAATGTTTCCAGAGAGAATTGATATTTTTTAACAAATTTTCATTTTCGATCACACTTTTACAATTTAATCGGCACATTAAAAAGGATATATACAAGGACCGTATATTGCTTTCAGTTAACGAACAAATGACAACATTTTTAAAAAAACTTGAATTGACATTCCTACGAAATTCATTTCTGCACTCCTGGGATGATAGAACCCTCTATCTGTGGGTTGTTGGTTAGCTATACAATAAAAACCGGGTAAATTGGTATCAATCCTAAAGGCAATTTGCCAGTGGAAACATATTCTTAAGTTGTTAATTGGGATTAACACTTAACAGTGTGGAAAACGCAGGGCTACTTTGATACTTCCCATGCAAAATGATTAATGCTTCTACACGATTAATTAAGAACTGGGATATGCATTCACTTACACTTCGGCAGGACTTTATAATTTGTAACGATTAATATAACCTGTATAATATATTGTGTTAAGCGAAACTACGCTTTCTGATAGTAACCATGCAAATGGAGCGTCTTTACTAGAACTGTAACAGGATGATCTTATTGCAACTGCTTGGAACCTACTAAAAAATAAGACGGATTCGATTTACTTTTCGCTAATAATTTAAAATCGATATGCTAATCATAATGATTTGCTTCACTTAATAGAACCTGTAACAGCGGATAAGTCGATACTGCTCTTTCGGTGTACACGGCATACAAATGACGTTAAGCCCTGAAATATTGTTGTTATCATAACTTTACGAATCCACTAAAACTTTACACCCTATAATTATTTCCTACTTTTTAACTGTGGACTGTAAGCGGACAAGTTCACTATCTCCATTCTGATATCTCCCATACAAAACGACGGATTTGATGAAAACAAATTTTAGCACCCCTATTTGGAATTGGTATGTCCGATTTATTTAAAATTTAATAGTAATATTAATATTTATTATGAAAGCATGTTTACAAATGATTTATTGAAAGTATTGTCCATCGCTAGCTAATATTTATTCCCTTCTTTCTGGCAGTGCTCTAATTTTGTCACGGTAAAACTGTTCATCTTTTGAGGCTATCGACGAATTTAGACATTCCTTGATATCATCATATAAGAGGACTGCTGGTCAGCCAGACCGCGTGCAATCGAACGGAACAAGTGATAACCGGAAGGCGCAACATCTGGAAAATATGGTGGATGGCGTAAGACTTCCCATTTCAGCGTTGCCATGCTGCAGAATCACTTTTTGGTCCCCTCCTTGTATTGTGATCGTTTCTCGCGCAGAACTCGGCTCAATCGGTCCCTGGTCCCACCAGAGCATAACCATTGCAACGTGAAAATTTGGCCGAGGCGATGACGTAGAAGCATAACCGGGCAACCCCCATGATTTTCTTTTCTGTGGATTGCTGTAATGAGTCAATTTTCCACCACCTGTTACAACACGATGAAGAAAACCCTTCCATTTTTGTCACTGAAGCAGTTGTTCACAGGCGAAAAAACGACGCTAAACGTCTCTTGGCTTCAATTCATAAGGAACCACAGTTCCTTGATATTGAATCATTTCCTACGCATGCAATCCCTTGGAAATGACTTGGCGGGTAACTCCTAACACTGAAGCAAGCTCTACCTGCGTTTGACACGGATCCCTATCAGACAATGCTGTCAATTCAGTGTCTTCGAACTGAACGGTCGTCAACATAAAAATCACTGTCTTTAAAACGGAACCAATTTCGATACGTTACTTGACTTAAAGCAGCACCTCCATAAACGTTTTGAAGCTCTCAGCGAACCGTTTTCTTCGATTGAAAGGAGAAAAGCAATACTTCCCGCATATGACGATTATTTGGCACAAAATCACACATATTCACACAACCAAATGAATATGACGTCAAAAGATAATCACTGTTGTGTCGACGCGGTATGTTTACTGAATACCTAAGCTTGGCTTATGACGTTTAGGTTTTGGCAGAATAGCACTTACAGCTGATGCCATCTACATATTGGCAGAGTAATATTTAAGTATCTTAGCACAGATGTGGTTATGGTACCGTCGCACAACTTCAGGTACCCGCTCGAGCAGCCATGTTTATAATTATGTTGGATATATATATGTATCAAGAAAATTAATAGTTCGTAGGGCTTTGTATGAGTGTCCAAAATTTTTCCAAATGAAATGACGTACTTAGAACATTCCCATTCCTGTAATGGTGAATGTAAAAATATTTTTTTTTTCTTAACTCTCATTCAAATTTAAATTTGTTCCATCAAATCAAATTTATTTTGAATGCAGAAGATGTAGTTTCAGTGCGAATTCATTAAAGTTCTATTAAAATGAATATAATATTCGCAGAAATATGTATATTACCATTGAATGCAGAAGCAAAGTTTGTTGCCCAAATTGATTGATATTGTCGCCATTCTTAACTCAAATGGTACGTAGAATTGATACAGCTTGCTCAAAACAGCAAGAATACGGCTCCCTGCTTCCCTTTGAGATACAAATTTTCATCTGAATCCTTTCGAAATTACGTTGCTTATGAATTCATATCACCGTTCAGGTGCTTTTCACACTAACAGTAAACGGCTGCGGCAAAATGGTTACCACATGTGATAATTGTGCGTATGATCGTGAGTTCGGCCACGGTACAGTCATCATGTCTTCTACTGAATGGCGGTTTGATCAGTCAAAATCGATAAGCCTGGTAAAAGTTTCCCAAACTGGCGGCCCGAATCGCTGTTAAGTAGTAGAAATAGAATATGTGTAAACTCACATTGTTATGGAGAATCGTCGAATCACTATTAGAGAAGTTGCTGAGGATCTAGGCATATCGGTTGGCTCATGCCATGCAATATTTCGGAAATTTTGGGCATGAAGCGAGTGACAGTGGAGTTCGTTCTAAAATTGCTGAATTTGCTTAAAAGGGTCATAACTGGTGATGAATCTTGGGTATATGGTTATGACGTCGAAACCAAAGCCCAATCGTCCCAATGGAAGAGTCCAGGAGAGCCAAGACCAAAATAAGCACGCCAAGTTCGATCAAATGTCAAGGTTTTGCTCAGTGTTTTCTTCGATTATCATGGCGTAGTTCATCAGGAGTTCGTACGGTAAATAAGGTGTATTATCTTGAAGTTATGCGCCGTTCGCGTGAAGCAATACGAAACAAACGACCGGAATTGTGGAAAAAAATGCATGGCTTTTGCATCATGATAATGCACCTGCTCACTCATCTTTGCTTGTGAGAGATTATGTGGCCAAAAACAACATCGTCGTCATGCCTCAGCCACCGTATTACCAGATTTGGCCCCCTGCGACCTTTTCCTGTTCCCAAGATTGAGGAAATTGAAATTATATCGTGTACCTTTTCATTGCAATAAGAGGACATTTGATTTCCCTGTTCCCGGCTCCAGTATTTATTTTTAGTCATTATTACAAAATTATCATTATAAAATTTGAAACAAAATTTGTGAACAAAATGTTTGTGCCATTTTAAAATATTTATTATACCTAATTAAAAAAATAATAGATCAACATCAACAAATAGTTATTGTTCCAAAGAAATGCGCAATCATATTTTTGAACCCATCAACTTAAGAATCACATAAGAATCAGAAATATTCATCTGAGTATGAAGTTAGAATCGAACTCATTCACAAACATAATCGACATATTAAAATTCGAGATGGATTCGCAACGATCTACGGGCGGATTTGGTTCAACTCTAGACAACTTTATTTTTAGTATTATATTTTACTCCGTGGACCCAGTTATCTCTACTTTATCATGTACTTAACACTTGAATACGACAGTAATATGTATAAGGGCAGGTGAGAGTTCTGAATTGCAATAGGAAAGAAGGAATAGACTCTTGTACCATTGGAAGCGGGAAAGAATGAGTGAAATCTATATATATAAAAATGAATATCTGTCTGTCTGTGTACAAAAATAGTTTGTAAGAGAACTCCTCTCACACGGCGTACCCGATCTTCATGAAACTTTCAGGGCTTATTCGTGTCGGCCAGGAGAAGGTTTTTAACTATGTCCGAAGGTCGAAATCGAGGCGAGTGACATGATAAGTCCGTCGGAAAAGTGGAAATTATATGGAATTATATATATAATTCTACTGAAAGGGAGTTGTCAGTGAACTCCTCCTAAACGGCTGGACCGCTTTGCATAAATTTTTGTATATGCGTCTGGGTGGTGCCCGGGATGGTTTAGATTTACAATTCGGTCCAATTGGACAAAGGGGCGTGGTACCTCCCATACAAACAAAAAATTAAAAATCAATTATTTCTGCTCCTGCTTACGGTATTTGAACAAAATTTGGTGCGTAGGTTTGGTGTACATATCTTAAGTGCTACTGTAAATATGGGCGGGAATGGACAATGAGGCGTGATACCTCCCATACAAACCATAAATTAAATATCCAATATTTCTGCTCCTGTTTACGGTATTTGAACAAAATTTGGTACATCGGTTTGGTGTACATATCTTAAGTGCTGCTGCAAATATGGGCGGGATTGGACAATGGGGAGTGGTACCTCCTATACAAACCACAAATTAAAAAGCAATTATTTCTGCTCCTGCTAAAATTTGAAGGCAAAGCAACGTTTGCCGGGTCGGCTAGTTCCAAATAAAAGGAGCATGAATGGAAACTGTAAAAACAATACATAACAAAAGTTAACTGATTTTGAAAGCAGAAGTGACATATTTTTTCCAAGCGAAAAATTCCCAAAAAACACTAAGACGACATATACAGTATTCGGTAATCGTTTTTGTGCATTAATACTTGTCTGCAACTCTATCCAGTCTCGGTTGCCATTGCCTTTGTTAATCATGATTTAAAGATGTTAAAAAATATTTCTTCAAGGGCAACTGCAATATTCATATCATCACCACCACCACCTCATTGCGTCACTTGCCATTTTTGTTAAACCAGGATTACCATAATCCAAAACGGTTTTTTGGGGCTAAAGTAATAATAAAGCGCGAAAATTGATGCAAAAGAAGTGACAAAAACATTGAAATAAATGGGTAATTGGAGCTTTTTACGCTACTCAACTATTTGGAGTTTACACATAAGAGGAAAAACAAATTTTAATGCAGAATGCTTTTTTTCTTTAGACCTCATAATGCGCATCGAGTGGCAGCAACAAAAAAACTAAAAAACAACTAAACTTCAAGTGGCACAATTTTGGGGAACTGCCTCTAAACATTTGTGCTGTCGTATATATTTTTCTTCGAATATAGGATAATTTGAAATCTGTTGTAGTCATTATGAAAATATAAGAAGAATCAGCTGGTCGACGGTTTGAATTTCCATTTGTGGCGAACATAACCAAAGCTATACAGTATAGGAAAATGTCTTCCTTGATTCGGCTATTACAGTTGGCAATTTTTTGTTTTTTTTTTTTTTGAAAAAATGTAATAGACATGTCAATATTGTCAAATCCACACACAAGAATTTATTTTTAAGCTAATCAGAACTTTTAGTTGATTTATTGCAGGTGCAAATTTCAAACTATTTCATCGAATCTAATTTAATTTTTAAGCCACACGTCGACCTTGATTTCAAGCGTTTCGGTATCGTACTATTCTTCCCCAATTCATCACATCAAGTTCTAATTATGTCTCAAAAAATCGCTCTAATCTATCCATCGAGTTTATTTCCGATTATTTTTGTCGATTTAAACCTAAAGAATATTCCTTTCACATAACACGCAGTAGGGGGCACACAATTGGCCATATGGTCATTTAGCCAAATCATTCACCGAGGTTGTGACTTGAAACATGATCATTATCAGCTGCAGCATGGTTTTTACAGAATGGCATTTTTATAGTTTCAGCATTTATAATATTGGTTAAAACAAAAGAAATACAGTGTTATCCATTTTTTGGTTTCAAATCCGCCAGTCTGGCAAGAATGTCAACTAAAGTATTATTTGTTTAGTGAAAGGTTTGCATTTACGGCATTACATTTTTATCTTTAAGAAACAAATACACCATTACAGAAATACAAGTCAGATGAATTAACTTACAGATAAAATCAATCAAATCAACTAGAAACATTTAATATTTTATTCTGGGCTAATTTCAGTCATGGTAATGGATTTACCATGTTGAGAGCTTGAGTAGGCACCAAAAAAAAATATTATTTCAGGCTTTTTTATATTAATAGTGGAAAAATGTGTCATAACAAGCCACCTTGTACTTGTACCACCATTTCCACAAGAATATTAAAATGAAATTAACTTTAGGTAGTCAAAGCTTTACAGCCCCAATATCATAAGCAACATTAATCAGTACAAAGCATCACGTTTTATTATACAAATAAATTTGTTCTACTTATTGTGTCCATTAGCCCTCCATCGCGAACGGACGCACTGAATATAATTGTGTTAAAAGTCCTGAAAGGAACTTCGTCCAAAGGTTCTAACTGTTTACATATACAACTTAACATTTGTAATATGTATATATGTACATATTTGTTTAAAAAATCGTGTATATTTTCCCTGAAACAAGCACGTACCCGTCCCTTTTTGTCTTCGGAAGGCTAATGTGAAAATAAAACTGCCGGTATATTTATCCCGAAAACAGCTGTATTGTAGTACTAAAATTAAAATTAATTTCTTTTAAATATGTATGAATTCGCCAAAACCCTCTTCACCTCTCTTTCGATACTTTCAGTTTGTTTAAAAATTAGTCAAAGTGGACATAATCATTTGAGGGATTATAGTGTTCAAATGGCCTGATCAAAATAAATAATCAAATTGAGGTTCTTCGTACTCCAATATCTTAAAGCTGCGGCGAATTCGAAGGAGAAAATTGCTGTCTAATCGATTTACGGCTCTATGGTTATTCGTTCCTTCCTTCCACTTAGGCTATCAAAATGTTTGTCCATATTGCTGTATTAAGAGTGCATTCCTTCGCCAAAGTCGACGGAGTTCAACCCCTGTCACGAAACACAATTCCAAACACACGTCGGAAAGAACATGCATCTGACATGAAAGTGCATTGATTTACATACTCAATAAATGTCAATAGTAATAGGTATTTACGTAAGGAAAAATACTGAAATTACTCTTTCAACTAATTGGACATCGACACATGCAATGGGAACATGAACGAGAGCTGCTCTGTTGCCGTTCCTCTTCCGAAATTGAACATTTATAATCAAAGCAAGACAAAAGTTTTGCAATTGCATCTGACAGCAAATTGAAAAATTATGTGTACTTGCAAGTGGACAAAGCGCCACACCGAAGCTCTCGAATGCAGACTCATATTACTGCTGCAGTTTCTACCCTACAAACTATGTCACACTTTGCCCAACTCCACATTCCTTTGTACTGGCAATGCTCATTTGAGTGGGTGTGAGAAATGTGAGGACTTGCACATAAATCAGATTCGACGATGCCACTCCAAGGCAGGAGGGGTTGCAACTTCGTATTTGCACATTTATGTGGTTCAGTGTTAAGGGGCGTTTGGCAAAGTCAAAGTTTATATTAGTTGCTAATAATTCTTTGAAACACCACGACTCCCGACTAGACCTGTGGGAGGTGACTCAATGTGCATGTATGTGGTAGGTTGTCTTCGGAAATGGGTCGTGTATCCATGGCATGCCATCAAAAGTTGTCGAAATTTAAATATGTTTCGCCTTAAACCTGGAGAGTATTTAAAATGCAATAACTTTTTACGGCCCGGAATTGTAAAGTTGACCAACAAACTCCTAATGGTTTTGGCAATGAATTATGGCCATGACTATGTGTATGTGCTGAAAGTATAAGAATATGTGTGTTTAGTCTGCTCTTATGTACACATTAGAGTGTACTGACAACATTTCTTTTTGCGTTTTGAGGATGTAGGAACGCACACTTTTGGAACATTGGCAAAAAGTATTTGCTTTTTGTTCAAAGTGGACTTTAGATAATTGTAAATACAAATTTGACAGGAAATTCTCTTACGGTTGTGTACTGAAAATCTTATCAAGCCCTTTATTGGTAATTAACATTTTAAATACTCTGCAGAAAATTCTTTTAAAATTCTGTAAATCTTTTTCTGCTAAATTTTGTTGTAAAACAAGCGCAAAAGGTAAAACATGCATAAGGATTTCGAAATGCTCAGTTAGTATTCTAGAAAAACTCCTTATCGGTACACATAATATTGACAGTAAAATAACAATTTATCCAAATTTTTCCAGAAATACAAAGTTCAAACCACAATCAGCTGTAAGAGAATGCTTCGTTTGATACCTCGCCACTTTTGAAAATTTAGAGAAGGCTTTTTTAGTGCACCCTAACATAACCTACATATGTACACCTATACACACTCACATCTGAGTTTCCCTCGCATGCAGCAATGTTGAACAAACGTAATTGTGTGCTCGATCGAATATTAAATGCACTTTGTTTAACTATTTGTGGAAAGTTGAAGGCGAAGTCACAATTATGCCTACATATACAAATGATTTAAATTTACTTCTTGGTTTGACGATTGGGTTTTGCCAGCACAATATTTTTAAATTATTTTATAGTTTGGGGACGGGCATTTGAGAGCGGCAGATAAAGAGCAATCTGGGCCTGTTTGAAAGAAGCAGTTCAAATAAACTTAAATATGCATATTTCCAATCAGCAGTGCATGTAAATGTCTCAATGAGAAGAATTATAGTGAAAACATTATAAAATACCGGGCCGCAAACTAAATACTACCTATATTTGCTTTTGTGTAATTTATGTTTAAGTACATGAAATGAGACACAGAGACAAATCCATCCACCACATGTGCAAATTAATTAAGACATTGCAAGTAGTATACAGGTAAGGCAAACAAGGACACTTACATGCAACGTATGTTCGATTCTTTATGACGATTTAAGATTATGCAAACCAAATAGAACCACATTGTATATTTTTGAAATGGACGCTGCGAAAACATAGCGTACCAAACCTCACTACATTGTCCACAACTATTTATACAGTTGTTGTGTAAATTTGACTAAAACACCAATGAATTTGACATTAAATGTTCGTAAGTACTACTTAAATACTACTTATGTGGATTCCATTCTCGGATACATTTCTCAAAAATATTTTATTTTCCTATTTATGGGATTTAAGCTTTTAAGAATGACTTGAATATAATAGCTTATCGATCTATGTCCAGGAGGTTAATGCAATGCATTCAATTATTATAAATTCAGTGTAACTGAATATCTACATTTTAGTTGTCAATATCTCGCCTTTTTTAGTTAATACTGTTGTACTCACGCCGCATTATTTCTGAAAAGTATAAATAGCGAATTGCATATATTTGACCAATGGATTTAAATCTACTGTCGCCTTTATATTTATTTATTTAAAGCTGAAGTAATTAATATTTTTAAATATTAATTTATTTATAAGTGAAGCTGGCGAACATTCTTTTCACATATTTGCCTCAGAAATGATTCACATTCTCTTCCATTTTCTATACTGTTATTTTAAAATCAGATCACGATGGTAACCGTGGCCTTTATATTTAATGAGTGTTTCAGAAAGAAGCAAAGTGTGTATAAGTTGTAGTAAAAAGAAACGTGTTATTTCTGCTTCACTCAGATTTACGTTAAACATGCACCGCTTTGTTCGATAACTTGTAGTCATTTGAATGTAATTTTCAGCCGATTTTTACAGGCGTCTCTTCAGGCGAATTTTTCACCAAATTTTTCATTCACCATGGACAGAAACAAGTGGTAATCACTTGGTGTCAAGTCTGGACTATAAGGTGGTTTAAAAAGGAACCTTCTGGCGAGTCAGTATCGATGTAATTGGCCTGGTGTTGCCCTGGTGTCTTTTTTCCTGAACAATCGAAATAGTGTTGACATGACGATCAGACTTGACGAGGGAGGTACATCTTTGACATTAAAATTGTCGGAATGGAATTGACCAAAGCAAAATTACATATACGATAATTAGGTGTTATCAAGACCATAAACACACATTTCCACATTTTCAGCCGCATTGCTTGCGTTTTTGTTTTTATCAAAGAAAAACTGTAAAACATGGGGGTTTTCATTTTGCTGGGGCCAATCTCCAAACAGTACTGACTCAAGCTATCACAAAACTGTCTGAGAGGTATTTCTGTTTTTTTTTTTTTTTTTTTTTTGAGTACACAATCTTACCTTTGTAACTCATACAATGTGAGATGCCCTAAACCCACCTATTCAAAAATAAATGGATTTAATTTAATCTCAAAGAATGTAGAAAATTTTGCAGATTTCGAGGCATTCCGTTATAAATTCTTATGAAGCAGCATTGTCATTAAGTTTTAGCTTAATAAAGTACGAATTTCCAAAATAATTGAATTAAGTATATGACTTTCTCACAAACTGTGTGTTTTTTTAATAAGTCGAGTCTTTAAAAATATTCCAAATATAGAAATTTCTAGAGCAAACATTTCTTTTAGGTAAACTTCAAAAGATATCCAGAATTTTGCTTGGAATTTGAAATTTATGCCTATTTATGTCTATACAAATATCACTAGGCCACAAGGTTTTGGACTGGAGCAAAAATCTGTGATTGGTGTTTCTCTATCATGTAATGTTTTCGAGATACAAAAAAAAATGTTTTTATTAATTTTTTACATAAAAAATCATTAGTTTATTTAAAAATCAATGAATTTTCAAAAGGGAATGACTTAATTTGAACGTCGTTTGTATTTTGTTGGTTCGGTTTCACATATTAGAGTCCAGCAATAGTCTTCCAGCATTCTTTCGTCCCAAAATCCTGGATAATTTCTTTAAATTTTCATTAAATCTTGGTGAGCACGCCCCCTTGTTTGTCACTCATCGCACGTAGGTTTTGTGGAAAAAAAAAATCTAAATGCGAATGAAGAAAATGCATTTTGAGCGACATTCGTGCACCTATTTTGTGATAATTTTTCAATAATTCAGTAATAATTTGTTTGTAATTTTCACTCTTATTGTTTCCAAGTAAACTGTTCACGATGCTCTTAAAAGGTATCCAGGCTGCATATTCTTTCTCCAATAAAAATTATTATAAATTATCATCATTCAATATCTTCCTGATCTGACGGCCAACCAATATGCCTTGGCATATAAAATTTTAGGAAAAACCGCTAACAAATATTGAAATGCTGCACCATCTTTGCCCAGAGCGTTGACAAAGTTGTTAAAAAGACCCAATTTTATGTGCAGCGGCGGACGAAGAACATCATTTGGAACAATTATTTGAAATGTTTTGTTTTCCTAGTGAATACTTAGTTTATTTTTGGCCACTCTGTGCTAACGTAATGATGACATGTAGCGCGACTATCCGATAGACTAAGGAAGCAACAATGTTTTGTGAAACTTCGTTGCATACCAGTCAAAAAACCAATGACCTGAAACAGATTAATTAACAGGTATTTACGGTGGTCGTTTAACGACTTATATAAAACTGTTCTGCAACACAGTTTATTCAAGTTTCTGGCAGCAAACCCACAGTAATATAAATATGCACATTTCAATCATTCTAATATTGCATATCCTTTTTTCCAACCAAATATTCACCGCACACAAAGCAAAACTAGCTTGAATCAGTAACACACGATCTCCCTGACATGCTTAAACGCTAATATTAAGAAAATTTAGAATGAATGCGGTCAAATTAATAATTGTAAAATTGTTGTGTCAGTATCGACTGTTTTGCACGTTTGCCGGCATGCAATAAGAAATAAACTAGACTTGATAGCCCAATTTTTAGGCCACAGATTAGTTAAAAAACATGCTTCGTTTCTGCAGTCAATTTTTTTTCCAAATTTGTAGACTTGTTTATTTATAGATAATATACTTTTAAAAAATATAGTACAAATATTATAAAATATATAGAATTTCTAGACTCTAACAAAAAATCAGATTGTCGTTTAGGTTAGATGAGTGGAATTGGTACATTCGCTGCTGCAGCAGAAATATCTTTTACAAAAAATGATCTGTACAACAGGTCACATCCGAATTATTTGTTACATACATAAATGAAACGAGAATGAAACACATTCTGTAGGATAGAAATAAATCTTGCAGTGAGGAGGGGAAATTGAGTGAACTAGAATTGTATAATCATTTAGAATAGAATTATTTTATATTCTCTCAATCTTGTAACAATCATTTTATATCGGAATGAAATTAGAATTGGGAATTGTTTTATTGTTCTACTTTATCGGCGTCACTAATTAAGACAATTACAAAAATAAAACAATATTGTTGATTTGTAACAAATCAGGATTTGCAGGTAAAATTATTTTTTGATGTAACACTTATTACGGGAGAGGTTGAAATCTGAATTGGCTACTACAAGGTGGTGCACGAATCTTGCTACAAACACAATTTCAATATCCCACAATTGCACCGAAGTCGTATCTGTTTTAACATTATTTGTTTCCAGCAAGGTTATACAACTGCTCACATAGCCTGACCAGTTATGGCGGAGCTCCCACGAAAATTCCTAAACAAATTTATATCCAGAAACTACACTTTTCGCTGGCCCAGACTTTTTTATGGGATTATGTCAAGCAAGAAGTGTACAAAATGTAAATTGACTGAATTGAAGCTGTTCAGTAAAACAATAATTAGCGCGATACCGACTTCAACCCTTCATGCCCCAATGAATAATTTTCTGATCGTTGTCACATGTGCGTGAATTAGCATGAAGGTCTTCTTTGGTCTATCATCTTCAAAACCAGCAATAAAAAATAAATAAATAATATACATTGTTTAAAAAAATTTATTTGAATTTCTCATGATAACACAATTGTTGCGCCACCCTGTATTTATGTGCCAGTAATATGTGGATGGAAAATACTGAGCGCGTTATTTTAATGCTTCTGAAAACGGAACTTTATGTAGGATAAAATAAGCAAGGATCTTCTTGCTTATTTTTCTTTGTAAACAAATGCGTATTTTATATTTTGTGTGTTTATTGGTGGACCAATTTGTCTCGTAACACTAGTGGAACGATGCTTCATTTCTCTCGACCTTTCATTTGTGCCAAAGGAGAGGCCGACAGGTCAGGCCGACAGAATGCCCATAATTTCAGTTATCAAGGAAGAGCACGATATTCACCCCCTTTCTATTTTTATCTACTACATCCATAGCCCGCATTGGTTACCTACCAAACCACCCTCAGACAAAGTTTACTAGTTTACTATAATTCACAAACCGCCAAAGGAAAAAAATCGGAAAACGCCGATATACGAGGTGTGTTCAAAAAAAGGTGAAATATAATTTTTCTCAAAAAATATTTATTTATTCATCAATTTCTATTTTATCTCCTTAAAAGTAGTCCCTCTCAGATATAATACACTTGTTTCCAATCCTTGAGCTCTCTCAGCGATTCGGTTTTTATCTCCTCAATCGTCGCAAAACGCCGGAAAAGGTCGCAGGGGGCCAAATCTGGTGAATACAGTGGCTGAGGCATAACAACGGTGTTGTTTTTGGCCAAATAATCTCTCACAACCAAAGATGCGTGAGTAGGTGCATTATCATGATGCAAAAGCCATGAATTTTTTTCCTACAATTCCGGGCGTTTTTTCTTATTGCTTCACGCAAACGGCGCGTAACTTATTTGTCATAACCATACTCATAACTCATGGTTCGTCACCAGTTATGACTTTTTTAAGCAAATCCGGATCATCGTTGACGTCATTCAACAATTCCTGAGCGATGCTCATGCGAAGTTGCTTTTGGTCAAAGTTCAGTTCAGCTTCATGCAAAAATTTCCGAAAATATTGCATGGATACTTGCATACTTTTTGAATACAGCTCGTATTTACAATTAGAGAAATGTGCTGGCAGCCGAAAGAAAAGCTCAGATCATTCTACTACATAGAACCACTTTTTTGGCCACAGAAAGTCAGTTTAATGATAATATTTCATGTTATATTGCCCATCTCCATAATCAAATTCAATAACTTTGATATAAATATCCTAAATAGGGTATAGAAGGAAAAATACTACGGTACCTTCTGGTATCTCCCACGCAAGTAACCTCTTTATCTCATATATTCGTTCAGATATCTTGCATAAAAATCGACCAGTTTATTTGTAGATTGCTGTAACTTAATTTTTTCCCCCAAATGTATTAAATTGTAGGGCTTGTTAAAATGTGAAGAAGTGCAACGGGCAAAGATGTCCTCTCTGGTACTTACCCTTATATATTCCCAGATTTATAACTTTCATTTAATTGTACAGAATTATGTATATTTAGATAACCTTTATACTTTTATTAAACTTAGTGCCACGAAAGCAAAAAGAGTCTGCATTGCCTTTAAATTGGCGGAAGGCAGTTCGTGGTAATAATTAAGTTCAATAAGTTATGATTTATAGATTTACCACGTTCTTTCTGACACTCACTTTTTTGAGAAATTTTTCGAAAGTGTTTTAGAACTGAGTGAATAAATAAAAATTGGGGAATGTGCAGGTTATATTTGCCACTTAACCAATAAACTATTATAGAAATTTCAGTCATATGAATTGACTTACAAATATCTTTACCCAAATGATACACATATATAGCTCCATTCCACCGGGTGGAAGTACACAAATTTGCACTCATTAATTAAGGAAAATATGAAATCAATACATCTATGCTATAATTTAAATTTGTTAACTTTTAGAATGCACTAAATTTTGAAATGGGAATTAGATGACAATTCATGTTCGGTGATATAACATACAATAATAAAAGAATATCCTTATTTACATTAATATTCATAAATAGTACATAATTTCTCATAAATTACTACTTTGTAAAAATAACGCTCAAAAGACAACAGTAAGTGCGAATAAACGCCGTTTTGTCTAACTCTACTTAAGTTCGTACCGTACAAATGATCAGCTGAACTCATTTTTAGATTCGTATCTTTCATTCTGTTGCATTTAACATATGTTTATAGTGAGACCTGAAATGAAAAATGGATCGAGTTTTGAGTTTGATAATTTTTTTTTTACTGGGATCTGAGAATGGAAATTAACCGAAATCCAACATCCTTTTTGGTGGCTTCCTAAGAATTGGCTAATTAATGGTTTCCTTAAATTATATGTTTATTATTTCTTGATTCAACTGATAAAAATCGAGCGATTCACAAATTCCTTTTTTGACTTCACGCACTTTTGTACGTCAACACAAAACATTGGGTAAAAATATGCGCAAATCAAATTACCTGACCGAAATTTCTATACTGGTTTATGTTTTATTATCTTTTCGAATGTGAAAGCTGTTTTGTAGTCATAAAGAGCATTTCAAATATTGATTCAAATGGACTTTCATCGCGTTTTCGCCTTTTGCTGTAATACAAAACTGTTTGTGATGTTAGAATAAATTTATCCAATATATATAAAACATTTTAACAAATTTTATACTGTATAAAAATTAAATATTGGGAAGAGGAATAATTTATAATTTTTCAAATATGTAGAAAAAATATTAAATTTAGGTATTATTAAAAATCGGTTCCAGAGGTATTCAAAGAGTGGAAATTCTTAAAAAACGGGTTTCGTTTGCAAAAATTTTGTGATTTATATAAAAGATGTCTATCTTTAAAAGTTGTTAAGCTAAAAAATCATGCAGAGGACTAAACCAAAATATTTTTGGACGTCTCTTCACAAAATCTATCAAAGCTCTTCCATATTTTCCAGCCTAATATTTTGTTAGATCGTAACCTGAGATTGCGAACGGGCTATAGTGCCTACCCCTTCTGATACCTCCCATACAAATTGACCGATTTTTCGAAAATTATTTTTTCCCCAACTCTTCCAATTTGCAGATTCAAGCGCCGTAAATGCTTGCCCCTTGTTGAAGTCTATTGAAGAAATTGATCGATCAACATTTTGGTACACATTAGACGATTTTCCAAAATTCGATTTTTTCCAAACTGGCAGCGACTTGCGATTTTGTAAAATTTGTTTTTTGGTAAAATTTGAGAAAATAAATTTTCTACACAAATGACCGATTTAACTCATACATTCTCATATTCCTCCTATGTTCTATACAGTCCAATGTGGTGCATATTAAGGATTTTTGAAGGTACTGCCTGATAATAAAAAATGAACTGCATTATTACGACTTTTCTGGTACCCATACGAACTGACCGATTTTCTGAAAATCGATTTTCCCCTGTACCTTGTACCCTACACCATGTACAGCAGTTTAGTACATGGTACACGACAGATCTTTGGAAAAATCTAATACTTAACCACACTTCTTCCAGCATCTCCAATACAAGTGAGCGATTTAACTCATGTATACAGCCACATCATACGCTTGCAAAGGTTAGTATTGAAAGTAGAATGGGCTGCATTGTCATGTCCATTCGGGTATTTCTCAGATTAACCAATTTATCAAAATTTAATGTAAATACCAAATCGTCGTTAAATGTAAGAAAATCGGACGACATTTCCATTATCTCCACACATATTACATAATTCGACCTATTTGCTGCTGGATTCATATCTTTCCGATTTGGCAAAACTCAATTTTGTATAATATTTCTAATTTCTAAGTGAAATACAATAAGTTGCAAGTAAGTTATAATTATAACTTACACAAACTAAGTTTAGTA
Source organism: Philornis downsi (assembly GCA_019455685.1). Classification (NCBI taxonomy): domain Eukaryota; kingdom Metazoa; phylum Arthropoda; class Insecta; order Diptera; family Muscidae; genus Philornis; species Philornis downsi. The sequence continues at coordinate 1,731,153 of JAHXMU010000251.1, forward strand.
AGTTATAATTTTGTATATTTTATTGCGGTTTAATTTACAGCATTTGTTGATCAATTCGGCACACGTTTGCACCTAAGAAAAATGACTTAGGTGAAGTTTCATCTGGAACTAGAAATTTATACAAGTGTTCTCCCCATAATTGCAGCACATTCTGCGTATCTGTGAGCAGATTTCTATTATTGCCCTTACTAGAGAAAAGCCTTGTTTCATACCCCAGAATTTTAGGGCCTCACCTCTTCCCTGTATCTTTCTATATGTTAAACCCCACTCTCTCCACAACCACTTCTTCCACAAAAAATAAATCGGTGTGCCTCTCTTCTCTCCTCCTTATAGTGTTCCCTAACAGCACGCGTCATAATTGCATTTAGCGTTGCCATGTATGTATATGTAGTATCTTTTCCCTAAAACGCTATACGACATTCGACAGGGGTTGTCTGGGCGCCATAGAATGCGCAATATGTTGCAACTGTGTGTCAAGAATATCAGAATCAGGGGCTTTTTGTTGTTGTAGTTGAGAGAATTTTGTGGAGTAGGTAGTGGCTATCCTGGGGGGTATGCGGCTTAGCGACGTCTAGCTTTCTTTAATTACGTACATTTTTCGCTCTGCTTAGTATCGTGCAAACTTTAGCTGCAACCAAGTGGTGGCCCGAATCAATATTAGTACCACGTATCACGTCCATGACGCTAAAAGCATACCTTCCATCTGTTACCACGTGATCATTCTGATTTCTAGTATTATGATCAGAAGATAGCCACGATGCCCTGTGGATATCTTTATGCGAGAATCTGGTTCCACTTACTATCATATTACGTGCCACAGCTAACGATACCAGTCTGAATCCATTTTCGTAATTGTTGCTGTGTAGGTTGAATTTTCCGACTGTTGGACTAAGAACAGGTTCCCTTCTTACTTTGGCGTTAACATCTCCTAGTACAATTTTAATGTCGTGGCCAGGGTCTTCTAGGCACGCATAGAATGTGTCATTGGTCTTGGAGCGTGATGAAAAAATATTTCGCATTGATGCGGATAGCGGCTATACGGTCACTTATGGGGCTAAACCGGGAGGCAAGGTGTCTCTTTCATAGAATAAATCCACATCCGAATATACATAATTCTGTATAGCTGCTGTAAGAGATGCCACAGTTTTTTCACAGTGTGCATCCTTGTCCTGTCCATCGTATTTCATGGATGTCATATTTATCAAGGACACCCGCCAATTGGATATAGGCACCTCCAAGTGCATATCCTTCAATCATGGTGTTTATAATGTTTGCGGGAATCACCAACATTTGCGAGGTTTCTTTTTTTGTCCGTGTTTGCGTGATAATATAATTTAAGACGAGCGGTTTATTACACCACTGCACCCGATCCTAGTGTTGGGGCTGCCAACGACCACTGGGCTCCGACGAGTTAAGTTTCAGTAATAGATGCTACCTACTGGCCTAAGACGCGTCGGTGTTACTACGCCATTTAGATTTCTCAGCTAGTCCCCTTCTCACTTTAGTTATCATTAGATGAATGTCCGATGGTATTACCAGGGAAGATCGAAAGTCGTGGGTTGCTTGAAAAATTCTGTAACGTTTCTGGTTACTCCCAAGTGAGTAACAATCAGAGAACCCAAATTAGGAATTTTCCCATTCTCCGTAAGTTTACCTGAATGAAATTTCCGTACTGGTTTTTTATGTCTTATCTAATGCCACCAGTAAAACACATTTGGAAAACATATGTAGAGTAATTCTTATAATACATATTTACTAATTGCTATTAGATACTGATACTTTTTATTTACCACACTACCTAATTTTTGAATTCGATATTGAGGTAATTTTGTAAACTTGTAAATGCGATAGAGTCACGGTACTTTAATATGCGTTCTTTGAACGGCAGAGAAGATACACATTAAAGCTAATGTGGAACGAGGTTGGTTCTATGTTAATGAGTAATGGAGCACGTATAACGAAACCGGTTTTTTAAATTTATAAACAGTTCAGGTTTTTTTCGAAAACCAAAAAAAGCATCTGTTTTTCAAATCTGGTTTTTTGAAAACCGAACTAATTGCCCTAATCACAATTACAAATTAAATTGTCTTAAACTTTCCGGGAATCGGTTAACGAAACGAGTAACCGAAGCTGCTTCATTGTTTCGATTCTTTGCTCAGTAGATATTTTGATGAAAGGATTTTAATAATTGGGATATTAATGAAAGTCAACAAATGCAAGGTCAGATAAGGTTAATGAATATAATTTTTGGATATAGGCTAAATCGACTTATAAGAACTACTGTATAGTATTAAAAAAAAAAGATCTGCATATTTGATTTGATTAAAGTCCTCTATTTTTTACATACTGATAGAAAAAATTTTCGCAGTTACTATTTTAGATTAACTAAAATACGAAACCTTTTGACCTAAATCAGATTTTCTTTTTCTTGTTTTCCCCTCCGTGTGTACAAATTTTAACAGAGATAGCAGAGGTCTGATCGTAGATTCACAGGGCTCTTGCATTACTATCAAATTAGTCGTAATTCGTAGACGAGATAAACTTCGGCTTAGAGACGTTAATGACTACCTTGAGAACATTGAATTATTTTACAGTTAAACTTAAAGACAGTAGTCAGAGAAATTTGTGACGATCAGCAAGAAGTAAATATTTTGCATGGGTACTTTGAAATGGGAAATCTGAATGATCGTATTGAATCATGTTGACGGTTTTCTTCTGAGATATACTTAATTACCATAAAGGTGGATGCATAATCGCAAGCCAAAAAATTATGATCGTTTTGATTGACCTCGTTAGTTTTTCCTTACTACATAATTCATATCGATAATTCATAGAAATTTTATACTATAACATTATTTAGAGTACAACCAAAACTAGTTATATACCTATATATGTAGTTGGACTATGTACTCGTATGTAGGTTGTACGTGAATGGAACTTCATTTTCATGGCGCCTCATATACATAGTGGTGGGTTTTTTTCTTAACAACATTACGGAATCAAAAAATATTCCAACAGATAAGTTTTCTGAAATTTTGTGAACTGCCGTTTACCTCGCAGCAGAATTTTTATGCGGAACTCTTAAACGATAATTCTGTTTTTATTCCTGTGAAATCGCAATTTTATGGTGTAAATAACCATTCATTTATTCATATTGAAGTTGCCACGACTACAAGAGCTTAATATATTTCATTATGCTTCAACTAATTTGGTTTAATTGAGCGGAAATGCATTGCGGTGCCAGTGTGAGGGGCTTTGTATGTGCACATATGCGAACGACTGGAAGGAAGTCGTTTCACACAAGTATTTCCTAGAACTGATACTCGTTTGCATAGCATGACCAGCAATTTATGCGAATTATTATGTATTATGGCTTGTTGTGAAAACTTGGCAATATAAAAGCGCAAATAAAATCATTTAAAATACACTGGGTGAATGATGCTGATGGAGACGGATGATGTTTTGAGCTGCTTTTCAAACAAAGCTCACGCTGGCAAATTCTATCCTTTTTCGACGACATACCGTAAAAGAACAAAAGATTCTTGCCGGAGAAAAATTTTTTAAATTATTAAATTTTCACATTTGCATACTTGTACACACTTAGAAGACACATCACGATACATGGCTGTCTGTGCGCGAGGATATACTATAAATTGTGATAAACTACTTAAACCATAAACATGAAAACTTGAACCTTAAAATATAAACCGCAAAAACTTTCCATACGTTACAAGGCAACATTTATTTAAATGAAAATCTATTCATAGAAATACAGACACAGACGCAGTCACACCTATGTCGACATATGCTATGGCATAAGTATTTGTATGCTTGAGGAGAAAGTAAAGGATACAGATGTAGTAACTACTATGACTGAATACATTCGAGGAGACATCTTAACTTTACGACTTAAGAGTCCTGACACACGCATCCAATCTACTGTGGGACACACACACACGTACGAACAAGCGTCCGTCCACATAAATTGGCGGTGGGGGGAATATCGCATAAGTAAGTAACCCTTTGGCTTTCTGATATGATACTTTGGAATTTGTAGTGACTTGGTAGTGGAGTAATTTTGATTTAATCACATCAACTTTCATCACGAACTTCATTACTGTCGCAAGTCAAATCTTAGAAACAGCAACAATAAACCCGGCAACATTCATTTGGCGTAGAACGACTTTATTTATGAAGACGGACCCGCATCAACACATACACACACGCTCGCGTTTATAGTCCTCTTAATGCTTTTGTTCTTTGAGAAACTGTGTGAGTGTATGCGTAGTGCGTAGTGCGTGTAGTGTAGAAAAGGTTAAAAGTTGAAACATTTTTCTTTGGCTGCCTTTTTTCTTCTATGTTTGTTCCTTTCTAGTCTCGACAGTGGTATTTGAGTGACTGTGTTTGTATCGTTGGCTTTGTGCATGTCCCAGTTGTATTCTAACATTTTTGCCTTTTTCAATGTGAACAATCTAAGATAGTCGACCTTACGAAACTTTTTGTGATTAAGAAAATTAAATTAACTCAAAGTCTACAAGTTTTAATGTTATCTATCACTCAAGTGACTTTTATGTTAATCGTTGTACATTCAACTTTTCATATAATCACTTTTTCGCTAATATACAATGATTTGGCATTAGCTCAATAGCTTTTGATTTTGCTCTGTGAATTAAGGTAAATCTGCCTTTGTAAAAGACGTGTTAGTAGATATGATATGGTTTTACACATGCATAAGGCTTACATACGAATCGCAATATTGGCGGTCATAGTCAATGCATTTGGAAGTTGCAGGAATTGATAACTGTGTGTTGAGCACATCTGCGCAAGCACTTTAATCCTAGTCATAAGGCCGAGAAGAGCGACCAGTTCCGTGAAGTATGGTGGATAAATCACAATTTGGTAGCAGCTTAGCTGCGTAGCTACCTTCGATGATTTGGCCGGTAGCGTGGGGAACAGAGTTTCCGCCTGATCATTTAGTGTTGGACCCCTATTGGAAGCATCACGCGTTTTGTTGGTTCAAAACGAAATCGCTGCTAGAGTCTTTCTGCTCTAATGCGGAGTTGCATTGCAACCGGTTGCTACAGACCCATAGAGTACCAGAGGTTGTAAGGTAGACCTCACCTCAGGAAATGGGAATTATGTTCCACACTAGCACAATCAATTTGGTATCTTCTGGCTGGAAGAAAGTGCTAACAGTTGATGTAGCTTACTCTCCAAATTGTCGACTCCTATTCCTAGGTAGTCCACGTCAACTTGGCTATCTCAAAGGGGCGCTGGATATCGCACGAGACTTACATAAAACCCGCGTGTACTCTGTAATTTAGTTACATTTTGATAATCGATAACCGAAATCGTTAAATTTTTTAGAACAAGTTCAATATTTTTTGCATACGTAATGGTATTATCGGTTCATGTCTGTACAGAGAACTAATATTAGTCTACATTTGTGAAGTATACCAATGTAATTTTTTGCATGTTCTGAAGAAAAAGTAAATTTAAAGCTAGGAAATACATTTTCACACCTGTTCAAATTTGACCATATATAAAGCAATATCGCCAATTCCATCCATATTGGGGTCACTGAATATAACCTATTTACGAAATACTAACTTCTAAAAGAAATACGAATACATTTGGAAATGTCTGTGGCACCAAATCTTTCAGTACCAACGGTAAATTGTTGCACAATTAATAAAGACCGAAATATAGAACGTAAGAAACTCTAAGATTGAAGACTTTTTAGTTTATGTAAAAGTCGAAATAATTTATTCTAAAATAAATATTTTGTATTATATTTTACAAGACACGATTGCGTGAAGAAAAATACATTATATAATACATTAGCACTTAGTAAGAGGTGCAAAACTAAAAATGAGATACGAAAATGTCCCATAAATGTGACGTTGAACCGTTGATAAGGACCAAAAAATTTACGATTATGTAAAAATTGGCCAACATAATTCCTATTTGGGAAACGATGAAGATTTGTTTACTGATTTTGATTATTTTTACATACCCCCAAAAGCTAATGTTTTTGTGCAAGTTTAGGAAAGGTTTTTTAAGAAATTTCTGAAACTATTACAATATTTAGTAATTGCTCATAGTTTTAAAATACGGCAATCTCAGTTATGAGAATGTATTATTCAATGGCTTGTTACACTTTTGGAATCTCAAATATATCCCAATATCATTGCTTTCCATACATCATAGCAGTATTAAATTGTTCACTAAAGCAAATCCAAGTTTATCAAACACTTGGTGTAGACCTGTGTAATTATATTTAAAATTGGGTATACTGTGTTCTGAAAATTAGTTTTATTCTCTTCTTAAGGAACTCTTCTTGAGGAACCTCCTTCTTAAGGCACTAAGGATCTAATTGAAACTGTATTTAACAACAATTGGGGCATTTCCCAAACAACACTGTGGGCGCTGCTTAATTTTTGATGGAATCTGTCTTCCATGACGTCTATCGATATTATTTAATCAATATTAACTGAATGTGTTTGTACAAAAAATCTTCGACAACCACAAAAACTATACTCGATGTGCGCTAATCACCCTTGATTTGTCGCTCAATATTATTATAAACACTATTTTATGCCTTCAGCCAAAACAGTGAAGGTATACGTCATTTGTCAGGTCAACTGAAGAATATGAGGGGTGACGGAGAGGACTTACTCTAAGATACTGTATTCGGTGGTACACTGTCAGCTTTCATTCGCAAAACTAAGTTTACTAGTTAGAAATAAATGAGTGAATTTGGCAAAATTGGACAACTTGTATGGGAGGTATCGGCACAATGCCTCCCATTTTCATTCTCAGATCGAGTTCCGCTATATAAGAAGAGTACCATATTTGACTGAATTGGATGCTACCAAACAAAATATATTAACCTAACAACAAATGGGTTAAAACAGTGATTTGCGTGGGAGGTCCCAGAAAGGGTATAATTAAAAGGATTAACAAAATTTTAGGTTACTGCAGTCTACGGATAAGAAATTACAGAGAGAAAATTAAAAGCCGGTAAATTCATCTAGGAGGCACCAAAATGCGTGGGTCGATTTAGTTTATTTACAATCGGGGGGAATAATCTTGCAAAATTGTAGACTGTGTCAGTTATCGTACCTACCAACCAGCCAGCCCGGCCGGCGGGCACCGTCCATCATTAATAAGCAGTATTGCCAATTTGGTGTTGCTCCCTTCAAACCTGACCTTGGTAATACTAAAAAAAACATTTCAGGTAACTCCCATTCATATGAAACTACATATTCTGAGGTCTATATCTTTACTTCAACAGCAATAAATTTATTCCAATTTGGTACACTTTGAAACCCCGCTAAAGTAACTCCGATTCTTCGAAATCGAAAACGCATCCACTCGCTTTCTGGCACATCCTATACGGACGGCAGGTTTCATCCATATAATTTTTACCCACGTATATCAGGCGTTTGATAAAATTAGTTCTGAGAGCGAAAACTGTCACTCCCATTTAGATAGTTCCTATTGCAGTAACTTACATTTTGCCAATTGCCTAAAATTATAATGATTGATAAAATGTATTTAAATGCATATCGTTTGCTGAATTGTATTAAATTGAATACAACTACAGCATGTTAGAAGTGAGTTTTAATAATCAAGCTCAGTAAGTTTTAATTTGTTAAAACAAGTTATTAATTTAGCACGCTATTCCTGGCACTGCGCACACTTTTGCACCAATGTAAGAGCACGCCAGGCGAATTTAATTGTAAATTTCTTAATGTTATTACAATTAGTGAAAATTATAGATAGAGCATAACTTTGTTAATTATATCGCACAAATCCGAACTAAGTTTGAAATTTCATTAAAATTTCTGAAATACTCGTGGCCGTTAATCTCTCTGTGTTGCATAACTTGGAGAAACATTTGATTTGATAATAGGTCAATTCGGGCAGGTCAATACAGGAATATCACCCTCATGAGTTTACAATCTGGCTGAATTGACCAATTTTTGCAAAAAGCTGAATATCTAACTTGGATTTTCTTATCGACTTCTTACCAATTAACCTGCTAAATCATCACCATACGCTGAAAATTAAAATCATAACCATATTTCTTTAAATTATTTTCACAAAAAGTCACTTTGACGATAAATCCTACTTGGTGAAAAATTTTACCATGTAGCAGAATTTAATTATACACGTAACAACAGGAGACTTGATATCGAAAATTTACCCTGTCTTTTGCAATTTTGGATAATTATTCAGTGCATTGCTCTATGATCCACCGCCGAAATATTTTTTTTTTTTACTTTTAAACTCTCTCAAAATACGTAAAAAGTTCGACTGTCATCGTTAATTGAAATTAATCCGCCTACATACGTATTTATTTATGTATTTAATTGCATATAGACGCAACCTTTAAACATCCGATGTGGCATAAAGTGATTACGTTCCTTTTTAATTTTTACATTGGATCCGCATAAGTAAATGAAATTGAATTACATACCATCATATTCACACAAACCTGAACTTACTTATGTGCATAAGCATACTATGTACTCGAGCAATTTTAATATGGCAACATTATGAATTGATATGCGTCCGTAAATTGAAAACACGTCAGAGCACTTTGGAATTCCCGACATGCTGCTGCAGCACCTAACGACAATTCCGAAATGGGGGCTATAAAATAAACTCTTAAGCTGTGGAACCATAAACTAACTGCCAGCAGTAGCTGCTGCGGCTGGGGCAGCAGCGTCATTTTGCGAATACTCATGGAGCCAACATCATCAGCATCTCTAATAAGTGCAAAGTATTCATTCGGACTGATGCTGATGGTGTTGCTTATGGTTGGGATGGAGATGGTCCTTATGTTGGGAGTTGTGGAATGTTGAAGCAGTTCACTCATTTGCTGCAAAAGTGCACTTGTTATTTTTATGGACAGTTAAGTGCAAGCTAAGAATTTTTATATCGTCCTCTGTGTGAGTACTTATGATATGGAATAATTTTATTGCCCTCTAGTGCCGCTACTGATGCAGTAAGTAGTTTGCCATGGTTTGCGTTCAAAATGTAAAGACATGTGGATTATGAACTACCTACAAAAATAGACGACGAAAGTTTTGCAAGATTAAAGGTGTCATCGCTTCGAGTAATGTGCGAAATTTGTCCTCTTCTTAACAAACTGCTAAGCTGTAGGATTTCAGCCAAGAAAGTGTGCAGAAATTCCAAAATATCTGTTGCAGCAAAATCCTCGACCAAGTCATACTAGATCAGTAATTCAGCAAAAACATTTTTCACAAGCGTAGTACCAGCCTTAAAGCATAATACTAAAGTGCTTTATTGTATTATGCCGATTTTTTGCGAAGAAAGTGAATGTTAAAAAAAATTTAAGCTACAATTTTCCATAGGAAAGTATGTACTATGTTCTTTCACGAGGAAAATCTTGGATTTCAATACTAAAACTGGAAGATCAAATGTTTTTACGTCATAATATGTTCGATAATACATTTGTAAGTTTATGAAGCGAGATTGTAATTCCAAAGGGCACGATTTTATAATTTGACAAATATTACCGAATATGTTACAAAATAAAAACACAAGTTGTTCGTCTTTAAGTATTAGAAACCAACAAAAAAAAAAACTGGCAATGCCGTCAAAAGTTTTCAACCAAGAATTTCTCCTTGTAGAAATGATATAGACAATGACATTAATATATATTCTTACTTAATTAATTAATAGATATTCTTCATGCATTCTACAGATGGATATTAGGACAAAACGCTTAGTCGCTTTGCAAAGAACAAACGAAAATCTAATCTTTAGTAAATTGTAACTAATACGGGAAGTATTGTTTTTCTTCCCTCAATCGAAGAAAATGGCGGCTGAAGCTCATCGGGAGCTTCAAACCGTTTACGGAGATGGTGCTTTAAGTGAAAGAATGTGTCGAAGTTGATTCCGTCGCTTTAAAGACGGTGAATTTTATGTTGGCGACCGTCGCGTGAAGGAAGGCGAAAAACCTTCGAAGACACTGAATTGACGCCATTGCTTGAGAGGGATCCGTGTCAAACGCAGGTAGAGCTTGCTTCAGTATTAGGAGTTGTTTCCAAGCGAATGATTCAAAAGCATGAACTTGGGTTCCTTATGAGTTGGGTTTTCTAAGGGGTTTCCTTCATCGTATTGTAACGGGTGATGAAAAATAGATTCATTACAGCAATCCAAAGGAATGAAAGTCATGGGAGCTGCAAAGTCATGCTTCTACGTCGTCGTCTCGACGGAATATTCACTCTGTGGAGGTTGTGCTCTGCATTTGGTGGTGTTATTTTTGTTGACGGTGTTATTTATTACGGGCTGTTGACACTAAGGGAAACAATCACTGGGAATTGCTAGCGACTTCTATTAATGCGATTGAGCCGAACTCTGCATTTTTATAAAAAAAAACAGGTAGAACTTAGTTGCGCGCCAATATATGACATAGATTTTTAGATATAATTACGCCAATAACCAATATCCCAGAGAATTTATTTCGACATTTCGTCTTTACCGAGAGTTTGCCTGGCGTTTATTCGGAAAATTACGAAACCGAAAACGTTACTATTATTTGCAAAGTCCATGGCCTGACCTATTCGCATCAAATTTATATCTTTTTGACCGGCACTATTCCACATTTAAAATTTCATTTCATATCTGTCAATTTATTTGCATTTCACAGATGTCGATAATGTATGTGATCAAAATGGAGCTTCATTAAAGATAATTATTTAAGACAAAAAATGACAAACAAATTAAGAAGAAGCTTGATTATTATTAAGGTAACTTAGCTTCATCGAATGGTCAGTAGCAGCACACTTGTTGCTTCCTGAATGCATCAAAAATGATCCTTCGTGGTCTCTTTGTTTTGCTCGTTCGTTCTATATCGTCGCTCACGACTAAACAAATTGGAAAGAGCTGTGCACTTTTTTAGTCCTTCCAGCTGAAAATTTCACTGCGTCCAAAATACTTGGAACGTCGTGAAACAATCACTGTTTAATATTATTGCGATCTATTCGATCGAGCAAATATGTTGAAAAAAATGATAATTTTCAGAAAAACAAATTTTTACTGGGCCATAGACTTTTCAGACAGCTTAGTATTATGCACTTCCGAATACTTCTAAAACAATAATCTGGGGAATTTTATGTTCGGTGTTAACCGACTACAATATTGCACGTGTCCTCCTGGGCATCTGTCTAACTTTGTTCCTGTCCTTTTTTAGGGTAATATTTGGCAATATTAATAATTATGTTGTAATCTTAATCTTGTACAAATTTTATTATTTCTGCAAAGTACGACATCAAAACTTAGCAAATCGATCAAAACACATTGCAGGGTGTTGGGACTGTTTACCAAAAGTAATATTCGAAGCTAACTCAAATATGACTTATAATTTACCAGCTAATTTAAACTATTTGTCCCGTTATTACAGCAGGCAGATGATTTCAAAGTTGTTATATTACACCTTGCTCTACTACAAAAACTCCGACACAAATAAATCTTTAGGTAAAATAATTTACATATCCAGGTTTACCACTGTTTTATTTTTTTCCCAATATTAGGCTTAAACTTCTTGTAGCACTTGTCGACTTTTCGTTCGCGATTTGTTGGCTTTCTATTTAATTTAATTTAATTTAGCCTTAAAATTATATTTAGGTGGGATATTATAAAGTTGCCATATTAGTTTTTTATTTGCCTAAAACATTATTATAAACATTAACATATTTCCAAACGTTAAAGTATTTAATTCTTTTTTGTTTTATCATTGTGTAGTTAATTATTCAAAATATGTGAAGATTAGAAGCTTCCTGCATTAGTCCCGATTTTAGTAGTCAAATAAGGCAGTGTACACAGCGGAGGTTAGGTGATTCATGACTATAAATAATGTTTTCAAAGATTTTGTTATTTCCGATAACTTTTTTCATTGCAGTATTTGAAAATGTTTATCAATTATATATTTTCTTTAGCATTCGTTTTGATACATTTGTTATATTATATACTACATCAAAATACTTTGAAATGAAGAAAAGATCGCTAAAGCACATTTACAAACTTTGAGTAGTCTTATTGAAATCACGCCCTCTCATCTATTGCCATTAATAGTCATCGGAAGTTATTGCTCACCAATGAGGGTATACTAATTCTGCCTTACTATGTTCGGAGTTTACATGACTTCATTTAATTCACCGGTGATTACTGAGTACATTGAATATGGACAAAATAAAATGGAGTAATTGAAGCTAATTGTAAACTCTCAATCATATTTGCTAACAACGAAGTACTCGTATCACATATTTACACTTATTGTCGCCTGAAATTAAGATAGCGGGTAGATATTGTATTTTCTTGGACCGAAAGTAAATGGCAGCTCCGCATACTTTTTCGAACCTACGTTCCTATTATGGAAATTCCCGCCGTAATCTCAAGGCATCGAAAAAAATCGTTTTATCACAACAAATAAAGTCGGTCCCCGTCTGCGTCATTATTTTAACAAGAAAGGTAATTGAAAATTATCAGGTTCGTATAATTAGAGTATATGTGAAGACACCATTATCTTAGTGATCATATCATCAGTGGAGAACAAGTTTACGAGGGAAAAGAAATTGTTGCTACGGGCATTAGTAAAAATTGTAGAACACAAAGTTCGAATATGAATTGAATATGCAATAGTGGCTGGACATCTGTACTTACTGTGGTCAATGATTACCACCATTTTCTTAACAACAACTTTGGATTGGGTCATTGCGATACCGTCACTGAAAGGTTTTCTGGCATAGTCCTGGCTTACAAGTTAGAGACTAATCGGGAGAAAATGTGCTAATGAATGGTTAAATACAGGGACCACATATAAGGTTTATGCATCGACTTTTAACTGGAAAAATCAATCAGATTGAAATATTTTACATATACATGAAAAATACGAAAACGTTTGCACTTCAATGTAAAAATTATTGTTAACTTTTTTTTAATAAAACTAAATTAAAATAATTATATTTGAGATTTATAACACAAGTTAAAATAATATCTAAAAATGGTTTTTATGATTAATTATTAAAATTTTTATTTTCAATATATAAAATATCAGTGAATCACGATTTATATTTTTAATTGTCAAAAAAGCAAATACACATTAAAAAGTAAAAATTAATCATGACATTTATTTTCTCAGCCAAACGAATAAACTTTAAAAAAAAAATGTAAACATTTGCTGGAATAGACTTGAATTATATTATATTCTGAATGCTCCTTCAGAGCAGGATAATTGAAAGCAACCGTGATTTCATGTACACATAAAAATTTCAAAGAGAAAACAATAATATCGAATAAAAAGGAAATACTAAAGACTCTAATACCAACCAGTCAATTGTTTACTTTAGAGAATAATATAACAAATTTGTACAACTCCACCCGCCGAAGGGGGCGTTTAAAGTACCATTCTGGCTGGCTGGTAGACACGATAAGTACCGCAAATCTTTATAGAACTCCTTATATAGGGTGATTTTTTTAGATTTAAGATTTTCATGTTGGCAGCACTGGTTGCTAATGACGTCCAAACATCATCTGTCAAAGTGAAAAGTGTACACTGTATACTCACTGTGTACACAGTATACTCTGCCATTTCATCATGGAATGACGAATGATCTACCACAACGTCTAGGTCATTGGTGAATGAGCCTTACAAAAGCTCAATGAAAATCCGCATGCCATACATGAATTACCGATGTGTCCCGAAAAAACGACAGTCTGGTGTGGTTTATGGGCTGGTGGCATCATCGGTCCATTTTTCTTCAAAGACGACCGTGGAAGAAACGTATCATCAACGGCGAACGATATCGAACCATGATACGTGATTTGTTTTTGCCCCAATTGGCTGAGTTGAACTTGGCTGACATGTGGTTTCATCAGAACGGTGCAACATGCCACACTACTCGTGAAACACTGGATATGTTGAGGGATGAATTTGGTGAGCAGCTTATCTCTCTATTGGCCCTGTAGATTGGCCACCGAGATTTTGTGATCTAACGCCTCTTGATTATTTCTTGTGGGTCTGTGTCAAGTCGTTAGTCTATGTGGACAAGCCGAACACTATTGAAGCCTTGCAGGATAACATAACACGCATTATTCGTGGAATACAGGTCGAAATGGTTGAAAAAGTGACGAAAAATTGGGCCTTCCGAATGGACATTTTGAGACGGAGCCGCGGACAACATTTACATGAAATGATCTTTAAAAATTAAATGGCAAAGACAAAATTTACCGAATTTGAATATATGATGCAAATTTGAGTGTTTTATTCGATTTAAAAAAATAGCATTAAAAAATCACCCTTTACCATAGCGCAGCCCAATATTTTGCATATCGTAGCCGGGGATTGCAGATGAGCTATATCTGTGCTCCCCTTCTCGCACCTCCCTTACAAATTGACTTATTTTCCGAAATTTAATTTTTTCCATAAAATTCCTCATCCGTAGACTGCAAATACTTCAATTTTGGTTCATTGCATTTGCTTAGGATGCTTGGTATAATTTTTCAATTATATTCAATATAATTTAGCACGCATCAAGTATTTAGTACTGTAAAAAAAAATAGTCCCTAGAATACCACACATACAAATTGACCGATTTTGCAAAATCAGTAATCGCTCTACAATTTATTAAAAGGAGAGTTTCAGAAAGTTATAATTTTACTTCTGTTATTTTTTTCATGCAGAGTAATTTTCCACGTTTATTCTGGCACTCACGTATTCCAATATAACACATGACGTTGGCTGAAGTTACATTCAAGTCAGTTCACCTGATTGGGAGGATTACAACAAACTTTCAATATTTATTTTTGATTTTTATTTTGATTGCCACCCAAAGTATTTAAGTCTTTGAGCTCTTATAATACTGTGAATATAGATGTTGATGATTAAGAAGTATTTCAATACTGACTGAACTCGAACGTAGATTGCCTGACATATATGGAACAACAAAGGTAGTTGATGTAATTTCCACTATGACTATGACTAATTTGACTATGAAAGCTATGTACATAATTAATTAATTAGAACGGCTTACAGTTTGGAAAGGGTTAGCATTTTTCTTGGAACGGTTGTGCTGTTCGAATTTCGCATTTCGGAAGCTGCTTCACTTGTTCTGTATCGCTGCTTCA
Organism: Philornis downsi; assembly: GCA_019455685.1. NCBI lineage: Eukaryota > Metazoa > Arthropoda > Insecta > Diptera > Muscidae > Philornis > Philornis downsi. The sequence continues at coordinate 1,746,315 of JAHXMU010000251.1, forward strand.
CTATTAATATTTGGTTCTATCATTATATGTTTATTCCGACAAAGTTATGTCGTGCAGCCGGTTAGTACATATATGTATATGAAAACAAACATCAGATCTCAGGTCTGGAAGTCAAATTTTGAAGCTTCGTCCTCAGCACGCTGTACCAATTTCCATTTTTTCCGGAAGGAGCTGGAAGTGGAGAATGTGGGGGATTTTGCAGCAATTCGAATTTCAATTCATACAATTTTATGGCTGCGGTCATCGACGCTTTTGCAATTTGGAGATATTTTTCCTTGATTTCGCCTTACCGAAAAATGTCATACGATATTTCCTACTGACTAATGTTAGTCACACTTCTTGTTTTTGTTTGTATTTTGATCTTTTCGTAGAGAAATATAAACAATTGAAAATAGATGGAATAAAAACAAAAATAAATACTGTATAGTTATTTTACATGGCTATTACTGGGTTCTACCACAATATTCTTTCAAGAAACTGCCGATTAGATTCGGGAGTGTTATAGATGGTCATTATTTTGACAATTGCAACATATCGCATACAAATTATTTTTATTGTAGTAAAATATTTCCATACAGCATGAATAAGCCACATGATGACATTTTTGATCTGAGCGCAGTATATAATTAGAAACAATTTTCTCACGTCATCTGAATCCTGCATATAATATATATTACCTATATATACAATCAGAATTTTATAGTGTAACCAATGGTTCTGAGAATCAAAATGGAGATTCTTTTAAAGACTCTAGTGAGGTTCTGGCACCGTTCACAGTTTTGCAATAATGCAAAGTTATGTTGGGTAAAAGTACTTGTAAATCAGTTCACCTCACTAAGATTTTTGTACTGATTTACAAACAAATGGTCGCTTCGATGCATGACTCATATGCCTACCATATAATAAGTCCAACCCCATTCATTCATTAGTTCTAATACAAAAGTATTTGGATTTACTTTGATTTAGGTATACAAGTTATTTTTTACAAGGCAATCAATACCTGGGTGGTCGGGGTATATTTTATTTAATTCTTCTGACTACACCCTTTCTGTTTCGATTGAATAATATTCATCTGCTGTCTGTATTTCCACGTATCATTGTAAGCACGATTATGAACCAATTATGAACCAATAGTTCCAAAAGCTGGCGCAAAAAATCGCTAGGGTTATATCTGATTATGTCTTATTAATATCGCTTACACACAAGTCAGTCTCCCAAGCCAAATATAATCGTTTCTCGAAGCTGTATAGGTAGATTTGGTTACAATTTCACTTTTCTTATGCCACTTATTTGCCAACATTATTTTTGCGGCTAAGTTGCCACTTAGTTTGTTCATAGCGTTCATCAAGTAAAAAAGATAAAAAAGTCGCACAAAAAATTTTGTCTGGAAATTTGTATCGCAATTGGAGTTTCGCGTGCCGAATCGCTAAAATATTACTGAAGGCTTAGGCTGATGTCAGAGTGGCCGCGATAAGCGATTCGATAATATTGGGCGACTCTGCGCGAGAAAGCTCTGCATGCATATTTACAAGTAATCGCCTAAAACATGTCAGAGTGCGGGCGAAGCGAGAAGAGAGCCAAAGCGGCAAATGAAGAGAATTGCGAGAAAGCGATTCTGAATCGCTTTATCGCTAGATATCGCTTTGGTTATACGTATGTTTTTGTTGCATATTAAACTTAAAGTTCCGTTGGTTTTTATGTGAAATATGTTTTTTTGCAATTTAAGCTTAAATTACAGTTTGTTTCAAAATGATACACTTTTTTATGAATTTGGTGTCAATTGCAATCGAACTGCCACGGTGACAAACTATAAAAATGAGCAAGGAACTTTGTATAAACGTTGAAGAATTAATATCTGAAATTTTTAAGCGTTCGGTTTTGTGGGACCAGAAATCAAAAAATTACCACAACCGGCTGGTTGTTGAAAAAAATTGGAAGGAAATTGAAGACACTTTGGAAATTTCAAGTAAGTTTTGTATTTATTTATATTAGTGGATATATAACATTACAGCCTATGTGTACATATAAAACTGCAAAAGGCATCTCGAACAAGTTGTCCTGTTCTTAAATTAATTGATTTATGTAACTCCGATGAGGAAAAGACTTTTACTCCAAAAAAGAAAAAAATAAAATTAAACGTGCCGTCTCAACTACTGGCCATTGAAAAGGAGAAACTAAAATTATTTGAAAAGAAAGTCAATGCACCAAAGGGCGACGATGATCTAGCTTTTTTTGAGAGCCTTCTGCCATATATGAAATCTATGGATATGCGAAAAAAAATGCTTTGCAGAATGGAAATTCAAAAGATTGTTTTTTCCCATTTTGATGAAGGAAATACAGATAACGCTGCCCCAAAATAACTAAATATGGATACAAACTTTAATATATGTTAACTAATATATAATTTATATATGTTAAGTAATAAATATAAACAATGTATACAAAACAAAATTACCTCAAAGTTATTATCAGTTTTTCACAAGGCGTTATGGGGTGGGTAACAAAATTTGACCAACATTTTTCCAACTTCGTACCAATTTTCTCCAAAATATAGTCAAAAGTAGTTATTGACATTCGGGTGTAATTGAAAAATTTTTCTGGGAACTGCCTCAAATTCATATATAAAGTATGAAATTCGCCATTCAAACGGTTTTGATTGAGTGGATGGATCCCGTTTGTTTTTTTCATCACAACATTTAATACTGCTGCTGACGCAAAAAATTCGTCGTCTGAATCCATTACGACTATGACTTCGACTGAGATGAAAATCAGAAAATAAATTTTTCTCGCTTTGCTGAAAGCTTTCACTCTGACATGTCATCTCTTTGCAGATCGCAGCGAATATTATCGCTTCTCGCTTCGCATCGCTTATAGCGTCCACTCTGACATCAGCCTTAAGAGGAATCGACTTTCTTAGAAACACATCCACATGAATGCCCGGCGCAAAAGTACAAATGGTGTGGATATGTGGTGGAAGATTTGTCTCGCTCTGGTCAGTCATCAACTTTTTCAACAGATGTTACCATCGATGAAGTAAAGGAGGAGGGAGAACGCCGCTGATTGTTTGGATATGAAGCGGCGTTCGGCGCTGCAAGATATCGTCAATTCTGACCCTCATAAAACTCATTATATCACGCATATGAATTGCGCCAATATCAATGAAAAGTTCTAGTAGAAAATTCGTTGAAAAAGCCTGATTTGTGAACGAATATCTGGAGCTTAACAAATATCATCAAACAACCATAATTAATCTGATACGGTTGTGGCTGATTTTTGTCTATACCCAAAATTCCATTTGTCACTTCAAGGTGCATAAATATATATATATATATATATATTTATTTATTTATTTATCTAATACGCAGCTACTATACTTGACGTATGCCAGCTGGGATTCATTGCAATTATTCATTCATATTACTTAACATAAAATAATATAAAACAAAATTCCTTGCAAATTAAAAAATTATAAACAGAAATAAAAAAAGACAATAATATAAAACAACAAAAATAATATTTGTTATAAAAAGTGCATAATAAAAAGTATAATAAATAATAAAATATTAAATAGTTGATGAATAAGAAATATATTATAAATTTTATTTACTCATAATTTCAATTAAAAACATACACAAAAACATTAATACGACACAAATTTTTAAAACATGAAAAATATTAAAAACATCAGTGAGAGTAACTGAGTATATCTTAAAACTTAGATATATTAAAAATAATTAAAATATCCACAATTAAAATAAAAGGATAACTAAACTTATAGAATTATGAATGAAGACACAGAACAGATACACAACAATTATACGAGAGTGATGAACGCGACACAAAGACAAACACAAACACACTTTTTCCATTGGATAATAAGGACACGACAAAGAAATATTAGCAGCAATTATCGGCAACTGGATCAGAAGTGATGATGACTGGGCACCGGCAGGGACATACAACGATTATGAAAAATGACGACACCGTGAGATTTCACCAACAACACACATAAAGGAAAAAGCGGCGGGAGACATCGAACAAAGAGTTTGAAACAAATTCAGAGCTGGCAATGTGGCTATCCCAAATAGAATATCGGCAATTAGCAGGTGACTTACGTTGGCAACCAGTAATAAATGTAAATTATTATCTATTGAGTATTTTTCCCTTTATAATTTTCATTGAATCGTTACACGATATAAACAATTAATCTCGTTATAGATTAAGCACAGACAACGGAATGGACTTTGAATTTCATAATTACTTCAGTACTGAATACTAACGGCAGAAAATTTCGGACAAAGCTTTACAGAATATTAAAATTAATTTTGCTCAGTAGGAAAAGCGAATCTATTTGTCCATAAATTAGATTAAAAATAAACATAGCTCTTGACATAAATCTGTATGTTCTTTCTTCAAGAGGGCAGAGAAATGAGATTTAATCAACTTACGCAGGGCGGCAAGTTTTCATAATTCCAGGAGAGACCTCGAAGAGAAAAGAAACTGTTTCTGAACAAATTCAATACAATCAATACAACAGGTATATGCGGACTCCAACTGACACAGCCATATTCTAAGCATGGGCGAACGAGGCTTGTGAAGAGACGTTTAGTGACATAAGGATCATCAAATTCCTTGGACCATCTTTTAACCACACTTACTAAGGAAATTGCTCTACTAACAACGGAATCTTAATTGCTGATTTAGTGTTACACCTAAGTCAACTATTTCAACATTTTCCAACTTATGAGAATCTATGTAGAAATCCCAGATCTGTAAATTATTCCTTCAAAATGACAACTTCTTACATTTACAAAGGTTCAACTTCATGCCATTAATGTCGCACCAGCTAACAAGTCTTTTTAGATCATCCTGCAAATGACTTACATCACTAACTGAATCAAATGGCGAAAATAATTTAACGTTATCGGCATACATAAAGATTATAGAGGAACGAATAATCGATGACAAATCATTGAGATATAAAACAAGGAATACTGGTCCCAAATGGCCACCCTAGGGTACTCCAGACGTAACATGGACATCAATGGATAAGACAATCCCTAAATACTACTTTCTGGGTGCGTCCCTTAAGATAACACGACACCCAACTCAAAAATTTGAGATCCAAATATAAATCAGAAAGGAATTTCAACATGCTTTAAACGAATTTATAATACCAAAACCGATACGAAACTAAATTGTCATGACAGTCCCTGTTTTTAACTGAGATAATTGGAATATAAACCAGCAAACATATTTTCAAATATTTCTTTTTTTTTTTAATGTTTGATTGATAGAGCTTACATGGATTTAAAATATGTAAATATGTATGTCCTGCTTTCATTGTATAATTAACATCGATCGTGTAACATCAATAATTGCCAAAATCATCATAACTCTTATTAAACAAACCGATGCTGTATATTAGTATACCTATACAGGTTGACTGATCAATGTTGGTACCAAGATGCTACATGTAAACATAACCCCTTTGAACTATGTCCTAAAATTTATCGCTCTTGTAATTCTTCTAGGGGATATGTCCATGCACCAAAATCTAACCTAATTCGCATTTATACATACGAGTATAAGTCTGCTCAGTATGTGTATTAGGTGTAGCGATTACAATTTCTCTTTATTGATTTGAAAGGCAATGAAAAATGCAATTTACAAAGAATAGCGATTCCATTCAATTGCCAGAATAAAAAACTTATTTTCTTGAAAGTAATTATAATCGGAGAACTATATGTTCTACCGCAATTGCTTTTGCAGTTGTAAAATTAAATTATTTAGCACGTACTTGTCGGAGAAGGTTCGAGCCGGATAAGTTATAATAAAAAGCCGACATGTTTGCTCTTAGAATGCAACTGGCACATGTCTTGTTAATATAGCCGTTTATAAGAAAATAGACCTTTTTCGCTAGCAAATTTAAAAACATTTTCTTTGCATATATGTGTGTACAGTCCCATCAAAAGGATGATTAATACATTAATTCAAATTGAATATTTTGACATTCTGCCATCTTTATCACATGCGCTTTGCGGTAATAATCACTTCGCAGGAAGACATGAAATCTAGCCAACCACTTACGTGACCTCACATGCATACCCTTTCCTACATTACTTTGTACATGTTCTCTGCTGGAAGGACAGCAATATACCTTTTGTGTTTCAAATAACATAGTATGATATGAATAAAATAAAAATGAAGAATAAATAATGTTGCACCTAACAATATTGCAAATTGCATCCATAAAATTTACTTTTATTTCCACTAACGACTTAGCCAAAGGCCAAATGAACAAAACTGAACAGTGTTCCTTAGCGACAGAGACAAAAGAGGGAAATCGAAAGATTGTTCATATTCGTATATAATTTATGTAGCTACCATTAGCAGTTATAAAGGGACACAATGAAAGAATGAATCCCATATAGACTAATTGAAATCGTTTCTAAAATCTAAGCTTTCGATGTGCATTGTAGGTTTTTAAGGAACTGTCGTTCTCAGTTAACAGGCTTAGAAACAGACAGAAACTTTGATGTTTCCTAGAATTTATTATGGATTCGAATTATCGCAAATAAATCGTCCAATCTTCAAAGTTCTAATTTTTGTTCAAAGCAATAAAGAATGTAAAGTTTAGTGTTGACGACAAGTGGAACGGTATTTTTCATGTAAAATACGTCCAAATTCTGCTAACGGAATTCCGTTTACACAAACTTAATATTGACTGTAGTAAATATTGGAAACATTTTTGCTGAAAATACATTCTACCTGGCTGGTGTAGGAATTGTGACGTTTCCTGCATTGCACATCAAAAAATTATTCAATAGAGAAAGTAAGTCAGTAAGGGGCGAATTGAAAACCCCAATAAACTGAATTTATAAATATCACCTGTTCCCCCTCTTTCATAGCTTCTTTACAATGACACGTTTCCAAACATGATTCCGGCCAAACATGATTTCTTTTGAAGTTAATACCAAATTTATTTGGTAAGGCGAAATTTCTTTACAAAGTAATATATCAAAACTGAAATTGCATCTTAGGTTTTGTACTAGAAGATGTAGATTAGGTAAATCAGCTATTATTGGTGTTTAACAAATTTATATGTTTATAAGTTTCCAGCAGATATGTGTATGAAGATTGCAATCCGGAAATACAGGGTTTCGTCGCTAAAACGTGAAATTATGCTTGCTGGAAACTTCTCATGCAATAAAGCCAACTTTGGTGATGTGTGGCTCGTGGCACCATCTTGTTGAAACCACATATTGACCAGTTTATGATAACCAATTGCAAGCAAAAAAAAGAGTCGGTTCTCATACTGCCACACTTTCACTAACAGAAGCGATATTTTCGGCAGTGCGTACATTGCGATGACGCAGAGGCCTGACCACATCTGTAACGCTTCCAGTCTCCGAAAATGTCTTTATAATCTTGTCAATTCCTTGCACAGTAGGTCGATTATTACTACCATAATAACCCCGCAATGCACGAAAAGTGCCAGCATTTGAGTCACCACTTTTGCAGTAAGTTTTAATTATTTTTACACGTTCTTCGTTTGCCAAGCAGTGCGTACATTGCGATGACGCACAGGCCAGACCGCTTCCAGTCTCTTAAAATGTCTTTATAATCTTGACAATTACTACCATAATCTCCCCGCAATGCACGAAAAGTGCCGGCGTTTGAATCGCCACTTTTGCAGTAAGTTTTAACTATTTTTACGCGTTCTTCGGTTGTCAAACATTCTATGTTCGTAAACAGCAAACCTTTCACTAGATAAACAACACTTCAGATGACAGATATTTGACAGTTGCGGGCTTTGCCAGACAGGCGGTTTTGAAAATACTGAATGAATAATCCTTCAGAAACAGGACTGTTGCCAGACGCCAGCTAATACATCCTCCGTGTATGTTAGCATTTTCTGCCCATGAAAACAATACATAAAATGAATTTGTGAATGTATTTCTGCAATAGTTTATTACAACTAGAGAAGTGGATTATAAAAGTAATCATCAACTGATAAGCTATTGGCAAAGGCAAAATTCGTTTCAATAAAAAGTGATTCAATTGAACTTTGTTTAGGAAATGTATTTGGAGGCAACGAAAAACATTTGCAATTTATGATAGTCAAATGCTCTGCAAAATGTTTACGAGAAACAAAAAATGTTTACAACAGACTGTTTTCTTTTCATTAAAGAGGTTGTACTTACATTGGCAATACTAATTTTTGCTTATGTTAACACAGTGTAACAATTATTACCAATTTTTAGTAGTATAAATTTATGAAGATCTTTAAGCATAATTAAATCGAGTAAATTTCATAACACATATTTAAAGAGACGTCTTAACATGCATTTTCCCCTTATCGCATTTTTTATAACTCAAAAAAGAAGGTTTTCTATAAGAACTATTTGGAGAAGACACAGCGGATGGCATTAAAGATAAGATATTGGTTATGCAGATAAGCCCCGGTAATTTCCGCTCCTGGAAATGTATTGTCTATGCTTTTGTCCATTGCAAACAATTGCATAGAAGGTGTCGTTGAGAGAAAAAAAGGAAAACATATTTTAAAATTCTGTCAAATTTAGAGTAAAAATAAGCTATAACGAACGGAAACAAAATTTTGATTTGCAACGGAGACAACGACTTTTAAAGCAAATGTTTTACTGTAATTTTGCAATCAAAGTTGAATGTATGAAATTATTTTTGAACGCGTTTTTCTCGGTATGTGCATTTGAAGCCATAAATACGGATTACCACCTGCCCACAGAAAGTAGCATGCATAAGATTGAGCATATCGGTTAGCATACGTAATCAAACACAAAGAACATTAATTTGCGAGGAATTTGCAGGGAGTTCTGGAGTAGTATGAGTTTCCAACTGAATTGGCTATAAGCCAAAATTGCAGTGATTAAATTGGTTAAAATACGATTGCTTTGCCTAGGTCATATTGTGCGAATGTACGAAAATATCCCATTCAGCGCAGAGGACTGATTCACTTGGCTTCCGCTAAGTATAGGGTATTAATAAACGCTGTTAATTTTGTCGATAAGAAGAAAATGCTACATGTTAGTATACTGTAGCAACAGTTATGCAGATTATGTGTTCGAACCACTGTGCGGCTTTTCACTTGAATACTACGATCCAAAATGCATACACCAATCTTCGTATATATCCCAACAATTGTCTGTACATTTGTAACTTACAATTGCAACATTCCCATGTTGTAACTCTCTGGTGAAAGGTATAGAAATTTGCAACGTCGGCGAGTTTTTGCTGAGCGTGCAGACAAAAAATACTTGTACCCTCCACTGTCGTACAATAAATAAAGGGCGTTTTGTGTCGTTGGCCAGCAAAAAATGAAACGGATAACGGAGGAGAGAAGAGAGACTACGAGAAATAAATTATGTCGCCAGTGGAAATATTTAATTGATTTGAACATAAATTACTCGACGAATTGTGACACATATCCAGGGTATGAAGGAACATGAAAGTAAAGCACTGAAAACTAATTCATGATTCAAGCACACGATCGAAATGGAAAGTTTAGTTTATTTCATGGGCTCGGAAGTAAATTTAATGGACGCTGCATTCTGCAAATATCCGGCGCTAAATACAGTAATCTATGTGACTGTCATTTTCCCAGAATGTTGCAGCAGACAATGCATTGCGTACTGAAGCTGCGCTAATAACACCTATAGTGTAGAAGACGGTAGCTCTGTACATAAAGCTAAGCAATAGAACTATGGAGCCAATATAATTCAAGAAAACAATCTCGATTTCAATGGATTTGCTTATATTGGGCATTGAAACGGCACACTCACAGATCTCTCCCTGCTGCAGGGCTACCAGATTTGTTCTTAAACACGTGGATTACAAGTTGTAAAATTGGACAAAAAAAAAAAAATCACTGGGGATGAAGGAAATTTATTAACAATTTTCTAAAATCAAATATAAAAGTTTCGAAGTTAAGTAATGATCATGATTTGTGGGTTGAAAAGAATTATTTGCACTCCAAAATGCTATTGAAACTTAATCCCAAAAAGCTTGAAATGCTGTATTAAAATAATCCGCGAAGTGACAGAAGATGTGTTATCTTGAAGTAATTAAATTCAGAAAAAACGTCCTACATTCTAATCGAGCACGTGTAATACCTCCCAAACTTATTGACCCAACTTCCCAAACTCAGTTTTTCACCTCAACTCCTAAATCTCAGACTAACAATCATAGTCACATGCTTTAAAAACGGGAAGAACATGAAAGGGGAGTGGCAAAGCTCACGTAGCTTACCATTTTGAACAGTGTTTTATCATGAACTACTGTAGACTAATGCCACGATATGGTACACATGTTAATGGCGTGGAAAAGAATAAGAACTGGAAAAAATTGTGCTGCGCCTAGCCTCTTCTTAAAAATCAGTTACAGCGGCACAGTATCGGGCAAATCCTCATGACAGTACGTTTCTATTATTCACGAAAATGTCATATGCTAAATCAGAATATGATTAGGACTGGGGTAATAAAATGAGATACTAAATTGTTAAACCCATCAAGTTACATTTGGAAACGACTGGGTAAATAACCGTGATATTACCCTTTTACTACAGATTCTGTTTTAGGTATGATATGGATATGTTGAAAATGTTTTTTATTCTACTTTTCTAGTGGCATTAGTGGCATTACACCAACGCTTATAAGATTTAAAATCAACATTTCAAGAGTAAAATAACTAATCTATAACAATAATTCAAGATATTTGAATTCTTATTTTAGTCCAGTCACTGCATTTGAAAAAAAAAAATTACTTCTGAAAGAAAATGAAAGGGTGTAAATTAAATGCTTAGAATTTTGCATAAGTTGGAATTTGTTTCATGGTTTAACAATTTCATACAATGTAGAAAAAGGAAAAATAGTTTGTGAAGTATTAACATTTTGAATATATTAGTATACATGAACTCCAAAAAAGAATATGAACTAACTCAGAAAAGAATGAAGGACAATAACCGCGAAAAAAAAAAAAAACATCCATTTATGCTAATCAAACATTCAGAAATGACATTGGGCTATCTTTAGACGATATCGCTGAGATGTAGCTTAAAATTTATTAATTTTGAATCAAAGGCTTATTGGTTAAAAATTTATAAAGTTTATGAATTTATGAACCTATTTTTAAATGAAATGATTTTATAAATGTAAAGTGATTTTATAATTTTTCACTGGCAGTAGCGCTTTTGTTAGTACACCGGACTACCGTTCGCATGATGGCGGGGTCAATTTCTCATACAGTCACTTAGTATAAATTGAACGGCGGTCAATTCGATATATCTGACGAACACTTCTAGTAGTCGACAAGTCTAGGAATGCTTCTCAAACTGCGAAATCGTTGTTAAACTGTAGGTCCCGTTTATTAAGTCCAAAAATAGAACGCGTGTAAGCTCACAGATTGTGGGAAGCTTTCCTATATCTCCTTCATGCAATGCGAGAGAAATTGTATTTTTTTACTATTAATTTGCGGACGATCTTGTGCCACAATGCGCTTGTAATTCAAATATAGTACACTAGCAATTATCACCTAACGTTTGATGGGCTATAGTAAGTGCTCCAGAAAGTGAAAAATGCATCACCCAGGTCAGTAAATCCCGAATTTTGAGGCAGCACGAAGATTCTTTTTGGCACAACACTGGAAAAATCATTCACTGTAGCAACATTAGGCAGCATTATTGAAAAAATGTTATAAACAACCAGTACAGAAATTTTAGTCAAGTAGACTGACTTACACATCCCTTCACCGAAAGCCCTTTGCGTTGCTGCAAAATTATGCGGATCGATATACCACTGGTTTCTCATGAAAAACAATCTAATTTAATGCGTTATTAGAACGTTACAGTAATAAATTGCTGAATTTACTGAAGTTCCATTGGAACTTATGGGGGAACGTAGCAATGCAATCTATTTTCATTTATAGAACTATGCTGAATTTAGTTTAATAGGAGCAAAGTTTTGAACATTGGGCACATGTGGATGAAACTTACAAAAGAGGGTGTAGCCATCCAGTCCGATATTGGGCTGTAAAGCAACATAATTATAATTAAAATTAATTACTGCAATCTGCAACTTACGTATTAAATTAAATTTTGATAAATCGGTCAAGGTAATAGAAGGGGTATGGAAATGCCGTCCATTTTCATTCTCAGAACTATGTTTATTAAGCGCATGATCTGCGCTAAATTTCACTGAATTCAGTACAACTTTCTGAAAGATTTGAAACTAAAAATACATTGTTCAAATTGGGCATCGTATGGGCGGCAGCAGAGGGGGAGTGGTTACATGTCCGATTTAATAATGCAATGAACAAAAACCTAGATTACAGATAAAAACTGCGATTACTCTAATTTAGGAGTTAGAAGTTACAGAAGAAATTTAATTTCGGAAAATAAGTCAACTGGTAAGAGAGATACCAAAAGTGGTGGGTAATAATCTGTAATAATCTTGGTGCACTCTTGGTGCACCGTTTATGTTTATTATTATTATCCCATAGAAATCTTATCAATAATCTTAAGTCTAATTGCTTAGTCCAACTAATTCTAACATACATTTGTATTTATCTAGAATTTTTTACATTTAATTTTAATTGTATGGTCTAAGAACAGGCCATTTCTCTCTTAAATTTATGCTTGACATTGTCACAAAATTGTTAATTATATATCCCGCAAAAAAGGGGAAAAACGGGGTAATTTAAAAAAGTGGTGGGTCGATACTGACAATTTAAATCCTCCGTCATGGTCTGATAAATATTAGACTGTGCCAAGTTGTGGTAAATAATTTGTGGCAGTTACCGAGTCCACCAGCCAGCTAGCCATACAGACAGGTATCGCTCAATCGATTTAAAAATCTTAAACGCTTCATCCATGGAGTTATTTTTTTACCCATGATATATACGTTCACTCCTCTAGGAGGGGGACAAATTGCATATCATATTGCATATTTAATATTTATTTTGACACACAGTCCTATCAAACACAAATATTGTCATTTTTCAGAAGCTTAAATGTAGTTCCTGATTGATTTTAATGTGCAGAATTCGTATTTACCTATTATACATATTCAAATATATACATAAGCTTGAATCAACATAATATAAATGCCAGAGTGCTCGTAGATTATCTTTGTTGGCTTTAGTTTAAACGGACGCTCAAAATAAGGGCGACCAAGGTGGCTATCCTAATTGTCGCCGCAATGGATTATCTGCCCCTTACTTTTTTGAAGACAAAAGAGAACGTTACAGTAAATTCAAAATACTATATGGAGGTGTAGGACAATTTATAATATAATGAGCCGCAAAACTTTCCAGCTAAAATGAAAGAAGATGGTTTCAGGTGGACGGAGCAACGTCACTCACGTCTAATATGTCACGTGTTCGTGAAATTTTTCCTAACATATTGGGGGGTGATATAAAGTAACCCCCACACAGTTCAGATATGATTCCTGTATACTTTTTCCTGTGGAATTCTTTCAAATCTAAATTGTACAGCAATAAATTGATCTCTTTGGCATATCTGTAATATCAGTAACGAAAATCATGGCTTTCGAAAATAAGTAACACTATATAAAAAAGCTTTTCAAGCTTTTGTTCATATCCTGGAATCAAATAGTTTTTGGGCAATTGAGCATATTTGAGTCATTTTGAACCTGAAATTGGTTTTTGTTTGCACTGCGACTTTGTTTTTGTTTCTCCAACGCAAATTAAAACATATCAAATATTTTAATGGTGAACCATATTTATGAAAAAATTTATGAAGTCCATATTACTTTCTTTAAATCATTTTCATGTTAAGATTTTTATGTTGGTTTTTTTTACAGTATTATTCTCGATTATCTACGACATGCGTCAAAGTTAAGCAATGTCAAAGTTAAGCTTCACGCAAACGGCGCATGACTTCAAGGCAATACTCCTTATTTACAGAATGACCTTGTGGTAAGGATTCCTGATGTACTATGCCATGGTAATCGAAGAAAACAGTGAGCAAAACTTTGACATTTGATCGAACTTGTCGTCCTTTTTTTGGTCTTGGTTGTCCTAGACTCTTCCATTGGAACGATTAAGCTTTGGTTTCGATGTCATAACCCATGATCACCAGTTATGACCCTTTTAAGCAAATCCGTATCATCGTTGACGATGGAATTTTGCAACGAATTTTGGAACGAACGCCGCTGTCACACGCTTCATGCCCAAAATTTCCGAGAAGATTGCATGGCATGAGCCAAATGATATGCCAGTATCCTCAGTAACTTCTCCAATTGTAATTCGAGGATTCTCCATAACAATTTTCTTCACTTTCTTAAAATTATCATCGGTTGTTGATGTGCTGAAGCATTCAGAGGGAGCGTCGTCATTCGCATCTTCTCGACCTTCTGTGAAAAGCTTGGACCACTTGTAAACATTTTTTTTTTGACTCAGAGTACTCTCACCGTATGCCGCTGGCAACATTTTAAGTGTTTTTGAGCACTTAATTCCATTTTTTACACAAAATTTGATGCAACTTTTTTGATCTATTTTTTTCGATAGCAGAAAATCGCCGAACACGCAATAACACTTGTCTTATTTATGCCTCTCACAAACAAACTGAACATGCTATATAGATAAAACTGTCAACATATCTTCGAAACGAGTGTACCAACATAAAAAAAAAAAAGTAATAATCGAAAGTCGAATGTACGTACTCCGCGAAATTTGAAAATGCACCTTTTTTTGAACACACCTCGTACGGCACAAGTTCAATGCTCAGTGACTGGCAGAGAAGCAAAGATTGCGTTCAAACTGAGCTGCCAATTTTCGGTCTATTCTACATATATTCCAATGTTATGGTAATAATATAAGTTTATAAATTCTTTATCGTCCATCCGTACAAATGGGCATTGGAGCCATGTATATGTACATGATTGATTTGAGAATCGTTAATATAAGATAACCAAAAACCTAAACAAGGATAGCGCATGATAGAAAATGACTCAATGGTTTAAACGAAACCGTTAAACATGGCCTTGCGCTGCCAATTCCAAGAACCAGAGCTGAGTTTGTGTCACATTGCGAATACTATTTGGCTAAGTTTGCATGTCTGAAGCTGGTTGAATTTCTTATTATGTTTGTATCGTGAAGTAGTATTAGTAATTTCGCTTTGTGTAATAACAAAAACTAATTTAATTTCCAATGTTTTCACATTTAAAGTGCACATTATTTCGAGTTGCCATATTCCGAACAAGTTGCTCACACTCGTAGTCTACTGACCACAACATTGCGGCATCACTCCCGTCTCCATGTCCCGCTCCGTCTTTGTGTCCGGAATGAAAGCTGCGTGTTGCAAAATTTCACTGCTCACTCGGCTTGTTTGCAATGGAAATGCCATGCCTTTGACTGGAATCTCATACATATTTAAAGGGAGAGTGCTCCGTTTCGCGTTCTACAGTTCTTCTTCCACCTCATCCTCCTCCTTTTGTCGCAAAAACTCATTGTGGCCCAACACTGAGGACGAGCGAGCCAGCGAGCGACATTCCAGACAGTAAAACTAATTTTTGGCATATTCAACATATTGTAGCTATTGCTGTTGTTATTGTCCTTGCCGTTCGCAGTATTCTTTAGGATCTTTTTCTTTTTTTTTTTTTGGTGAACGGTATTCGGTGTTCATTGTTGTTTTCGTTAAGGATGAATAATGAGTTTGGGTTCTACACAATGTCCGTGCGTGTCTGTGTGAACGAGTGACTCGGTATGAGTTTCCCTTGTCCTGTGATCGTAACAATGTTTCTGTAGCATTGAAAAATGAAATTAAAATAATTAATTCAGTGGAAAATGCAAGCGGTTTTTCTTTTCTATACGCTGGCTATTCATAATGATAGGAATTAGGTGGAATTAAGTTTCAAAAAGGATGAGAAATAGTCGTGTAATTTAATTTTAAGCAATTGGTGCTATTTGAAGGAGGAGATAAGGAGGATATGAAGACATTTTCCATTTCTTCAATCTTATAATATGAAGCTTGTTTCATTTTGATAGCTTATAGTAGAGTATTTGAAATGCTCATTTTGTAAGACAGTCCAAATATCATGGAATCACTAACAAAAATATAGTTCTTCCACATTTCAGTTAATTTTTTAGCCTCGCAAGATTTTTTAAACACTTTTTAACCATTCCTTTATTTCTACCTTAGTATTTGAATTTTTTTCAATATGGAGTAATGAAAGGGTCTGATGGGTTAATTTAATTGCGAACAAAATGTTTTGTTATACTCGCGTAACATGCAAAGGAATATTCTTGCTCTTACTTATCCAAAAATTCCACATTTTTAATATAAGCTTGAGATAGCGCTGTGATAAACAATCAGCATTGCGAAAGCGATAATTCTAATTTGGATAAGAGCTTTATTGCTTCCTAATTTTTCCTATTTTTGCGAGCGAAGCTGCAGCCTCAACACAAAGTGAGAGTCAAAGCTAACGCAAACCACAGTTTTAATTAAAATCATGTTATTTGTATTATGTAGAATTTGGTTGAGTCATGAATAAATAGCCATCATATAAATGAGTCGTCCAAGCTGAGTTTTATCGATTCCACAAACCGTAGATCATAATGAAATCTTGTAATATTTTATACTTATAACTTTAAAAATATTTATAGTCAGTTTAAAGAATAATCTATTTAATACCCCAGCGAAAAAGTGCATCCAAAGAAGCAAATATTCATCACAACTTGTGGCAGAGAAGTGGTGAACAACTGCGATGCCATTGAAATTAACATAGGGTTGCCATAGGAGGGAAGCGCTATTTTATAATACATATTCCATATATTGTACATTAATGAGAGGTGAAGGTGTAATGAGAATTAAAATCTTTGGTTAAAATTAGCATTATTCAACAGAATAGCTTTTGTATTGTGTTTTTACTCATATTCCTTGAAATAAATTGCCTGCGGATTCCGACCAATTGGGTACCTTCCCCAAAAAACCCTCGCTTGTACACCCATTACTTAGAGACGTAGAAATATACATGCTTTATGTTTGATTATTTGTAATTTTTACAAATAGAATGACAAACTTAGGATTTTGGTCATCACATAATGGATGATAAATAAATGTTTTTCGCAAAAACTTTAAAATGAGCTTCTTTAAGCGGACTATCAAACATTTAAACCGACTATCTTCGGAGCATTTCTACTAGAAACTAGTTTTTGAAGTACGCCATTCGAAAATGGTTTGCTTTATTTATTAGGAATCATAAAATAAAATAAAGCCATTGTTATGGAATACAATATCACACAAATGTCAGCCTCTATTAGCCGCACAAATGCGAGCCCTTTTGAGCAGTTTTCATTTTTCATTACATTCTCACACATTTCACTCGGTATTTCATTAATTTCATCACGAATGTTTTGTTTGAAATGCTCAAGCGTTTCTGGTTTGTTTGCATAAAACTTGCTTTTCTGATATAACCACAAAAAGAAATCCGGCCCAGTCAAATCAGGCGACCGTGGAAGCTAATCAACATCACTATTTCTTGAAATAATTTCTTGTGGAAAGAGGTTTCGCAGTAATTCCATTGTAATCTTGGCTGTATGTGATGTGGCACCGTCTTGTTAATACCACATGTTAATCAAGCCCAAAGCATGCAGTTGTAGTGTTAAAAAGTTTTCAATCATATGATGATGTCGCTCCCCATTGACAGTTACCGTTACACCGTTTTCAGTTTCAAAGAAGTAAAGTCCAATGATTCCTCCTGACAAAATTGCACACCAGACTGCCACTTTTAATAAATGCAAAGGTGACTGATGAATAATTTGAGGGGTTTCCATTGACCAGAACCGACTATTCTGTTTATTCACATATCCATTCAAATCAAAATGCGCTTCTTCACTCATTATGATTTTTTCATGAAAATCGGGGTTGTCATGGGCGAGCTGTAACATCCTATTGGCATATGTGCGACGACGTAAATGGTCTTGTGGAAGAAGCTCTTGTGTCAACCGAAACTTAAATGGAGACAAATGCAAATCCTTGTGCAAAATTGTGGCCAAAGTTATTCTTTGAAGACTAAGCTCCTGAGCACGGCATCGAATTGAGGTTGATGGATTGTTTTGAGTATTTTCTTGAGCAGCAGAAATGTTTTCAGCCAATCTTGCAGTACGTTGTGGTCCATGCTTGGTTATATCAGCTACAGACCCTCTTTCTTCGAAATCATTCACTACACGACAAATAGTGCATCTTGTTGGCACGTTGTTTCTCCCAAAAATGTCACGTAACTTTCTCATCGTCACAGTAATCGATGATTGATTTTGATAAAATGTTTTAACGATTAAAACACGTTGGTTTATCGAATATTTTTCCATAATAAATTTGCCACGTCTCTACTTCACGACTGCCCAATATGAACTGTCAAGACTAATGTTTACCAAATTGGCGGCAAAACGAAGTAGTATACCTTCCCGACGGAAACCCTGTATTTTCTGTGCTTTGTTACCCTTTTTTTGCTACGCTGTAGGGAATATTTTGTTGCTTTTTGCACGTCGGCCAGTTCATTCAATTAAACCAAATTTTCCGTTTAAATTAAATGCTTTCAGCAATAGCAAGATCAATATTATGCTTAGCATAAAAGTATTTCAGTATCACTGCCTAGCTGCAAGTAGACTTGTTGGTAGACATTTCTTTTAAGTTAATTTCTTGATCCCCTGTCCCCGGAGTTTTAGTTTATACGCATTTGTAACAGGTATTCTATCAGGATTTATGTACGAGAGCAGATAGTGTTAAAAAAGTGTGATTTCAAATGAAACGGCTGTACTGGCCTGCATTTGTGAAAATTTTGAAACTATGAAGCAATGTTACGAATTCTACGTCTTAGAAAATCCCTGAAATGATTCCAAAAATCGGTTTTTTCATACAAATTCCTTTATTTTCTTCAGCATTTATATGTGTTTCTTAATAAAATTGTACTATGAATATTTATTTTATATTTAAATAACAATTTAATTAATTGAATGTATATCATAAAGTGATTCGAAATCATTCTGATGTACGCAAAGCATAATATTCACGATTTTTTTTTTTAAATTAAATTGGTACAGCATTTATATTTCTCACATAATCTTTCTCTTCGTTGTAAACGAAGCTTTTGAGCGGTTAATATAAAATAGCAGCTGGCGGCTTTCTATCTAGGATAATGAATTATTCTTTAGAAAATACTATAATACATGTTATATACTTTCGTACTTTGAACGTAATGAGATTAAATCCTAAATTTTTCATAATTTCTACATGTTCAAAACTATTCATTAATTTTACAACACACATTTAGTTATGTTATTGAGCTTACGGTGGATGGTAAAACCTATGAATCTTATTTCTAAATAACTATTAACATATTTTGAAAATTGTAAATAAAGTGTAAAATTTGATGGGAGAGGTACGAAAGAGTTAATCCCCTCCCTTTATCACTTTTTGGTCAAAAATCCTTAAAATCCTTAATCCCCTTATCCCTAGGACTGGCAACACTGCTATGAGTTTATACTGCTGGATTATTAAAAAAAAGGGTTCGATATCCCATTACAAACAATATACTGACGACGACGGTGTATATAGCTTTGACCTGTCCGGGCTTAACGTCGTTTTAGATGTTAAACAATTTCGTAAACACAATGACGTTGAAGGTATCATTATTGCGAAAGTAGATTTGAATGAGCTTTACCAGCATAACATAACATTCCAATCATTACAATTCAAATAAAATTGAATTACATTCGTGTTTTCTAAGCAAAAAATTGACTAATATTTTCGGTTGTCGTTATCCAAATTATACAGATTGTTCAAACTCGTAGAGAATAGCAGCGATAAAAGTAATTGGTGTTATAAATAGAAATAAAAACAGTTATAACTGATGCAAAACATGGCGAATACAAATAAAATTGCTGCTTAAAACAAGTACATAAGAATGTACCTACTTGTGTACTCGTATGTGTGTGCGTAGCTGCAAGTTCAACAAGGACAATTTCAATCTCAGGCAGATTGCGATTCTCCATCGCCAACAACGAAAATCTAGTTTCGGTGAAAACTAAAATATAGCGGAAATGAAGGAAATATCCCAGAAACGAGCAAGTTTAAATGCAACACATCTAAACCCGCAAGTCTACTTTGCCATAAGAAAGAAACCCAACCTCAAGATTTCAGAACATATTTATGTAGACACTGGGTGGAGTAAATGGTCCAGTTAAGTATTCTTCAAAACAAACAAAAACGAAACATTCCACAGCAACAAAGAAAACCACATATAACCAACGCAGAATTACACATTCTGCACACAAAATGCTACCACTGAAGGCGAATCTCGCATTCAAAGGACGAATACAAAAACGGCACTCCCTAAAGCACTCACCCACAAGCCAGCATGGTTGTAGCAAGAAGACGAATAGATCCACTTTCATATTCAGCATAAAGACGCAGAATATATTGCCGACATTATGGAACAGTGTTAAGGAATATGGATGCGAACACACAAACTTACTCCATGGCCAGCAGAAGTGCATGCAACGGAGTGAGATGCAACAATATACTATTTAAGTTTCGGAAATTTGCTAAAGTTTATTCTTTTAAATATCTTTTGCCATGGCTGCTTGCAAAGTAACTTTCATTTCGCAATACTGTGATCGATGGGCCAAAATATCTAAGGTCAACGAAGTGGTCGAATTTGTCTTTTACTTTTGTTGAATAACTCGTAACTCTAATCTATATTAAGGAATTTTAAATAGGCATAATTTAGCTGATACACAAAGCAACATCCATTATTCGAACGTACCACACAACGGGCCTTTGAAAATTATGCCTGTAATCAATGCCTAATCTTCATATTGGCAGTGTCGGTGTTTAGTACGTCATATACTAGGTAGACGTAATAAAAAGAGTTGGAAAGTTGAAACCAACGTAAGGAGGAGACGAAAGTTTATGGGCCATATTTTTTATACTACTGGTTCTTAAAAAAGCCAACTAAAAATGTGGGGATCCAGGGAATTTTGGGTTTCCTGGAGCGAAAGGTGGCTTTTGGTTTACAATTGTGTGAGCCGGAAATATTCCAAGGAAGCTTGTAATATTTCTCACAAATTGTTCACCGAGGAAGGAAAAAATAAAGAATAAAAACACAAGGAGTTAGAATTTGGATTGGACAATTTCTATTTCTTTATTTGGAATTGAACAATCTGCGCGGAAGCTTACCAATGTGAACTGGATAGTTTGAGCTCGCAGTAACAAGTAAGTTTTAGCTTGCAATTTTGGAAATGACAAAGCGACTAAGAGAGTATATAAGACAGATTGTAGCCATCTTTAGAACATTCGGTAACACACACCAATCAAACTATTAAAGCTTGAGTTGGTGTGTGATTTACGCGCTCAAACCGTGGATGTTTGGCGGATTAACATTAGGGTGGCCAGCGGATGCCAAACTAAAAATGAATATGAAAGTTATCCAAAATATACATATTTTGGCATCAACACCAACATTGAATTTTAATCTTATAGTATGGGAGATTTACTATCAAATTCCAAGGGAATTGACGATAGAAATAAGGTGAGTAGTACCAAGGGGAAAGGAGCTGAACCTTCCGTTGTTGAGAAATCGAATCTTTAGAATTAATTCGGTTACAATTTAAAGAAAATTATAATATTATATTATATAATATTATATTATATTGTAGTTCGAGTAACTAATTTTGAAATTTAATTATAATAAAAAGGCAATAATGTGTTTGGGTTGGTCTAAAACAAAGTTTTATATTATAACTTAATCATATGGAATGAATCAATTGATACCGCCACCCGGAAGGACGAGCAAATATGTTTCATAACTTTCTAAATCGATTTAACGACGACCATTTCTTTGTCTTCATAGCTGGAAAGATAACAAAACTGTAGTAAATCGAATTTCCGTAATTCAAATTTTGCCCTGTAATCCCAATTCCTGGACAGCAGTAATCCGGCCATTATACTGATTTGTAACGCTCAGTAAAATTTAAGAACATTAACTCATTAGAAGCCAAACAAAAACAACAAGGAAAAATTTAAAAAGTGTTTTTTTATTTATAGTTAGCAACACAAAAAAGCAAAAAAATAAAAAAAAAAAAAATTAAAAAGAAAAATATTTTAGGATATTACAGGGGTGTGCCCATATTGGCACAGTGGCCACTTATGAGTGGAAATTGGTAAAACAAATTTTATCAATGCAAAGTGTTTTCTTGCATTTTTTGCAACCACATCGGCTTCTGTTGTGGCAGATGACGCAACGCACACGCTTTGGAAGCTTTTCAGGGACGTGATTAGCGCCGTCTAGTTGTAAACCCTCTATATTTGATGACGAGGGGCGAGCAGAGAGTCTTTGGGGTGATTGTTTTAGATAAAATCTAGCTATACTTCGTCGAAATAATAACTGATCCATCACGTCTTCTTTAGCAAGTACATGCAAGCGCCATGCATTTGATATGGCCATATCAATCATGTAAGTGGATAAAACCCACCACCATTTTTTGCCGTGGATGCCAATTCTGTATGACGCTATTGATTGGACCATTTCATCAACTCCTCCCATGCCCTTGTTGTAATTTTGGAACAAGTGTGGAATTTGCATATCAGCTTTCTGTTTTTTCTCAGAACACCATCTTTTTACATTTCCTACCGGCTCATAAGAATCGTAGTTGGTACCCATTGTACAAATACTGTTATCTTTCCAGCGGACAAGTAGTAACTCATTATTTTACCACCGCTCGTGGTTTTTTATTCATCTCCTTTGTATTTGGTAGTGGACACCTTTTAGTGCGATTTTCTCGTATGGTTCCTGTAGCCCGGTAACCTAAATGACGTAAATCGTTTTGAAGGTCACAACTTGTAAAAAAGTTATCAAAAAAGACTTTGTGATTGACAGGGTTCGTATTCCGTTTATTTAGCAGCAATTTCACAACTCTAGTGCCCAATGGCTCACTAACAGAAGTAGCTGATTTACCACAATAAATATCAAAAGAGTAGCAGTATCCAGACGAACTTGCTGCAACCCAATTTTTGTATCCAAACCGAACAGGTTTGCCTCGAATAAATTGTTTTGCTGAATGATGGCTGTAATACTTAACCATAAATTCGTCGATAGAAATGTGTTCGTGGAAAACACCCCATTGGTTGAACTTTTTGATGAGAATATCGGAAAGTTTCCGGAATTTGAACATTTTGTCGGTGGTGTTTGGAGCGTCATTATTATCCACTAAGTGCAGATTTCTTTTTATTTCACATTTGCTCTTATTTGGGGATTTCCCGATTAATGCAGCTAAGAAAACACAAGACTGAACTACTATTTTTTATGCGTTTTAGAGCTGCCTGACTTTGTTCTAGCTGAATGGTTTGTACGAAGAGATATCTATTTACATGTAAGAGTGTTTCACACATTCGGGTGTTCACGAATGTATGTACTATGTTTAGTACAGTTGTAGCCGTTGTACCCAAATTGGCACAGTAATATTTAAGGCGTTATAAAATCTTCTATTTTTAGTTTATTAAACTGAAAATGGTTGAATATATTTAATTTGCTCTAAATTAGTTAAACTATAAGTATCTATGGCGATACACCTTACATACGGTACGTAATATTGGTGATATGTAATTGATTTTTCCAAAAAAAAAAAAAAAAATGGACGTAATTGAATTGTTTGATATTATATTACATCATTGCACTTTCCACTACTACATTATGTACGAAAATATTAACAATTGTCAACACTTTTTTTATATTCCCACAATAATTAGGTGTTCCCATATTGGCACGGTGGGCAAGAATGGGTTAACAGATTAACCATATCCCTGCCTAACCCATTTTATTGGAATTCTGAAACGCTTTTTATAAATTCTGAGAATTAAAATGGAAAGTATTGCCCCGTCTTCTGGTACTTATCGTACGAATGACCGATTTAGTCCATTAATTATTATCCTCATAAATTTGGCGTAAATTACACATTTTTGTAATTTGTAACTTTGTTGCACGAAGTTCATTCAACTTTAGTACGCATAATGCGTTTGTTAAAATAAATTTCTAGAAGTAAAGTATAGTCTGACACTCAATCTTTCATCTGTATGTTCTAATAAGAACGTTCCTGTAACATTGGAAATTGAATATTGCATTGACTTTTAATGCTTGGCAAATTTAAAACAAAAAAAACTCTGTGTAACCTTGCCCTTCTGATTCTGCACATAGGAATGAACGATTTGGCTCACCATTCTCAGCTTCGTATGTTACAAGAATTTGCATTGAAATCAGTCAAAGTTGGTGTTCTTCATGCGCTTAGTAAAACCGTTCTGAGAGTGAAAATACCTCCCATATAAATTAAATTTTTATTAATTTTATTGCGTTATGATACTTGCTAAAATTTGGAAATATCGATCGAGTAAGGGGCGACCCTTTTCTGGTTCCTTCCATATAAATCGCCAAAATTTATCTCACAGCTCACCCCCAGGTTCACATTTGTCTTTAATTACACTAAATTCTATATAAATAATCTACTACTTATATTCAGTATTTGATATAAATTGATTGTGAAACATATTTCAAAGTTTCGCTTGTAATATTCAATTAGATGAAAACTTGACAAATTTTCTTACATCTTTCATCTACAAGACCGTATTCTATCATAAAATGTAAAATTTATTATAAAATGACAGTGCATATAAAAAGTATAGCAATAGTAAACTTGTTATTACTGTCATTAGAAATATTTTAAAATTCTGAATATATACGCTAATAGAAAAAGGTACATGAAACATGTAACAATGCTTGACAAGTATGGTAATTTAAAACCTTTGATGCGTAGACAACAGGTAATCGAGCCGGCTAATGTGTCATAACTGAATAGTTATCTCAGTAATATAGAAGATAGACTGGGAGAGGGACTAATCTGGTACCATCGTTCAGCTCATACGAGTATGGCATGTTCCATATTAGTCATAAGAAGGGAATTTTCAAAATTCTTGCTTTTTGGTTAAAACAGAATAAAGTGAGCAAAAATCAGGTGTCAGTTCTAAGCTCGACCAAATCTAACAACATGAAAATTGGTATCCATAATGTCATTCCAGAGTAGGCAGGCGATAAGGAGTCTTAGAATATTTGTGTTTTTATGGTCGACCGCTCAGCTCAGACGTCTAGAGCCCTATTCTCGGAAATTGGTATTTATGTTCCCTTTACAGACCAAACACGCGATAAGGAATTTTCGAATTCATCTTTTTTTTTATGATACCACCTTTCACGACAGTCATACCTTCAGGAGATAACGTAGCGGCGTAAGTATACGAAAATGGTGCTGTTATCTACAGCAAACGATTTGAAGGAAACGAACGAAGTATGAAGCCTAAATCATGAAATTGGGTGTGGAGAAATAGAGAAAATTCTACCCTGCGGAGGACAAAACATGGAGGAAAGGGTACAAAAATGATACCATCGTATAAGACAAGTGGCTGATGTAGGAATCACCAAAATTAAATATTGCTATTAAGATGTAGGTGTAACAAATAGTTAAACCAAATAACTGAATAAGGTATTAATTGGGCTTTAGATTCCTCTGTCAAGGTATGCAAGCAAAGAGGATGAATTTTAGAATTTCATGCAGTTAAGTGTAAAGTTGGGAATGAAGGGGTCAACCATTTTTTAAGATATAACCAAGGAAAAACGCTGGTATAAATTGGACAACTATTTAGAGCCAAATGACAGGAACTGAAGTCATGCATTTACAAGTGTGCATTCTGTCATGGAATATAATAAAATTATAAACTTCCAAATTCGAACAGGCAATAAATAGTGCACAATTTGAATCCGACTAAATCTGAAGTCTGACGATGAAAAGGCCGAAGTTAAGGAACACAGGGTTATTACCGCCTGTCCAAATTTAAGTAGAGGAATTTACGAAAATCACACTTTCATGGAAAACCCATCGATGAGAACGAACAAAAACGTTGCCGTCGTTTAGTCTAAAGAGCAGTAGCTTAACCAATATTACCGTTAAAGTTAGAATCGTGAAAATTGACAAAGAGACTCCCCCACCAGGGCTAAATAAATTCCAGGCGAATCCAACTTAGACTTAAAATGTGGACACCCGAAGTAGCGGATACTTGCTTTTGATATAGGGTTATTTAGTATATTTAGTAATTTCAAAACCGCTGGTCTGGCAAGGCTGTCAGCTGTTAATTACCTGTCATCTGAAGTGTCATTTATTTAGTGAAAGGTTTGCCATTTACGAATATGTGTTGTTTAACTACCGAAAAACGCGTAAACGAAATAGTTAATACAAAGGTTATGATTCTAACGTGAGCTTTCAATTGAACAACATTTTCTTCAACGATAAAGCTCATTTCTTACTTGGTGGTTACGTCAACAAGCAAAATTGTCGCTTATGGTGCTCGGAGAATCCTGAAGTGATTGTGGAAAAGCCATTGCATTATAGTTGAAAACAAGAAATGTATAATCCTATATTATAAATAACAAATAATAATTGTAGAAAACTCAGTGTCGTTGGCACCTCTTAAGGAAATAATAATATTATGGCTTGCAAATAACAATGTTTTTTTATATTTAAGAAAAAATTTGTCTGCGGAACTGACTTCCCTTCACAAAACAACCTTTTGCGTTGGTGCAAAAGTGTAAGAAGTATCAGAAGGGTAGTGGTAAGTCGTCAGGTTCTTATAAAAAAAATGCTGAATTAATGCACAGTACTGCGTTTAGTACAATTGAGTGAACGATTTGAATCTAGGAATATAAATTATGTAACTTGTATATGAGGTAGCAGTCATTCATTCCCCATTTTTACATTTTGCCAAGCATTTAATGTAACTGCTAGAAAGATATGAAGCTAAGAATAAATGGATTAAATCGATAATTTGCACAAGATTTTACTCAAATAATACCAGACGCTACCAATACGATGAATAAAAAATTTAGGTTGCTGCAGCCTTCGAGTTACAGGTAAAACATTGAGTTTGGGAAAATTATTCAATTTATATAGGAGATACCTGACACTGCATTGGCAAACCCCTAAGTTGCACCAAATTTGACTGAAATTAGTGGAAGTTATCACCAGAAGCATTGTTAATAGATTAATTGTTTCAGATTACCAAGAATTGCATATCAAAACAATAGAAAGAAAATGCCGCTTTAGTGCACGAATCATGAATTTCAAAGAAATTTTGAATTTCGGAAAGTTGTTAATTTGTATGTATATAAAGCTGTGCCGAAATTTACGACCTTTCATAAAGATTTACGGTAGCTATCGTGTCTAACAGCATGTCAGGCAGACACACGTATATAGCTCAATCGACTCAAATAGTCGTGAAGATATTGCATTTATACACCTCCACCCAATGAGAGCGTCTAAAGTACCAACTGTCTGTCTGTCAAATGTGTTTCATAACTTTTTAAGTCGATTGAGCGATGTCCGTCTATCTGGCTGGCCGGTGGAAATAGTGGTGGTGCCAAATCGTTACTTAGCTTGTCACAACTAGGTACAGCCTAACAGTTTGCCCGACCATAGCTGGGGATAGTAAATGGACTATGTCTACACACCCTTCTGGAACTGCCCATACAAATTGGCCGAATTTCACAAATCCAGATTTTCTGCTGTAACTCTACACTCGTAGACTGGAGTAATTCAATTTTTCAAAAAATTTTCAAATTTTCATTTCAAAAAATTTACCAATCTGCTAACTCCCATAGAAATCCTCCATTCCATATCTCTTACATGGTTGCACTAAATTTAGTCCAATTTGGTGCACGCTGAGCATTTGTTAAATTAAGAGTTATTAATGGGATTTCCGTACCTTTTCTAATACCTCACATACAAATTGACCGATTTTCCGAAATTCAATTTTTGCCCTGTAATTTCTAAGTTCTTATTCAATATATTGACTTACAATTCTATGTAAGCCCTGAGCAAAATTGGTCAAGTAACCGCGTCCTTTCTTTTACGTAACATAACATTTCCGGTCTATCCCTAACTTTATATATGTTTTGCAGTTAAACTAAATTTAGACCAACACGGCGTAAGTTATGTGTTTTGTGAAATAAATTCTGGCGGCCCTTTTCGATACCTCCCATACTAATTGCCAGTTTAACCCATATACGTAAGAATATTTGTGCCTTCACCTATTTAAGCTTCATACCTTTCCAGTAATGATATTGAATTTAATCAAAATTTTGTAAATGAAAACGGAAGACATTGTCATATCCCTTCTGTTACGTCCCACACAAATTGGTCCATTTAACGCAATCTAATTTTTTAGGTGTAATCTATAATTTATAGATTGCAATTGTTAACAATTATATTGCATTATACGAGGCGTGTTAAAAAAAGGTGCATTTTCATTTAAAAAATATTTATTAACTCATCAATTTCTATTTTATCTCCTTCAAAGTAGTTCCCCTCAATCCAATCTTCGAAGCAGTTCCGATAAGCACTTTGTGTTATGTCCTCTCAGCTTTCTCAGCTATTCGGTTTTTATCTCCTTAATCGTCGCAAAACGCCATCCTTCCATGGGTCTCTTCAATTTTGGGAACAGAAAAAAGTCGCAGGGGCCAAATCTTGTGAATATGGTGGCTGAGGCATGATACCGGTGTTGTTTTTGGCCAAATAATCTCTCACAGGTAAAAATGAGTGAGCAGCTGCATTATCATGACGCAAAAATCATGAATTTTTTTCCACAACTCCGGGCATTTTTTCGTATTGCCAACGCCGCATAACTTCAAGGTCTTTATTTAGCGTACGACCTTGTTGTAAGAATTTCTGATGCACTACGCCATAGTAATAGACGAAAACAGTGAGCAAAACCTTGACATTTGATAGAATTTGGCGTGCTTTTTTTGGTCTTGGCTCTCCTGGACTCTTCCATTGGGACGATTGGGCTTTGGTTTCGATGTCATAACCATATACCCATGATTCGTCACAAGTTATGACCCCTTAAAGCAAATCTGGATCATCGTAGACGTCATTCAACAATTCCTGAGCGATGCTCATGCGACGTTGGTTTTGGTCAAAATTCAGCAATTTCGGAACGAACTTCGCTGTCACACGCTTCATGCCCAAAATTTCCGAAACGAAATCATGCTCATGCATGGCATGAGCCAACCGATATGCTTATATCATCAGCAATTTCTCTAAATGTGATTCAACGATTCTCCATAACAATTTTTTTCACTTTCTCAACATTTTCATCGGTTATTGATACGCTGGGGCGTCCAGAACGAACGTCGTCAATCACGTCTAAACATTTTTTTGACTCAGAGAACTCTCACCGTATGCAACTGTCAACATTTCAAGTGTTTTTGAGCACTCAATTCCATTTTTTACCCAAATGTGATGCAACTTTTTTGATGCATTTTTTTCGATAGCAGAAAATCGCGGAACACGCAAAACACTTGTCCTATTTATGCCTCTCACAAACAAACTAAACATGCTATATGGATAAAACCGTCAACATATCTTCGAGATGAGTGTACCAACATAAAAAAATAATAATAATCGAAAGTCGAATGTACGTAGCCCGAAAATTTAAAAATTCGCTTTTTTTTTACATACCTCGAAATGTTTCGTAAGTTAAAAAAAGCCGAAACTTTAAACCTTCCCTAACTCCGTAAATAATAAATCATTTTTGAATTCGAACATGTCTTTACTAAGATACGATTTGTCTCTACATTTTGAATACTTTGGAACAAAAAATAAAAATGGGTATACGCTAACAATGAGTAATGAACGGTGGCCGTTGGTAATCTTATAAGTTCATTGTTCACTGCAAGAAATAATATTTACATAGCACTATCCCGGTAGAAACTCACAGGGTAATTTTTAGAGAAAGTTGCTCATTTTCCACGTTGTTTGTCGCAGTTGCATATTACTATGGGTAACTGATGAATAATCGCTACAACATTTCTCTGGAATTACCTATTAATCACGAAATATGAATTCTGGGCCAACAGATAATAATACGACAAATAAAGACTATAATTATTATTTCTTCGTATAAGAAATTGGCAAATATGAACGAATTGTAATAGCATTCCACAAGCGGTTTTGAAAACACGGTGGAAACGGAACAAATTCTTTATTCCATGATTTTATCATCAGCGTTTCGTCCAAGCTTGGACTTGTTGTATAGTCTACTTGGAATACTTTATCAAAATCAATGTAACATAAAATCTCGGCAAATTTTTGATGAATACCAAAAACGGATGAAGTGCAAGCTCCGTCAACTGTGACTTCATCAATACGGTTTCGTTGATTGGAGGTCAAAAGTGTAAAATTTTTCAAATATTTTACCATTTCTGTATAGTGGATATTAATGTTGGGTACAAAAGGTAAATGACCTCGCACGCCATGAATTCACAACGCAACTACAGCGTCCTATAACACAGGAGTCTCCAATACGGATGAAAGATGGTGGATGGGCCAGGAGTAGTGATGAAAAAGTGAAAGAATTTGTTGATCATCTGGAAGAAGTATTTACTCCTAACTATACGATCTCTCGTGTGAATCCAACGATCATTAGCCCAATGGTCACAAATCCCATGAAAATAAGTCTATCTCTCTTAAAGAAAAAATGTTCTCTCGTTAAAAATGTATAAATCTCCAGGACACGATAATATAACAGTAAAAATGATTTCAGAACTCCCCCACAATATCCTCAAATTAGTTTTACTTATATTTAATGCTGTACTTCGAATTGGATACTTTCCTCGATCATGGAAGCTGTCTGAAATAATAATGATCCCAAAACCTGGAAAGAAACTGTCACAAATTACATCCTATCGACCCATAAGTTTACTCTCTATTTTATCTAAACTGTTTGAAAAGATCTTTCTCCAAATTTTGTACCCCCACATTGAAGCAAACTATGTAATATCCACGCACCAGTTTGGGTTTCGTAAGGGTCATGGAACGATAAAACAAGTACACCGTATAGTAACCCAGATCAGAAAAACATTCGAAGATCGGAAATATTGCTCAGCTCTCTTTATAGACATCTCCCAAGCTTTTGATAAAGTGTGGCATGAAGGCTTTATTCACAAAATAGTCTCTTTTCTGCCGACAAATACCTACAAGCTCCTGGAAAACTATCTATATGATCGATCTTTTGTAGTAAAATCGAAAGACTCTGTTTCAACTCAAAGAAAGGTTTCAGCAGGAGTTCCGCAGGGCAGTATACTAGGCCCTATACTATATACCATCTACACCTCTGATATGCCTGTTCATTCCCTAATTCAAACCTCAAATTTCGCCGACGACACTGCATTCATGAGCACTAGCACTTGCCCATTAATGGCTTCTAGACAACTGCAGTCTCATATACATACATACATTAGAATCTTGGCTCGAAAAGTGGAAGGTAAAAGTAAATGCCACTAAGAGTGTACAGGTTACATTCTCTCTTAGACAGAACAATTGCCCAGCCCTCGCTATTCACGCTAGTACCATACCCGTTCATAACCATGTCAAATATTTGGGTATTCACCTTGACCGACGTCTCACCTAGAAAAATCACATTGACTCAAAAATCATACAATTGAAATTAAAAATGGCTCAACTCAGTCTACTCCCAGTTTGGAAAATAAAATCACCATCTACAAAACCATATTGAAGCCAATATGGACATACGGCTTCCAGTTGAGGGGAACGGCATCGGCTTCTAACTTAAAAAAGCTACAGAGAAGACAATCAAGAATACTGCGCCAAATTTGTGGTGCCCCATGGTATATTAGGAATGATAACATACACAAGGATTTAAACATTCCTTATATTTCCGAGGAAATAAGAAAATTAAGCAGGTTATATGTATCGAAGTTGTCCTCCCACTCAAACCCACTCGCTCAAAACCTTCAACATTTTCCCGGTCATATACGGCTAAGAAGAAAGGACATGCTAGACTTGGTCCGGTGATAAAATGTTCGGCTCACCAAAAGTAAGATCCGGCAATGGCAGGATACTTTACTTTAAGATAGGATTAAAATTAGAATACTTATTGTAAATTTCGTAAGAAAGATTCAATAAAGAAAATGAATGGGGAAAAACATATCGACATGACCGCCTCCCGATAGGTGGTTGTATCCAGGCTCGAGTCCACGATCACAAGCATTATAATCGAGTGCTCTAACCATCATGCCAAGGTCACGGTTGGTTAATCGAGTTTTGTTGGAAGAAAGAAAAGATGCACTTGTATTTTTTGCTCTGCGCTTCATTTTCGAATTTGAAAGTTAGCTTCCATCACTTTCAAAAAAGTTAACATGTGATGAAGTATGATTTTAAATAATTTACATGGTTTACAATCCAGAAATTAGACTATAATATTATACTGAAACTTGTATACCATGGCTTTTTAAAAAAGTTTTTGTGATTCACAAAAAATAAAAGCTGGCCTATATTTCCTAATTCAATATAATCTGCCAGCGCCCCCTGCTGGGAAAACGTTTGCGGAGGCGTGATACAAACCAAATTATCTCAATCCGACGTATTTACATATTGGCAAGATAAATCTTCAGCGTTTTTGTCACACATTAAGTGAAGCTTGTTGGCCGCCATGATCTTTCCTTTCCTTTAATCTCCTGCATTTAGAATTTAATTATATGAATCGGTGAGAACTTTGTAGTTCTTCATTACTGTCTCTTTAGCGTTAAGGCTCATTTCCATTTGGTATTTATTAACAAAATGGGTTATAGAAATTTAACGATTATTTTCAAATTTTGGGAAAAAATATTATAAATTTTGTAAGAGCAAACGATAACTACAATGTTATTTCCCCTTATGATTCTTATTCACTATTTTGCGATTGTGTAGGAGATATAGCATTGTTTAGTTACGTACCATAAGGGAGATAGGAGTGGATATCTATGCAAAAATTCAAAGACCTAAGTTGATTCTCATCAATTAATGCCGAACACTAAGTGTTACTTGTGTTACTGCTACTTTTTTCAGTCGCAACCTCAAATACCTTATAGTAATTTCCAACAAAATGTTTGCAATATGTTACCATTTTACGATAAACATTCCATTAGTCTAGTTACTAAAATGTTTTTTAAAAGACCTTGATATCTACAGCATACATGTGTTATTTTTTGTGGCAATGGCGCATATATAAACTTTGTTAGATAGTATTGTTCGAGGCCGCGAGTTTTGCGGGCGGTGTCACGTCCCTTTGTCCAACCAAAACTCAACAGGATTTTCTCCTGAGCGAAGTAAATATACTGAGGAAATCGCTTGAAATACGATGTTCAGTACCTGATTTTAACTTGAATGATGTTTTGTAAGCCAGAAAATAAGCTCTGCCCGTCAACCCAACCAAGAGCATATTAAATTGCATTGCCGTAGCATTAGAAGAGTGCTTTCGGAGTTGTTCCCCCTGATCTTTATAACTTTATTCACAGGCCTCGGGTATTTAATCCCAGAATCACAAGCAGTTCGGAATTTTGTTAATATTGAATTTTATAACTAAGTAGTGAAGCAATTTAACTCTAGTGTGAGTGAGAAGAAAATAACAAAATTGCTTTAAGTGGATAAAATATTAAGTTTTGGTACGGAAATCCAGCAAAAATAGTGAATTTTCACACGATTGGAAGAAAGTCCAGCTATTGCCTTTATCTCAATTCGTACTTCGCCTCCAGTAATTATTTATATTTAGTTGTTAATTTTTTTCTATTTGTATGTAATAAAACCATCTCTTACGGTATTTAGGGTTACCAGTTCTATTCGAAAAATATCTTCAAGTAAAAAGTAGTAAACTAGAGGCCCTATTGAAATTTCTAGCAAATTGTATTAGTTTTAGAGTATTGGAACACTCTAACACATCTATAGTGGTACTGGAAGAACTTCACGGATCTTTTTCATAATATAGATATTGTGGCTTTACCCGGCTCCAGATTGAGCAACGGAGGTGACTTTCTACAAAGGATTTGTCGGTCACATTATATTTCATAACTTTTCAAAATACGAGTATGTTAACAAACAAAACAAATCAATCTTTGGATCAATAAATAAATAATAAACAAGCTTGCTCAAATATTGTTACAATAATTGAAAAAAAACTACATTCAACTATAAATAAGTAACTAAGTAGAAATCATATACTAGAAAGTAGTTACTCGAATATCCACTAGTGATAACTAACTGAAACGTCTTACACCTAAGTATACCAAATAGAATGAGGTATTCGGATCTCCGTTATGTAATGCGTACGGTGTGATTTCATTTGAAAACATGTACGTCCGGTGGACGGAAGCGTCTGTTATAAATATTAAAGTACATTTAGTATTACAGTATTGGTTACAAGCTTGGCATTATCATTATCGGCCAAAATTGTCATTTAACAGAGATACCATGTATGTAGAGTCACAAAATAAATTATTATGCGATGATGTAAGATTGCAACACTATAACTAAATCTGCTTAATTAAGGAACAAAAATAAATTTTTGAGAATTAAAATGTGGTCGGACCACATGTGAAGCATTTGCAATTTTGAAGACTGCAGTCTCAACTAACAGTTTACAAATCGGTATAGAAATTTCAGTCGAGTGAACTGGCTTACATATATTCATCCAAAATCTTTTTGCATTGATGGAAAAGCATATTTGCCATTTTCAATATCAGAACAAAGTATACTAAATGCCTAATACGTGCTTAATTGTGCTAGGAGTATGTAGGTAAAATTATGTAATTTGAATTGAAATTACTGGTTCTCTCCGGTGGTTATCCGGTTGATATTTTTTTTCTTTGTTTTAATTTTAAGAAAAAAATTTAAAATTTTACGAAGCATTACACTGCAGTATAATGTGGAAAATTTTAAATACTCGCAGTCTACGAATTACGGATTACAGCAACAAAAAATCGAATATCGATAAATCGGTCAGTTTCTATGGGATATATCGGAGTCGGTAACAATGGCACCCATTTTCATTATTAGACTTTACTTTAGCAAAAGCTTGGCGTGTACCAAATTTAACTAAATTTAGTGGAAATATGTACGAGATATGAATCTAATAACATGTGATCCAAAAGAGCAGATTGCATAGGAGGTACCGAAAAGGACGAGGTTATTCGAACTAATTTTTTACATTTTGCAGAGCATTATAAACAAGTACAATTTGAGTTACTGAGCTCTACGGAACATGTAGAAATTCCCAAAAAAATATGTCAATTTGTATGGGTGGTAGAAAGGCTAATCCAATAACACCCTTTTATAATCACTGGCTGTTATCTGCAAAATGTTAGGCTTTGAAAGCTTCAGGATGTTTCTAAAGATTTACTACGTCTACCAACAAAAAGAAGTCAGTCAACTAGTCAGCCAGCCAGGATCGATTGAAAAAATCATGAACGATATTTGATCAAAAGATTCTTGGAACTTCGAACATTTCCTTATGTTTGTTAACTTCTTTTGATTAAATGATGTATACCTTAATTCCTTAGTGTGAAAATATGCAGAATTGTGCAATTCTAAGTCGGTTAAATGCGGTTTTTCATTTATTTCACTACTTGGTTTGGTAGTTCAAAAGGCGTGTAGAGAAATCACAACTATTTTTAAAACAAATTGCTATTATTGTTAAATCTAACCAAATAACTAAAATAAATAAAAATAAATTTATCTTTACGTAAAGTATATTATATATATTTTCAAAACGTAATTTTCAGGTTATTTAGCAGAAAATACATGAATTCGATTGCGTGTTATCAAAACAACGATATAAAACGGATCATCCACATCAATTATAATCAATCCAAAAGTCATAACTTTGATCGGAATTTAACAAAATTGATCTTATACAATTTGACTTGGTCACTTAACAACTCATGGCGTAATGAGCCATACCGATAGCCCCAAGTTTATTATGCCCTTCCACAAACCTCATATTTGATTGCAATTTAACTTAACGTTAAATTTACCTATATATGGGGTCAGATTATTAGTAAAATTATTTTCTGTTTTCATTAGCCAGCCCTGCTTTCTGAGATACTAAGCAAAGAAAACATCAAATGAAATCGTTTTGATTCTTTCTATAATTTGATTTCATCAAGCTCTAATTTCTTTCTCAAAGAAGTCTTCCTGTATATGTATATGGCATATGGTGATCTCGTAATTTGAATAGGTTGTTCGATTTAAAATGGACTTCATTAAATGTAACTTTTAGCGATTATATCTGAAATATGACAGATATGAAACATACAACATACAACAACATATTTATAATTAGCGCTACTCTGCAATATGTTCGCTCTATTTTATTGGGAAATTTAAAATGAGCCAGACACAAAGTAGTACTGCCCGCGATTGGCTCTGAATGCTTTGCCAACGTTCCATAAAAGGTATTTCCCAATATATTGCTCTTAAAATTTGATGGTAGATTGACATAGCGTTTTCGTAAATGTTTGCTTCTAAAAAATAATTTGTTCCCATTATTATATATATTTACTTCTATCATATTTATACCCGTTTCAATGTTATGTCCTGTTAAATTATAATTTTTCTTATTTTTAATATTTTAAATAAAAAAACGCGAATATACTATCAGATGTATGATTATATTGTTTTGTACTAAAAATTGATGTCTCTGACAATAAATATGTTATTTATCATGCATACTTTTTTAAACTGTGAAGCACCAATTAATTGTAAAAAAATTGATATTTGCAGATGATAAAACGGCTTTTGTTTTAAAGTTTTCTATAACACGTCGAATGGAATACTTAGCGTAATAAAGTTTTTGTATAGAAAATGTGAACTTATCAATAAAGTTATTTCCTGAGACTGTTTTGAGAATAATATGCCATTGATATGTATATGTATTTATGTCCAGACACAGGACTGACCGCCATAATTATGACTTTATCTGCCATTTTTCAAAATTCAAATCTAATGCTTATATAAGCAAGTTATTCTTACTGGACAAATCTGCTTCACTTGCGAAGCAGATATCGGCATACCTGCCAATAATTCCCCAATGCACAGTCAATCGGCTTTGCCTCTTTTTTCAGTGAAAATTCTTATTTTTTCAGTATCTTTCAATATACAATTCTTAAGAAGTTAATAGTCTGGGATGGTTCTTTCCGGTATTTGTAAACTAGCTTCATGTAAGGCGTAGTAAAAAGAAATCCGCTTTTTTATATGCAACGGCTTGAACTTTCACTTGTTGCCATTTTGAAGGTAATTGAATTATGCCTCATAGAAACTTTCGTCTGTATTGGAAAAAAGC
Source organism: Philornis downsi (assembly GCA_019455685.1). Classification (NCBI taxonomy): domain Eukaryota; kingdom Metazoa; phylum Arthropoda; class Insecta; order Diptera; family Muscidae; genus Philornis; species Philornis downsi. The sequence continues at coordinate 1,783,573 of JAHXMU010000251.1, forward strand.
TGGGAGAGTTGATTTTCACAAAGCTTCACTTGAGGCGATTTTTTCCCCACCAAATTCAAATTCCACAGACAGGAATGAGTCGTAATCACTTAGTGCCACTTCCGTTTTATAAGGTAGATGTAAAAGAACCTCTCGAGCTTCTGGAAAATCGCTTTTCAATTCCACTAAACAGACAGCAAAACCTTCCCGACAGTCATTCCTGGCTTTGTCGCCGTTTACTCTGGCTCACAGAGATTCAATCATGTTTTGGTTTTTACTTGATGTTGTAAGTGACTCAGCTTTTCTTTACCTGTCACCATCCGCTTCAGAAAAGGATCAATTTTGTTACAATTCGCAGATAGAAATTCTGTCTATAAATTTTGCTTGCGTCAACTAGTGTGGCATCCATGCCTCGAGATTCTTTTTCTATCCAGCCTTATACAAATGATTCCGAATCTTTCTTGTGCAGTGCTTAGCTCCGAGAAGAATCTTTAGGCATGATTGCTTGTTTCAGAATCAGCATCCTATGTCCTATGTCGTACTGAGTCAAACAATCACAAAAATTTTTCAGTAGTTTTTTAAGTGCAAAATCTTGTCTTTCTAACGACATCTAGCGTATCCGACAGTGCCTATACTAAAGTCGTCTTTTGAAAAAATAATGGGTTTCTTTTTATTCTTTTATTTGTCTTTTAATTGACGAATTAGTGGTATAATTTTTTAAGAAGAAAGAACTAAAGTTAACCCTTGTTGTAAGTCGAGATAGAGTCCTTGCAAGGCAAAGTTTTTTCTACTGTACCGATTTAGCTATTCAGTCGACAATATAGAGAAATTAGAGCGATATATTATATATTTGAGAAATATGGCAAGTTGAATTTTCAGAATCGATTTTAAATAGAAATAGCTGCTAATCCAAAAGTACAACATATGTTTTAACTGAATTACAGTTAACGGTATACAGCAGCAAACACGTTAGTTCTTAAAAATATGAATTTTTCATCTTCCCTCTTAATACATTTAAAAAAGCGCCTATTGGTTACGCAATCCTTTTTGACGGTGCATCTTGTACACTATAAAATTTTGGTGTGACACTTTCAACACTTTGTAGCGTAAGGAAATATATAAAATTTCAGACATAAGAATAACAAATTACATTCAATTATGTGTTATCTTTAAACTGTTGGCTTTCGAAATAAGCTAATAGAAACTTAAAAACAAAATAATAATAATTGTCTAAGCGACTCACATGTATTGTCACTTTGATTTTATTCGATTTAGTGGAACAGATGTCCACCATTTAGATCTGACCTGAACTTGGTCAACCTATTTTTGGGAAAGAACACGAACAAACATTTTTCGACAAAACCATTTTCTTTTGCGAAGTAGTACAACCTTTATAGTATACTACTAATGATTTGTTCAAAGTATTTTTGTGTCCTCCGATAAGAAGGATTTTTGTGGTTCGAATGATGAAAACCCGGTTTTTGAAAACAGCGATTTTATTCTTATGAGAGGGGTCCCAAAACTAACCGACCTGACTTATAGATGATGCCAGTAATTTGAAATAATTATTTTGATGAAAAGTGGCAACATTATAAAACATATGTTTTGAGTTTCGAGGCACCATGTTCTTTAGTATTTTTATTTGAGCCATCAAAATTAAACGATCTCACTGAATTTGGTGCTTCGCTTGCCTTCAATAGAGCAAACACGGCATCATGAAGATGTTTCAGTAGTATTTGGTAATGTTTTACAGCATTTTTGCATCGATGTATAACCATAGATGAGACATGGATCCCCCACTTCATATCTGAGACAAAGGAACAGTCAAAGCAGTGGACTGGAGTGGGAGAATCGTGTCCAAAGAAGGCGAAAACAGTTCCATCTGCAAGCAAAGTTATGGCGTCTGTTTTTTTGGGATCCGCGTGGGATTATTTGTTCAGATGGGAAATACCATAAACTGCGAATATTACGCTAATTTACTGCAGCGTTTAGCTGATGAAATTATGGAGAAAAGGCCGCGTTTGGCGAAAGAGAAAGTGTTGTTTCATCAATGTAATGCTCCACTTCACATACTCACTATGGCGATGGCCAAAATTAATGAATTAAAGTACGAATTGCTTCATCACGCACCTTATTCGCCATATTTAGCTACCGAGAAAGCTAAAACTTGAAAAAATGGCTCGGTGTTAAAAGATTTGCCAACAATGAAAAGGTGGAGTCTGCGGTTGATGGCTATTTTAAGGATTTTAAGGAGATTAACAATTCTTACTAAAAACAGGGTATAGCAGCTATTGAATATCGCTGGAAAAATATATCGAGTTAAAAGGAGATTATGTTGAAAAATAAAGACAATTTTGCTAACTTTTTGTGTCTTCTTTGTTAGGTTGGCTAGTTTTGGGACCACCCTAGTAAGTATGCTTTAAACGTAACTTGAAACCCCAGGCGATGTCAAAAAATTTTTCTGAAATTTCGTGACAACATGCAGTTACATTTGCAATCTACTCCTTTGTATCGTTGCCACCTTCGATATACATTTTTTTTCGAAAAATTCATTACCAAGACAATGTTTTTAGTATGACATAAATTACTATGAAATATTTAAGGTCAAATAAAAATTTTCAAAATAGATGTTGAAACAAGGCATTTTCTGTATTTTCGCCCAGAAACAGATTCAAACTCAACACGTCGACAACTTCCTGAAAAGTTTTGCATCGGGGAAATACAGCAGGTCAGTCGAAATGGCAATAATTGGTTGAATTCCTAGAATCTTGTTACAGGTTAAACTTTCAAAGAACACGGTTGTAATTCGCGAATAGAACAAATTTACTTTAAAATCTGCTACTGCTACATAATACGAGAATTAAAATTATGAATTGTATGAGAATCACTTAATGTTGATAAATAAGCCAGTTTGAACGTATGATTTCCGATCGATTATTCCCAAATTAATGAGTTACAACTGCCAAAAATTTAAGTAACTGCAGCCTGCAAATTAAGCATAGCAATAAATGACGATAAAACGGTTAGTTTTTATGGGAAGTACCAGAAAGGCTATCTATGACAGGGCCTCCCATTTTCGTTTGCAGAACGTAGTTCACATAACGCTGACTTGTGAATTAAATTCAGTATAACTGAAAGATAAATACCTAGAAATATATGGGTTAAATCGTTCATTTTTATAGGAGCCCAAGTTTCATGATGCGTCATTTATAATCCTTGGCTACTATATTGGCAGAACATTAGGCTGCGCCATACTTTAAGACGTTTCAAAAAGAAACATATTTCGTTAAATTTTTGATTTATAATTTGATTTGACTTTTGATTTTTAAATTTTTGATATATTTTTTTTTTCCTCCAAGTAGAGGTATAATCATTCCTTTCGGAATAGTTTTATCGAAACCAAAATGCTTACACCAAATTTATAAGCGAAATCATATGTATGTCGAAGCAAACCATACAAAGCTTAATAAAATTAATGTCTATTTTGCTAGGTATACATCTCAGTGTAAGCCGCCAAGCTAAGCGTGAAGTTGAGAGCACACGGTTAGAAATCAATCAGATATAAATTCCACAGTAATCATTTTCGATTATTTATTAGTCTGTGTTCATACAGTGTAGGTTTTATTCAGAAAGCGGAAGGAGACACCCTGTTCGGACGTTACGTAAGAAACTGCATAACAGGGCTGCACTGACTAAAATAACCCTCAAATCGTTATTTTAGAAAAGTTTATTAGTAATATATTAGCTGCGAACAAATGTTTTATTTTGAACTACCTATCACATTTCTTTGACTTTAGGTTATCTTTAACTCATAGTTTAGTATGATTATAAAACCTTTTCATGTCCGTAGACAATTGCTTAAAAAACTACTATTAGTCAGAGTTCAGTCTTAAGGCCGTTTAGAGTTTAAAGTTTAGGTATCACATCCATACATCTACCACATCTTGTGTTGTAGAATACCATCCCTCTCGGCCGCTACTCCGCACATCAGAAAAAATAAATCAGATTTGCTGTGTGATACTTTCTTCTTTGGTATTGTAGTGAAGCAAATGGGGAACACAAGTACATTAACAATGAAGCTAAACAATTTATATCCGTGTGTCCAAGTTGCAGTACTACGTGCTCTTTTTGGGATGCAACACTTACAGAATTACGACTTTAGTTGTTTTAGCTACGGAAACTTGTTATAAAAGTTTTGCATCAACACCACCAAATTCATAGTTTTATTCTGCATTAAGATTTCATTTCCACTCTTTTTTATGCAGTCCTTACAGAGCATCAACAATGAGAACCAGACAAGGGTTTGTGCTCCTATTCCCGCCGCAAGTACTTCACAGCCAAGGAGTTTTCTTTTGGCAAAGAGGCGGATTTCAAATAAATTTGTTGTATCGTTGCTGTTATATCGTTTTTATATCCAGACTAAATCTGACTTTCGTTGCGTATTTTGTATTTATTTTGCCTTTTTTGCTCTTAAGGCGCTTTTCTATGTAATCATTCAGTATTGATGTTCATGAGAAGGGCTGAGGCAATAAGTTTTCGGAAGCTATCAAATGATAACATTGCCCTTTGAACTTTTGACATGCAGCGAACTTTTGGGAATTCAACAAATCGTTTCCTCTACTGATTGTTCTCAGAAAGCATTTCATTGTAGGTTGCAAATGGAAAAGTCAGCAGTGACAATGCAACCCGGCAGCCACGACTTGTTAGTTTTCACCAGACAGCAAAAGTAGCATTATGTCGTTAATCGTACCGGAACTCGAATATAAAATTTGGAAACGACACAATTGAAACAGATGGACAAGACCACAATCAGCTCTTAAACCATTTCATATAGCTAATAAGCAGAATTATGTAACTCAAACTTGCCTTCAATATATATTTTGTTCTGTTTTCGGAGGTGCCATTTTGTTTTATTCAAAAATATACGCGAAGATAATTGATAACATTGTGAAATGAGCCCACAAATGGAATCCACATTTAAACAGTCTTCATTTCAAATTAGTTGTAAATGGAATAAATGTCTCCTACGTCGCTGAAATCCTTTTTCTGTATGGTTTAAAAATTACTAAACAGACGAGTTATTGGAACATACTGATTGTAGAAAATTGGCCGCAGGGTCACAATTACAAATCACATAAATTTGGTGTTTAACATAGCACAAATTCTCTTACATCTCATGAATGAAACATGGGAGAGCTTCTCACATTCAGCGAGCTTCCGCGCATTCCATTTTTCGACTCACTCTACGGAACCTACGAATTAACGAAGATTCCTAGCAATTTGAGAAGCATCAACCAGAAACATAACAAGACTTGTCGAATACTCGGCAGACACATCAAGGTGACCGCCGATAAAAAATTGATAGGTGGCTGTATGCGTCATCATGCGAAATATAGTCGCAAGCACTAACCATATCGCGCCACGCCTGGTGTTTAATACAAATAATATACATTTTCTTCACACAAGCCTTTTCTAGCGATTTTCACACAAACATACTCGTATAACTAAGTTTCAGTTAATTGAAATAAAGTCAGCGCATGACATCGATGCCTTAGGATGAAACGGTTCAAGGTTAAATATGGAAGTTACTAGAAAGGGCGTGCTTATCCAATTGATTTTTTTCACATTTTATTAATAATTGCAGTGTAGTATTATTGACAGAAATTAAGCCAATTGCAGACTACGAATTGAGGATTGCAATTCTGGTGACAGAAGAGGTGGGCCAATACAGCCTATTTACAATATCCGGTTACGATCTAGCAAAATATTAGGCTGTGACAACCAGCCAGCCAACTAGTCAGTCAGCCAGACAGACAAACAAGTTTATGGACATGGCTCAAACGACGTAAAAAGTCATATGACGTATTAGGTCAAAACATACTTGGTAATTTAAACGCCTCCTTTGGGTATTAAATTTTTACCTATATCAAATTGTGTATACCTTTATTCCTTCGGGCGAATATATATAAAGACCTTCTATTTCGTTCCATGTAGGTCTAAATAAAAATAAGTTCTGTAATAAATTCAGATGACTTTTAAAATTAATACCTCGATTAGCGATTTTCTGCTATCGAAAAAAAAAAATGGATCAAAGAAGAACAGAAAAACAAGCTTGGGAACAGGAAAAAGTCGCAGTGGTCCAAATCTGGTAAATACGGTGGCTGAGGTGTGTTTTTAGCCAAATAATCCCTCACAAGCAAAAATGAGTGAGAAGGTGCATTATTATGACGCAAAAGCCATGATTTTTTTTTTTTCACTGCTTATTTACCGTACGACCTTGTGGTAAGAACTCCTGATACACTGCGCCATGGCAATTGAAGAAAACAGTGAGCAAAACCTTGACTCTCCTGAACTCTTCCATTGCAACGATTGGGCTTTGGTTTCGATGTCATAACCATATACCCATGATTCGTCACCAGTTATGACCATTATAAGCAAATCTGGATCATCGTTGACGTCATTCAAGAATTCAGCAATTTTGGAACGAACTTCACTGCCACACGCTTAATGCTTAAAATTTGCGAAAAGATTGCATGGCATGAGCCAACCGATATATCGACATCCTCAGCAACTTCTCTAAATGTTATTCGACGATTCTCTATGACAATTTCTTCACTTTATCAACATTTTCATCGGTTGTTGATGTACTGGGACGTCCAGAGCGAGCGTCTTCGTTCACATCTTCTCGACCTTCTGCGACCTTCTACCACATGTAGAAATTTTTTGACTCAGAGTACTCTCACTGTATGCCACTGTCAACATTTCATGTGGTTTTGAGCACTTAATTCCACTTTTTTACACAAAATTTGATGCAACATCTTTGATCCATTTTTTTCGATAGCAGAAAATCGCCGAACACGCAAAACACTTGTCTTATTTACGAGTGTACCAACATGAAAAAAGTCGATAGTCGAATGTGCGTAGCCCACGAAATTTGAAAATTTCCCCTTATTTTTTGAACACACCTCGTATGTTAATTATCCTATCGAAATTTTACGTGGTTAAAATTATAATTTCTCCACAAAAACTTTTGTTATTCGCCTTGATAATTTACCTTTATGGAGAAATAGTTTAAACCATTTGAAATAAAAGATAATTGGTGTGCAAGAAATTGTTTCTCACATTAAAAACGATTATAATGTGAATCTATACTGCAAAGAGAAAACTGTAAAACTTTACAGATTTAATAGACTCATACACAGGATCTTCTTGCACGGTGATCGTTGTTGGTCATGTTGTGCAATTCCTTTCGCTCTTCTGAAAACCCAAGGTATATTTAAACAGTGTTTGTAAAATAGCGAACAACTTTTCGTGCTCAACAGTATTTTCGTCATCACAATTTTAATTTTGAACAATTGTGTTTTCTAAACTCTAATTGATATGATTTGTAATGGAAAAGGAAATACACATGACTTTTATTTTATTATTTTTTTCTAAGATACTCTTTTTAATTATCATTGCATATTAATATATATTTGATTGCATCGTGGTGATATTGAGCAGACGTTAATGCGGAAGGGAGCGTCAAAATTATTTTTTGTTTCTCTAAGTTGGCACAACTAACCTCTTTATCAGTTTTGTCAGATATGACGTGAAGATTTCAAAACCTGTTTGAAAATTTTAAAATTACTGTTGGTATTTTTTAACCACCTGGCTATATTTTTTTAGATTGCTCCCACACCAGTGTGATGAGGTAGCGCAAAAAATACATACATATTCTCGCTATCAATATTAATCCTTATCGAATCGGAATTGAGTTGGTCTGAACTCGTTAAAATCCGTAAAATGAATAATAACATTAAAATAATTTGGAACCAAATACATATAGGCAAAAACTATAAGCTGATAGTTGCCATATGACAGAGTGAGGACATAGTCCTGGGTAAATGTACATCTTTTTTGATTCGGCTAAATAGGTCGTTTTAAAAATGGCTTCTTGTCCGATTTACACTACCTTAAAGCAACCTTGCGTTACCTCTCAGCAAGAAATGCTATTAAAACAACGTGGTTGTTGCGTCCATGCGTGGTTGTTGAATAAAAAATAATGTGTTATCTATTCGCTTTCAAAAATAAAGTTAAATACACACATAATGCTATGATTTCGATAATAATGCATTTATTTCAACATAATGCTTGGACATTGCCATTATGTACGAACTACAATGTTATTTAAATGGCCGCTGGTTGCAGCAGTGGACTCTTTTAAGGAAGTTTTCGAACACGTTTTCAAATGCTCCAACGTTTGACGTAGCCACATAAAAAATAGTCTAATAGTGTCAAATCACATGATGTTGGTCACCAATTGACGTCGTCAATATGTAAAATTTCGCTATCTGGAAGCTTCTCATGCAATAAAGCCAAAATCGTTAGCGTTGTGTGGCTCAAGGCACAATCTTGTTAAAATCAAATATCGTCCAGTTCATAATATTCAATTCCAGGCCTAAAAATTGAATTGACTGTAGCCGTTGCTCCAGCGTCATTTTCGAAAAAATACGGCCCTATGACACCTTCAGACCATAATGCACACCAAGCAGTAACTTCTTCCGGATGCAATGGAAATCAGTTCGGGATTCTGCGAGCCCCACATGCAACAATTTCGCTCGTTGACGTAACCAACGAGTGAGAAATGAGCTTCATCGCTGAAAAAAATGTTGTTCGATAAATGTGCATTGCAAACCTGTTGCTGTAGCAACCAACCAGCATATCTACGGCGTTGTGAATGGTCAGCCGGCTTTAATTGTTGAGTGAGTCGGACTCTATATGGATTAAGGTGTAAATCCAAATGCAGAATACACGATAATGAACCGTAGGATAGGCCCAATTGCTCATAATTTGGATTATCCGCCATACTTTCACTAACAGAAGCGATATTATCGCCAGCGTGTACATTGCGATGATGCACAGGCCTGGGCACATCTGTAACGATTCCAGTCTCTTCAAATTTGTTATAATCTTGACATTTTTTTGCACAGTAGGTCAATTATGACCACGTTTGAATCGCCACATTTGCGGTGAGTTTTAACTATTTTTGCGAGTTCTTCGGTTTTTAAACGATCCATACTCGTAAATGGCAAACCTTTCACTAAATAAATAACACTTCCGATGCCTTGACAGGCCGGCGTCTTTGAAACCATTAATTGGATAACCCGTTATTTTACTGTATTGTATTTATATTTTACACTAATTCAAAGTCAGTCATTCAAATGGACTCGTATTGTTCAACATAAAAATGTTAAGTTTATAAACAATATTAATAAAGAGCTTCATAACCTATTAACCATATTTGCAAGGATATAATGAAAAAATTAAGTCTTACCACTAAAGCAATAAGAGCTCACTCAGACTACTAGCGAAATTAAATATAATATTTCAGTATGTTTTCTAATTTCGATACATTTAACAGCTGTTGATTGCATAGTTTGATCGCGATACGCCATTAAGTTTGTTTACAGTGCTAGATTTTGTCAGTTCAACCTAAATGTATTTTGTGATTTTTGCAAGTAATAAAAATATCGAACAAAGAATTCATCTCGAATTTAGTATTGCATTTGGAATTTTGTGTACCGAACCACTGCAAACGTTACAGAAGGCTTTCGGCGAATCACCTTTATCAAAAATATGTAGTGAAACATTTGCATCACTTTAGTCATTCATCAACATCTACAGCTGAGATTAACATCGGTAAAGTGGGGGAAATGGTGACCGAAAATCTTCATTCAAGTTTGGCAGAGATAGCTATACACCTTTTTGTGCCTCAAGAAGCAAATCGTATGATTTTAAGCAATGGTTTTGAGTGCGGAATGCGTTGCCTCTTGAATAGTTCCAAAAGACCTCTTTTTTTTAAACTCATTCGCGTAAAGGTTGCTGAAGATACCCGATCTACGAGTTCGACACGGAAACCAATCAACAAGTTTTGGAAAACCGCCTTCCAACTGAGCCGAAACCGAAAGACCTCATCAAAGCTGATCCAACGAAGACATGAAAGATACAAGACATGAAAAGGAATTCGCAGCAAAAACTGTAGTCTTTCTGGAAAATTTATCCTAAAAATGTTTTGCTGAATGAATTATTTGTCGGCGTAAGTGTTCTATTTCGGAAGGAGCCTAATTTTAAGGCCCATTTTAGTGAGCCGTATAATTACACTGGGTATAAATTCACTGAATATGAGAAGCCCTTCGTTATGTCGTTAATGAAATGCAAAACAGATTCGTATTTTTATCGTTTATGTTTTCCGAAATTCACAAAGCAGATATTCTGGCAAGTCAGAAAGATTTCAGTCGATTCAATAATAATGAATCCAACAACAGCAAAGGCAATCCAGTTTTGGAGAGCCTTATAAGAGTTTACTTACTACATTTTTATAAACATATCACTTGTAATACCGGTACGAATGCTAAATAACTTGACAATTGATAATTGCAACACAGCTAACTAAAATGACATAATGAGCCGAGAAACCCAGCAATTTAACATTGTTATCTTAAATTCATGCAACAGATTATGGCTGCTTAACGCTTTGTTTAGATTTCAATAAATGGATTGTAAATGTTTTGAATAGGATATATTAGAATAAGTAGACAGCTAGGAATTTTAGAGATGTACAGTAAGGGAAAAAAGAAAAGAATGTGGAACAGCTTCCTATTGGCACGAAATTAATTCGTTTTTGGTGGACGGGATTGCATAAAGAGCTTCGACTTGCCATAGGAAAAGATTAGAAGATCTCAAGTTCGCACAATAATCGAAAGAAATGCTTTGTAGTAAATACGTCAAAGCTATGCAATCTTTTAATGACCATTACTATTAAAATTGCAACTGGAGTATTCAAAACGAAACTTGAAAGGTATTTTTTTCGTCCAAACCCGTGAGCTGTTTTTTCCAAAAATTTTATTTTCGGATAACCGGTTTAACTGGTTGTTTCGCTGCGGATGACCAATTCTGAAAAACCACGGAATATATTAATAACGTGTCTGTGTTGATCAAATTAAAAATTTTCTAGACTGCTTTCCGAAATCAATGGATGATGCACAACTTTTTTGGTCGGTTAAATTATTGTTGCTAAATATTTAGGCGATATTTCGAAAACTCTGTTCTATACATATTTCAGGTAAGGTGAAATGCAATAATAAATTGAAAACTATACGTTTGAAGAAAAAATTGGAAATGCGTTGTTTATGGGCCGTTGTTTCCCGTAGAAAACAAACCACATAACTGGGATTTGTAAGTGCAACAACTGACATAAAAATTATTACCAAATAAGTTTAAAATTCCAATAGCGCGCAGGAACTAAATTTTGTTTCATCATAAACACAAATCACAAATTTATTATAATTTAAGAAATACGGACGCAACTTCAGCTGTAAGAACAGTTGGTAGTAGAATCAGGACATTTGAATCCACTTTAAAAATTTCAAATTTGTCTTTACAATGTTCTGAAAATTATATTTAATTCTAGATGACTTTTATTAACGTCCTGCTCTCATACACCTCCATTTTGGATGATTTTTTGATTTAGTAAATGCTATCAAAAGCAATTCAAATGTATAGAACTTTGTATAATCAGTTGTATGTTCTGAGAGTTCTGCGCTGGTTTGGAAATATACTGCTTATTTATGCCATTTTCACTCTTCTGCCCTGTTAATTTTGACGTTTTGAAATTTTTCTGTAATATTTAAAAATATTTATGATAAATCTATTATAAGTTGTTTCAAATTTATCCGTACTCATATTTTTCATTCAAGTTTGCTTCATAAATAATCAAAGATAAATCCGAGACTTTAATAACGTTGTTGCAACTTACTAAGACAAATGCAATAGTAAGATTTAAGGTTTTCCAGTTCCCAATTTGATTTCGTAGAGTTTGTATTTAGAAGTATTGTAATAACCGTCCTTAATAGAAATTATTTGATCTTTATTGGAAATAGTTTTTTTTTTTCAATAAAGATGTCGGAAGTCGTATTTAACTTCATTTGAGCGCGGTGATTTTTATTGGTATAAACATATGGTATTCAATATCAGGCTCGGTGAAAGTATCGTATAATAAAGTTAAAGTATAAATACATCTGCTTATCCGATTCCCATCATATCCCATCATCTTGGTTCATTACCATGTCTTCGGTCCCGCTATCGTGAATTTCGCTTGGGATCGTTTCCTTGCAAGTAATAACGTTTTCTCAATTCCGAGTTTGGACTTAAATATCAAGATTACGTTTGCACTTTACAGATTTATATCAGCTGTGATGAGTCAAGCTACATATGTCTCCAAAGAGTTATTAATTCGCCGCTGCCCAAGTTTCGTACACATCGACTTGAAAAAATACGTCAGTGAATATACTTCCATGATATATTTCTATAACTAGAACTGATATAGAAAGACTAATAACCGTTTCAAAAAACATTGAAATCAAATATATGTCTTCGACTTACAAATTTAACTTTCGTCGCATTCTTGGCTAAAATCCTACATAACTGCACAATCATTGTAACAGATTGATTGTGCGAAATATCATTGTAGCACTCGATCTAATATGCATTGCTAGTCCGATTAGCAACGCAAATAGTTATCGCGATACACACCGAATTAGGTTATTTGGATAACTGTTGATTAGCACAAATTAAGTTAGGTAACTATACGGATTTGCTACTCTAGAAACTGTTTGAAAATAGCCTTGCAATTAATTTTTACCTGATTGAAGGCAGTTTGTAGTTTAATTTTTGATTTGAAATAAACACATTCCAAATTTCTTATAACTTTCTGATGATTTCAGATGCGATTTCTTTTAACCGCCCGTTGTCGACATTGATGTGAGTTTTGGATCAAATGTATAAAATGTATTACATTATGTGACTCATCTAAAAATGGGGTCTAAAAATGGTTAGAGTCGAGAAACTTGTTAGCATGTGTGTCCTGCTATTATTGTGGTCAGAAACGCATTTGTATCAACAAACATGACCGTGTGTGCATAATCTATTAATTTACCTTTTTCCAATGTAATATGCTCCAACCGAATCTGGCTGCCAGGAAAACGCTTAGAGTTCCCTAATGAGATGGTCATGGATTCTATGCCAACCAGCAAATCGCGAATGGCTAAGGATGTAAGTGGATGTTTGTGGCACCGGCAAAAAAGTGATAATGATGCGGCTTAAAACATTTTCAGATACCGTAAAACCAATGAGATTTTATTACAGACGAGACATTAAATACTGCCTGTACGCACTGTATGAAGACATGGTCGAGGACTATCACGTTCATCTGTTGTGTTATGGGTGAGGACCCGACCGTTATTACAACAGGATATTAATGATAAACATCGCACGCACACACGCACGGAAGTATGCAAAAGTACAACTATTTTTAGAATATTAACAAAGGGTTGTAGTGGACCTTACACCGCCAGCGGAATAAATCGGTCATCTAAGCCACCTGTTATAGTTTTATATTGCACGGACTGGTCAAAGCGTAAGTAACCGGACGCCGGATGAAATCCTAGTGCGTATTATGAACTGAACCCGGATGACAGGACGAGTTTTTGCGGTGGTAATGGTGTTGGCGAATCAAAAGCTGCACTTGCATTTGTTTTCAACAGCTGGACTTGGCAAACGCCGAGTGCTCGGCAGGGAAGAGGCAGATGTCGGTGGTGAAAACTATTATAGTATTTCGAGCGTAGTTGCATGGCAGGACATATGGTCCATCCGTATCCGGTACCGGTGTCAACAAGATTCAGTTCGCAACTAAGTTGGAATCACCAAAAAGGATTATAAGCTCTAACGGCTGGCTGAGCAGCATTGCCGAGCGATGTTTCCTTTAAAAACAGCACACATTCGTCGAGATTCGGGTCACACCAATTTTCCAACCAGAGCACAGCAAAACAAACACGAATAGGCATAACGAACTATTGTCCACCGTTAAAACGCTGAGAGTGTCGTTTTCGAAGTTCGTAACTTCACGACATTCGCCTACCGCTGAGAGTCACAGGAAAATCATCTCTTTTATTTTTCTCCGTGTCTCATAAAGTGACTTAAACAAAAGCTTTTTGGTTATTCTCTTTCACTGGCTTTCTCCTCCTCTCTCCCTCACTGTTTCGGTTTATATGAGGACTGCTTGCTTCACTTTCATTTTGTTCCTTTGTGTGCTTTCACATGTTCCCGACTCGTGCATAGAAATGTGAGAACGACCAGTTTCTGCTGGCTCCGTAACTGCCAGCACGTGGTTGATATTTTGCCAGGACTAGCAAGAAATCAAGTATGCACAACGTAGATTTCCGTCTGATTACAAAATTCAAATTATAAAAACTTTACAGCATAGCGTTGTCCACATATTGAAATTCCTACTTTTGCTTGTGGCACGAACCTCATAATGCATCCATCCATCCATCCAAAAGTATATTTTTATGCCTGAAATCAAACAAAGTGACCACTGAAATAATATGAAATGTTAATTAGCAAAGCTTATTATTAAATCAAAACATGTTTTCTCCCATCTGCGTAGCAAACTTCGTATTCGGTGTTAAATCTATTTTTCGGTTTCAAAAAGAAAGTTACATAAAACACGCATAAAGCTATGATTTCGATGAAACTTTTATTGGCCTTTGACCCTTGACTTGACTTGACCCTTGTCATTATGTACGAAATACAATGTCATTTAAATGACCGCCTCTGGATTGGTTGTAGCAGTAGCATGCTTCTGAGGTTGCACCAGCGCCATTTTTATTTTTTTTTTCAGCCATTTTTCATTTTCGGTCACTTTTACCAGATGCGATAGCCTTTCTATCATCACTTCTGGGTTCTCCGAGCCCCATATGCGACAATTTTGGTTGTTGACATAACCAGCATATGAGAAATGAGCTTCAATGCTGAAGAAGATTTTTTTCCACTGAAAGCCCACGTTTGAGTCACCACTTTTGTTGTCACCACCACTTCGGTTGTTAAACGATCCACATTCGTAAATGGCAAACCTTTTACTAAATAACACTTCAGATGACAGGTATTTAACAGCTGACAGCCTTGCCAGACCGGCAGTTTTGAAACCACTGAATGCAGAGCCCTGTACAACGGAATGTGCTGTACTGTGGAATGAGACGACACTTGGATGGCATCGATACCTGAATTTTGAAAACGCATGAAAATGCCGCCTTCATCAGTCTTTATGATTTTTTAAAATCCACTGGATATGGTGCTTTTTAAAGAAATTTAAATTATGCTGCTGTATTTCCGGAAAGGTGGTGATACTTATCTTCGCATGTCTTTGATACTGAAATATCTCCCATTTTATTCGAAGAACTACATTTGTTAGGTGCTTGATGCGTACCAAATTATACTGAAGATGGAGCAATGGAATGGGATATATGAATTTTTTAATATATGGCTAAAATTACTTAATTTGTATGGGGGTTGGCAGTGAATTCTTTTTTTTTTTTAATTTTAAGAAGAAATGTCAGTGACGAATTAAGGATAACAGTCGAAAAATAAAATTTCGACAAACCAGTAAATTTGCAGTCCCTCGACTTTTTCCTTTAAGACAAACCGACTCATATAAAAATATTTGTAGTTTTAATAACTAACGAATAACTCCATGGATAACAAGCATAATGTGGTTTTCGTTTCTTTAAATGAAATTTATAGAACCTAATCATTGAAATAAAACAAATATTTGTCAACGACACAGACTGTTAAATGCGGGCCGCATTGCGTCGACACGCGGGCTGCACTTTGGGCATATCTGGTGTATGCCTTGTTGAGAGTATCTCAATTTTCATCTAAAATATTTTTCTATTTTCTACTACAAACTTCTTTATCCGCAACATTTTTCAATACCATCACGGCATTCGGCTGTATTTACGGTGCACAAATTCTATGCTGTATACTTTACTGTTCATAGAAACAAAGTGTTGGCATGCAAGTTATTTTCATCATTTTGTCTATATTGTAGTTGGACAATGCCAATTCAAAAATTGTTAATCGGACATAGAAGATGCATTGCGGTTACTATCCTACTATTATTATATATTTCTCTGCTCCAGCAACACTGGTCGACGAAATGAGTCGAGTTTTAAACACGCATGTAACGAACTTCGTTCTTGGAATTCATACTACAGAACATGCAAAAATATGCATGCGAATGTATCAAATATTGAGATATTTTCATTGTGAGATAGTGTAATTTGTGGTTTTTGTTTCCCATTGTTGTTGTTGTTGCAGAACTTATCACTTACAGTGATGAAGTTTATCTTTTGTTTAACTTGGCACTATTTTCGAGAGCATAATAAATAAAGGCTTTGAGGATTCAACTGGTCATGTAGACAGAAATAGTCAGACATACACAAATGTATAGTATACGTTAGCCATTTACACACATAGATCCTATTTCACATACCCCGTTCGGGCATTGGACAATTTGAAGCATCAGGCAATGTAAGGCAGCGGATAGACATAAATGGTTTCGATCAAGCCGATACGAGCAGAGGCTAAAGCCGAAAAGACAACAATTTGGAATTAACACCACTAAACCGCAACACAGCATTCTGTTAACGAAATCAAAGTCGATTAAAAGTGGGAGGCATCATCGGCTTTTGTACCGCAAAACGATTTAAAAAATGCATTCAGATTCTATCGAATAGGAAATAGGTTCTTCTCAATGCCCCATCAAAAAGGAGTATAGAATTGCACAGTGGTTACCGCAACATGTGATGAGAATATGTTGATCATAACTTAGCGAGTTCCATTTCCATTGCAATCTGTTAGCAAGACCGATGATCAGAGACAAAAAGTAATAGCATAAGCAGTCAGCAGAATAAAATATCGAATGTCAATTTGATTATAAATTCAAACTAAGTCCTTCAACACTATTTTGCTTTTTTTATTAAGTTGGCAACGAAAGACGAACTAACTAATGTAATATAAGAATTACAAATTTTGTCGAAATAGGAAAATTGTTCTGTGTAATATATTTAATTATTGATATCCAGATAACTTTTCTGCTTCGCTAGCTGACTGATTATTAGACCGAAACGATAACTATCGTAAATCTCTACGAAACTTCCTTATATTTAGAACAGCCTAACATTTTGCTAGATTGTAGTCGCAGCTTGTAAATGGGTTTCATCTGACACCTCCCATGCAAAATACCCGATTTTTCACAAATATAATTTCTCCTTGCAACTTCTAGTTCGTTAATTTAAGTATCCTAAGATTTTGTGCACTGCACTGCTTCACAATGCTTGACAAAATTTGAAATGATTGACCTATTAGATTGCTACATGCCACACAAATGACTAATTTAATGCATCTTTTCTTAGCTTCATATCTATCAAGCAGTTGAACAGAATTTGAACGTTTGACAAACTCGGTTCTGATAATGCAAATGGATGACATTGCCTCAACCCATCTGATATCTCCCATACAAAGAGTCCAATTTCCTCGTACCTCTGTAATTTTTACCTAATAGGCTGCAGTTGCCTATAGATTTTCCATTGTGCTAATTTATGACTCCCTCTAAAATTTGAGGAAAATCGGCCAAGTATCCAGTCCCCTCCTGGTACCTTCCATACAAAATGAGTGATTGGGCCTACTCGTATAAATTCTTAGCTCAAGCAATTCTACTGAATTCAATCCCCAAAAGTCACTGAGGATGAAGATGTTAGCTTTCATAATTGGTTATCTTCTACATTTATAGGAGTAGCACTAATTGTTGTAACATTGGCTATTTACTAATTAGTTTAAATGGCCGCCAATAAAGAATAGAATAAAGAAAACATACAAGTTATAAAACGAAAGATGAAGATGCACGTAATTATTAATTATAATTTTCTGCATATTTACCTGTTTGGTACTTACATACTTACTTAAGTAACGACAATAATAGACATCCTTATCTATTATATGTCACGCGGAGAAAACAATAAAGCCTGGCCCTTCCAGCGAATTGTTAGTCGCCCTCTACTGCGCCCCCTTCGAGTTCGAAATCTTTACGCGCTGGAGCTTATGAGTCCATCCGCATAACTTGATCCAGCGACCACAATCACTATATATTGATGTGTTGGCCCACGTCGATTTCGGCATATAGCTCATGCAGCTCATTGTTTATGCGGCGCCGATACTCACCGTTAACGATGATGGGTCCAAATGTTTTCCAGGGTATTTCATCATTGAATCGCTTGCTTACCCCATGATAACATCTGCTAGGAAGCAATATTCTCATTTTAATCTCCATGCTGACATCATTAGTTTTGTTTATAGCTGAATCGAGATAGATGAATTAATCCACCATTCGAAAGTTATAGCTGTTAAAGTCCACACGGTGTCCTAAGCGATTAATTTTGTTTTGTTCTCGTTTACCAGACCGTCTGCATACGCGAGTAATATATGACTTTTGTTAAAAATGGTACCAGTCGTGTTAACAGCAGCTTTGTCATAATCAACTCCAACAAAATGTTGGAACAGTATTTGGTGGTAAAAGGCTTACAAAGATTTTTGTCTATCTTTATTAAAGACTTTGTGTCAGCCAGCGTCATCATACAATGACGTATATGCTTCCCGGGAATTCCATATTGGGTCACATCCTCATATAGTTTTTGCCGGATCGGATTGTCGCGGGCAGCTTTATAATCGCCAAAGATGTAAAGACGATACCGAACGTCATAGTTCGAAAAGCATTTAACAGACTTGTCGATTACTTGACTACTCGAAATGTTCGCAACACACCGTGAGGTGACTTCCGCTCAAATAACGACATGTGGTTGTATGCGAGATCGAACCCGAGATCATGCAAACGACAGTCCCATGTACTAACCTTGGCGGCACGGTTGGTCAACAAAACAAAAATATGTCGCAATAATTCCGTTTTCAGCATTAGACAACTTCTTTTGAATAATTTTTTTCACTTAAATTACAAATCGTAAATCGTTTATAACGACTGACCCCCGTTTGCTAACTTTAAGGGGCATCTAGACACATCAAACGGTTGGACAAACACGGCATATGTATTGGTAAAATACATTTTGCGTTGCATACAGACATGTCAAACATAAAACTTCAAACATTCATTTTTATAGTTACGTTGAAGTGTAAACACGTGCAGATTCTTCTTGGTTACTTCTTTTTTTTTTTTTTTTTTTTTTTTTTTTTTTTTTATTAGTGTAGCAGGAATTCATTCTTTGGTACAGATATCTATTTTTTGAATATGGCTTTGCCTTAAAACAATAATATTAATATTTAGAAGATCATATGTATGCTTGAATTAGTACTAAAACGAAATTGTAACATAGGAAAGCTACAATTAAAACCTATGTATTGAGAAGTTCGGCTACTTCTTATTTTTTGTTTTGTGTTCATTTTTCATATTTCTTTTGCTGTACTCCTTACTTTTCACGTTCCACAATGCCGGTAGAGAACGGTACACTTCAATAAATTCTAAAATGAATTTTTTATCTTCCATTTTACCGCGCTGAAATGCCGATGTTCGCATGTTGCTGTCCACTTTAAAAATGAGCCATGTTTGATCAAACAGTCAAATGCGATACAGACACATCAACGTTGACGCCTCGTTTGAAGAAATATCAAAACTTTTTGATATTGCTTCAAACATGACACAGATGTATACATGTGACGTTTTTCACTCACACACTCTCAATGTTTGTCAAACCATTGACGTGTCTGTATGCCCCTTTATATCAATATACGAGTATATTGCGGATGCATCGGTTTCTCCCTACACGATACATGGTCTTACTAGTGAAACAGTATTCGGAATTACACAACAATTTCAAAAGAATGATCTATTCACAAAGAATTGGTGAATGGCACGTTCGTATTTCGATGCCCGAAATACATTTAAAAGAGTACAGGAATCATAGTGGGATGAACTGCCTTACAGATATACTCATCCATTGTCAAGGATTCTACAGCGTATGGCTATATGCGATGTGGCACCGTCTTGTTGATACCACATGTTAATCAAACCCAAATCATATCACGACATCGCTCCCCGTTGACAATTACCGTTACGCCGTTTTCAGTTTCAAAGAAGTAAGGGCCAATGATTCCTTCTGCTCAAATTGCACACCAGACTGTCACTTGTAATGGATGTAAAGGTGACTGATGAATAATTTGAGGGGTTTCCATTGACCAGAACCGACTATTCTGTTTATTCACATACCCATTCAAATCAAAATGCGCTTCTTCACCCATTATGATTTTTTCATGAAAATCGATACTACAGATTTTGGTTTCTTAATTTTAATTTGTTCATTTATATTTATGAGGAATACCTCATAAATACCTCATGTTACAATAGTAACATATTTGTGGCGTATTTGGAGAAGTGTGGCAAACCATGCCAATATTACGGTATAAAACAATATGATGCCAAATTCTAGATGAATTGCGCATACCAGTTGTAAATTATGGCGGAGAAGTGATTTTCGTGCAGTCGGAGGAAAGATAAGATATGAACAAATTTACGAGTTAAGTCGGTCATTTGCATGGGAGATATCAGAAATGGGGAGTTTCCACTGTCCATTCCCAAACTCTGGTTACGGTACGGCAAAATAGTAGGCCGTGCCATGCTTTAAAAAGTGTCGTCAATATCGACAATAGCTGTCATGACCACTAGGCAGTTAAAAACCAAGTTACAAACTTATGAAAAATATTTAATCAAAATATATCTTTACATTAAACGCTGCCCCCAATATTTTACATTTTTTCCGTATCAAAAGATACGTTCATTTCGTTGAAGTTGAAGATCTAATTAAGTACTTATACTTATATTAACGCTAAGGATTTATTCCAACAATCGGAGAAGGTAATTATATATATATGTCTGTACACAGCGCCATTTCCCATTTATGTTAAGATCCAAAAAGAAGCAACTTTGTATGCACACCTGAAAATAATGCCTCCAAAAAATAACACAATTCGATTTATAACTGCATCAAACAGGTTCTGCTGCCTTCAACATCGCTTGACATGTTTCCAGAAATGCGTCCAGAAATTCATGTTTCTCATGTTGGAACTCAAATAGATGTTGAGTTTAGTTTCAAGGAAATATTGAAATCGATGAATCGCTAAATTAACAGTTTTCTTTCGTATGACAACAGAATTTTTGGGCAGAACCTTAACCGTAGCTTTGAAAAATGAGGGAGTTGTATATGTAAAATAGAAACTGAAATAGAACTTATCTTTAACAAAGCACAAATCCGGAGGATTGGTTTTATTAGATACAGTGAAATAACTACTAATCGATTACAAAGTTATACGAATAGGTAAGAGAAAAATAAAACCTTTTTACAAAATACTCGTATGTCAACAACATCAAAATATTATTAGAAGTTACAAAATTCCTGTTGGAGATCGTTTGAAAACTTATTAAGCAGCAGCAAGTGTTATATTCGTTTTTAAAATAAGTATGATTGGTATCACAATCTAGCAATGTTATGTGAACATAACGCAATATTTTACATCTAAACAATTTAAAAGACTTATGTTTTAACCCACATTCACAATATAAACGACAAATTTGTTCGAAAACGTTACAACAAATATCAGTTTGACAGCTTGTGTTAATACAAATTTGTATTAATTCTCAAATACGGAAGTGCTCCTTCCCGACACCAATCCCATAGCTGATGTCTCCTTGTGATCTCTTTGCAAATATGGAAACAATTTTCACAAGCATCATATACGTAAACCACTTTTGTTTAATTTATTAGTTTTTCGAGAAATGATTAATGGAAGTAAATATGTGTGTATTTGTTTGCAATGAACAGATGACGTCACCGATTACACTTTAACAGGTTGTCAATATGTTGTTTAAATATACGAAATATTTCCAATCGCCTTATATGTACTTTGCGTTATATCTCCCTTATCAATAGTTGCAAAAATTATTATAATGCGGATACTGCTTAGAATTAATAGCATATAACAGATTACAAAGTTTACTGACCTAATTGTGGTGACTGGGCTGCAGTCACGCACGGAAAATTAATATTAAAATGCATAAGAAAATACGTAAATAATTTTATATGATTATACAATTGAAACTATAAGAATTGGAGGTAGTTATACCTTTTAAAATTAGTTATCTTTTATATGGCAATGGTTAAAGTAGTAACTGATGATTTCAATTGCTTTAGAAAAATTGAATGGCTAAGTTTGTAAGCCAAGAAGGCTTTCGTTAAACTTTCTTTACGTCGGAGTTTTTCGTATAAAGTGAATCAATACAAAAAAACGGCAAATCGGGGGTTTTGACAGAAACTTTATGCCGGTTCAAGTAACCCGTTTTTTGAAGGGCTGAAGAAATGTTTCAAAAATTGCTTTGTGGTGAATAAAATTTAAAGCAGAAAAAACTAGAAATGATTTCTCATAATGTTTTTTGTCGGCATTAGCATAAAGAACTCATTTTCGAATTGTTTTCCTAAAAAAAAAAGATTTCTTTGAGAGAAATTTACACAAATACTATTTTCATGTCGAAAAAAAATATTATAATTGGAGTATAATCAATATAAAGGCAAATAAAAATTAGATTTTTGTAACAGCTCAAAAAATGTGATTATTTTGAATTTGAGCTAATTTTCTGAAGCAAACTAATAATGTTAGTTCTACAAATTTACAACGTTTGCTTATTCGTATTATTATCTGAAGCCTAACAAGTGAATCCACAACATTTGTTAATATAATTAATATTAAATCTGTAAAATACTGATCTGATTGATTTACGAATCATCTATCAGTATTAACATCCGAATTGGTAATATTATTGTAACTTTTCAATGTTTTGCGCTCGTCTGCCTCTATTCTAATTCAATGTGTCTACACATAGGATCAAATATCAATTAATTGTCAGGTTTTTGTTTAGTTATCTGGTATAGTTTCTAAATTGTGAAGTTTTAAAATGCTGTGCCTATCATTTTGTGCCGGTCATTTTGTTTTTTCTTAGTTTTACCATTTATTTTTGTTTTTGGCCGAATATCTGAAAAAATAATTATGAGATTAACTCAAAAACCAATATTTTGGAAAAAAAACGAAACTATTAACATTACTTCTTAAATTTGAAATGAGTTTGAAAAATAGGGTTATTCAAAATAGCGATATAATTTTAAATTGGTTCAGTACCTTATTTTTTATCTTATGGATTCACGACCGTGGCGTGATAGTAGCCTGATGCAGCCACCTATCATTAATTGAGCGGCGGTCACTTCGATGTGCCTGACGTACACTTCGAGTGGTCGACAAGTCTAGTAAGTCTATAGGCCCCTCTGAGCAAGTTTAAATATAGAATGCGTAAAAACTCACTGAATCTAAGGAACTCTTCAATATTTCATTCACGCTATGCAACGGAATGTTTTTCTTTTATTTTGTTTTTGCTTCACAAAAATTTAGGAACCACCATTTAAAGAGAGGGATATTAGGAGAACAATATAACACCACCTTTTCGGCTATTTCAATTTGCGTGTTTGATTTCTGCAAGTTTGCTGATGCAGGACACCATTTAATGTTTGACGATATTTCACTCTTGAAGTGAACGTTGAAACCATATCAATAATTTGTTGTTAATTTAAAATAAATAAATACTTATTTATACTCGTATGAGTATATATTAATAAGTTTGTGTGGTCACCATTTTGTTTGTTTTGCTCACATTGCTGTTTAGAAAATAATTTTCTATTGCAATACTTTAAAATTACCTCACGTTAATTTGGTTTGGTTTGATATTCTATAAACAGTATGCGAGGGATGCAAAAAGGAAAACTAAAAACCGACTCATATAAAAACTATGTCGTTGCAGTAGATCCCTAATAAAGTATCATGTTATCCATTTTTTGATTTTAAAAGTAAAGTTTAAATAATAAATAAGTCAAATGGCTGCCTCTGGATTGCTTGCAGCAGTGGGTCCTTTTGAGGTAGTTTTCGACTACTTTTTCGCACATTTCGGGTGGACTCTCAGCGATACTTTGGCGAAGCCCCAAAGAAAAAAACTATAACGGCATCAAATCGCATGATCTTGGTGGTCAATTGACGTCGCCAAAACGTGAAATTAGGCTTTCTGGATAGTTCTCATGGAATCGGTCGTGCTGCGTGTCTCGTGGCACCGTCTTGTTGAAACCACATATTGTCGAGTTTAAAATCTTCAATTGCAGGCAAAAAACAAGTCGGTTATCATACGGCCATAGCGCTCTGAATTTAACTTTGGATTATCCCCCACACTTTCACTTACAGAAACGATATTAACGGCAACGCGTACATTGCGATAATGCACAGGCCTGACCACATCTGTAACGCTTCCAGTCTTTTCAAATATCTTTCTAATCTTGTGAATTCCTGGCACAGAAGGTCGATTATAACGACCACAATCGCCCCGTAATAAACCATTCACCACTTTTATAGTAAGTTTTAACTATTTTTACGCATTCTTTTGTTGTTAAACGATCCATATTCGTAAATGGCAAACCTTTCACTAAATAAATAATATGACAGGTATTTAACAGCTCACAGCCTTGCCAATCCGGTGGTTTTGGAACCAATAAATGGATAACCCTGCATTCCCAGTTGTTTGCATCAATCAAGCGCTGCTGCTGGCTTAATCTATGATTTCCGAATCCTAGCAGTCTTTAGTGAAAAATGTGTACAGCTCAATGAGGAGTAATCATGATCACGACTTGTCCACGCGTTTTTACTATTGAAATTGTAAGCCCATCGCTTGAATTAAATAAAACCAAAATCACGTTTGTGAATTGAAAACCTCTTAGTTTTTAATTAGCAAAACCAAAAGTTATTTTAATTTTCGGTTTTGATTGAAAAGTTGTTTGGACCGGCAAATGTAGTGTAGTAGTCCACCAGCTCCCCAGCATCAATCGTTTAAAATCCCTCAAAATTTGACGAAAAAAGATTCGCATAGACATAAATAAATTTGTGCATATGTTCCAATTAAATTCAATTTGCAAGCCATTATTTGCTTTAGTAACCCCCCCAAAATACACACACATAGACATACATCTCCTGTACATGTAAGTGCACAAGCTGATCTTTTTTCTATGTTTTTGTTTAGAATTTAATACGTTTTATTTGCCGAGGAGGGCAAAAAGGCAAAAGTAAATATTGAAACATTTTCATATGGTAATTCATTTTATATTTATTGTATGATTGTGTGAGAGTTATGTACGTTCGTACCGTGCGAATACGTGTGTGATGAGAGAATATTGAGAAAAAATACACGTACATACATACGTACGTTGGAAACACACAGGCATATTAGCCACGCTTGCATTTTGATGGAAAGCATCACATATTTCTTCCTTCCATCAGCAAATACTCCCGCACCGACAATTCTATATTTGTACGAATACTAACTGACTGACTGACAAATGTACTCCTTCCATCATAGAAATTTCCACATGGATGCACGGACTGTGTATCCAACACAATCACATATACATGCGTGTATATCACAATTTATTACAATATTATATACTAGACAATGGAAGAATTTACAAGGCCTTCTATTGCGATGTCATCGGAAAGATGCAGAATAATTTGCATTAATGAATTACTTCAAACGACTTCACTTCACCCATCGAAGTTCCACCTAGTAGAAGAATATCCAAAAAAACTAATCGCTAACAAACATTTGTTTGGAATGATTGATATTAGATAAAAAATATTGTCGTTTAAATATTGCACCTAATGTTTGCAATATCTTGATTTAGTGGTCATTTATATACTACCCTACTGCAGAAACTAATGAAGCTGTTAAGAATATGACTATCTTTTGAGCAACTTTTATTCAAATATATGTAATTCAGAACACTTTTAGCTTAAGGTGAGGATCCACTCTTTTCTAAATTGACACAGATTTTGTGGTAGTGGGTTAACAGCTCGCACAGCAGGTCTCCATAACGCACTTCTAGAATAGAAGTAAGAAGAAGAAGGGAATTTTTAAAATTCGCACTTTTTAGGAATAAAACAAAGTAAACATGAGAAAATCTGGCACCATCATCCATTTCATACGGTCAGAACTTGAATCATGAAAATTTGTGTCCATATTCCACTTACAGATTAAACATTATATAAGAAGAAACTTTTCAAATTCAAAACTTTTAGCGGTAAAAACCGCATAAAAATTGGCAAAGTTGGTGCCATTGCCAAGTTCAAACGGCTAGCACCATGAAAACTAATGATCCAATTCAGGCATGAATTAACAAAAGAGTTTTTCGAAATTTGTGCTTTAGGGTAAAAAGTGTAAAAACGGGTACGATCGCCCAGCTCAATGCACAACAATTTTTCGTCGAAACGAGGGAGTAAAAAGGAGTTAATGGTGTCACTGGCCTGGCTAAGCGGTAAACCTGGAACCATGAAAATTGGTGAACTCATCGTCCTTAAAGTTTAAGCTCTGAGTAAGAATGTAACGTTGTGACATTTATATTTTCAAGCGGTAAAAAAAGGTTGAGACTGTATGAAAATTATGCTATTATCCACATCAAATGATGTGGATAAATGAGAGTATCCATTCCTCCTACGGAATGGAATTCAAAATCTGTATTTTTTTTTTTTTTTTTTTTGGAATAAAACTGGTATATACAGAAGAAAAATGTTAAATGGATCGGACCTAAGGCCATCAACATTGCTTTGTACGTACTTCTTACAGAATAAATGCCTGAAAAAAAAGATGTAACGCAATTTTTAGCTTTAGGCATAACTAAGGGTGAGAAATAATACTGTTGTCCGTAGCAAACGACTGAAATGAAAATCATGACGCCGTTTTAGTACGCAGTGTTCTTATAATGTGGTTGCGTTCAAAAAGGGAATATTCGAAATTTATGGTTTTAAGGGATGGAACAAGAAAAAATGGGCAAAATTATCACTATTGCCAAATATCAAAGAGTTAAGCCTGAATCAGAATAGCCTGCGCTAGGAATAAGAAGGACAAACATGAAAGAATGGGAGCAAAAATGATACCTTCAATCGAGTCAAACGCAATCACCAAAATTAGTGTAAACATTACTATTATAGGGCAGGCGCATGATAAAGACATCTTTCGAGATCTCACTTTAGGGTGACTAAATATTTACTTCAAAATTGGCACACCAAACTGGAAGGAAGCTAAAGTCATGAAATTGGGAGTGCGTATTCTTGTCTCAAGACGTGAGTGCGATGAAGATTTTTTGAAAATTGAATTAGACTATGTCTGAAGACCGGATCTGAAAAGACCGAACTTACGGAACACATTCATCTTGCGACCTTTAGTAACGAATTTTACAAATATGAATTTTCAGGTAAAATACATATAAGGGAAGGAATAAAAAGTATTCTTCCATCCAGAACTGTGTGGTGGAGTTTTCCGAAGTTTGAATTATTAGGAGCTGAACCGGATGTGGGACAGAACTAGAACCTGTCCAGTTAAAGCGTCGAAGTCAGAATCGTAGAAATTGGCCAAGGGACTTCACTGGGCTGTGATAACTAAAATGCGGAGCAATTCAATTTCTGAATTGTTTTTTACTTAAAATGTGGAGTCGCGCGTATGAAATAATGGGCGCTTGCTAGTAATATACTTAATAATCAAATTAGGCCATCAGGTTATCAATCTGTGTGATATTCCAATACCCCAAATATGCAAAATAACTAAGCCAATATTTCTCCCTCCCTCTCTACCATATTTAAGTCGTTACAAAAGTTTACAGAAATGAATTGAACCCCACTATGGAATCAATTTATATTACTTCTGAACGGCCTTTCACCAATGGTGCCAGATGTGGCGATTTCTCATTATTGTGACTACAAAGCATGCATTATTTCACTGAATTGAGTAAGCCAAGGAATTTATGGATTAAGTTGCTAATTTGTTTTCAATTTAGTGGTCGAAAATACAAACCACTGCATTCTGGGAATTGAGAATTGGAGGAGAAAATACAACTTTTGGCAAATCGGTGAATTTGTTTGGGAACTACTAAAAAAGTGCCCCTGGCGAAATACTAAGTTGTACCAAGTTTTAAAAAGTTTCACAAAAGCACCTTCATGTCAGACAGACAGATGAATACGGCTAAACCGAGTTGAATGGTCACGAAGCTCATTTGGACAAGAAATACTTGTTCTAAAGGTTTCTTCTAGGTGTTGCGACTGATGTATATCTTAAATCTTTGGCAGAAAGTATAAACATGTTTAAGACTTAAATCCGGAATGTCACTTATCCACTCCGCCAGCCAGAATTACGGAAGTACTTGAATTAGAGTGGCAGTGCCGTCAATTTTCGTTCTCCGAGCTAAACTTATCAAGAGCATAGTAGATTTGAAATTGTTAAGGTTGTGTTGAAGCATTTAAAAGATATGAAGCTAAGAATATATAAGTTAAATGTTGCTTGTATGGAAGGCGCAAAAAAGAACGGGGTTATCTGGTCGATCTTTAAGCATATCACCGAACGTTGTAAGACCATGAAATATACAATAACTTAAGTTACTGTATCTACGAGTTAGATATTACATGGCGATGAATTTGTATGGGAGATAACTAAATTGGCGTATCAGTGCTGTTCATTTTCGTTCTCAGAGCGACTCATATCAAGAGCTTGATAGATACTAAATTGGGCCGAATTCAGTTAAGGGTTATACTGAATTCGGCCCAATTTGGAAGCTAAGAATGTATGGGTTAATTCAGTTAATTTGTGCGGGAGGTATCCGAATCGGCGCTGTGATGCAGTCCATTGTCTTTCCCACAAACAAAGCTATCGAAAGTGTGGCGTTTGCTGATTTTTTCTGACTTCAGTGCAAAGTCTCAGAAGAGTGATGCATGTTACTGAGTTAGAACTTACAGTAAAAACATTAAAAGTTGAAAAATCAGTCATTTACTATACTCGGCTAATATATGACAAAATATCAGGCTGAGGTAAATTTTAAGAAGTTTCTTAAAAATTTGCGGCAGTTGTCGTGTTTGTCAACCAGTCAGTCAGATGCACAGATTTAAAAAGTCATGCAACACTTTTGATCAAAATGTACTCGGCACTTTAATTCATAATAAATATGATAAATACCAAACTCTGCCAATGTGTTTTTTTAAGTAATTGGGGTGATTCAACTCAACTGCAAGAAGAAAACTACTAACATTTCCATGTTCGCAAAAATATATGCTTATGTATATCTTAAGTTACTTTCAGTTAAAACAATAACTTATTTATTATTATAACATAAATGTACAATATAGTCTGCTTTATGTATGATTTTGATAAATCTCATGAACAGTGCGTACATGTACGTTACAATAAAAATACATATTTCCTACAACCACAAAAAAAGGTTACTTTGACATATAATTGCCTGATAATGGATAATGATCGTCGGCCATTCACCAATTATAAAGGACTACATCTTTTTTCGGTGCGTTTGTTAAAAAATCCTATCAGAATAACAGATGTTATGTTATAATATAATATCTATGAAACCCGGTTTCATATGTAAAGGGTGTCCCAACAAGAACGCAAGATTTAAATTTGGCGCCATTCGAAGTGTCATTGTTTGACATTTGAACAATTGGTATTGTTTGCTAGTAGAAGGTACGAGGTTCGTAAAAATAGAGCGCTACATGAATGAACAACGCATTCTCATTGTGAAATTGTTTTACCAAAATGGTGAAAGTTTTGCTGCTACAGTTCGCAAGTTGCGATTAATTTGGGGTCACAATAATGCTCCAAAAGAGTCAACTGTAAAGAGATTAATGAATAAATTTGCCAAAACTGGGTCTGTTAGTGATGTAAAGACAACAACGCGCCTTCGACCAGGTCGATCAACCGAAAATGTCGCAGTTGTACGTGATGATGTCGCTCAAACTCCATCCACCTCAATTCGACACCGAGCTCAGAAAATTGGTGTCTCCAAATCCACTATGCAGCGAATTTTGACGAAAGATTTGCATCTTCATGCATACAAAGTTCAACTGACTCTGGAACTGAAGCCAGCTGACCATGGACAGCGAAAGGAGTTCGTTAATTGGGTATTGGAGAGACAACATGAAAATGCTGATTTTGCCGATAAAATCATCTTCAGTGACGAGGCTCATTTCCATCCTGATGGCTTCGTCAATATTCAGAATTGTCGCATTTGGGGTGAGGAAAATCCTCGAGTGATTCACGAGAACCAAATGCATCCTCAACGTATCACTGTGTGGCGTGGATTTTGGGCTGGAGGAATCATTGGACCTTTTTCTTATGAAAATGAGGCATGTCAAGCGCAAACAGTCAATGGTGTTCGGTATCGTGAAATGATAACCAGTTTTTTCGTGCCTAGAATTGAAGAAATGGATGTGGATGGCATGTGGTTTCAACAAGACGGCGCCACATGTCACACAGCCAGAGAAACAATTCAATTGCCGCATCAGTCATTTAAATCTTGCGTTCTTGTTGGGACACCCTTTACATTACTTAGAATTTTTTTATCAACATTATAAGGGCTTTCCCAACAGAACCATAAAATCTTGACAGTACATTGCGGTTATGTTGATCAATTTCTTTTTAATTTTTCTGTTCTTTATTTCTCAGACAATAACAACAAATCAACATGGAAAGTTACAGCGACAAGCAACTAGTGCAAATGATAAAATTTTATTAGGTGCGCAACTAAGTTCCCGCTGTTTGCCAATAAACGTCATTTGCCAAGCATAGGCATATGGTAAACATACCACCTTGACACATTAGCGATTTTCTTTTGACGTCATATTCTTTTGGGTTGTGTGAATATGTATAATTTTGTGTCAAATAATCGTCATATGCGGGAAGTATGATTTTCTTCTTTTAATCGAAGAAAACGACGGCTGAAGCTTATCGAGAGCTTCAAAACGTTTACGGAGATGCTGATTTAAGTGAAACAACGTGTCGAGATTGGTTCCGTTGCTTTAAAGATGGTGATTTTGATGTTGACGATCGTTCACGTGAAGAAAGACGAAAAACTTTCGAAGACACCGAATTGACGGCACAGCTTGATGTGGATTTGTGTCAAACGCAGATAGAGCTTGCTTCAGTGTTAGAAGTTTTTCAGCAAGCCATTTCCGAGCGAATGAATGTGCTGGGAATGGTTCAAAAGCAAGGAACTTGGGTTCCTTTTGAGTTGAAACCAAGGGATGTGGAGAATCGTTATTTCGCCTGCAAACAACTGCTTAAGCGACAAAAAAGGAAAAGTCTTGTTTATCGTATTATAACGGGTGGTGAAAAATGGATTCATTACAGCAATCCAAATAAATGAAAGTCATGGGGGTCGCCCGATCATGCTTCTATGCCGTCAGCTCGGCCAAATATTCACGTTGCGAAGGTCATACTTTGTATTTGGTAGGACCAGGTCGGTGTTATTTATTACGAACTGCCGAAAACAAGCGAAACCATCACTGGGGATCGCTAACGACTTCAATTAATGTGATTGAGTGTAGCTTTGCGCGAGAAACGCCCACAATACACGGAGAGGCATGAAAAAGTGATTCTTCAGCACGACAACTCTCGACCTCACGTGGCCAAACCGGTTAAAACCCACCTGGAGTGGGAAGTTTTATCCCATCCGCCATATTCTCCGGATATTGCGCCGTCCGATTATCACTTGTTCCGTTAGATGGCATACGGTCTTGCTGACCAGCAGTTTCACTCAAATGATGACATCAAGGAATGGTTAGATTCGTGGATAGTCTCAAAAGATGAAAAGTTATACCGTGACAGAATTCGAGCTTTGCCAGAAAGATGGGAAAAAGTAATAGCTAGCGATGAGTAATACTTGTACTTTCAATGAATCGTTTGTAAACATGTTTTCATAATAAAGCTTCATTTTTATAAAAAAAACAGATAAAACTTAGTTGCGCAATATAATCTCATTATCTTTTTTTTTCACATGGTACATGTCTTTATTACATCTGATGAAGGTTTAAAAATATCGTGCAATATTGTTTTCTATACGGAAAGTTTATTGCAAGAAAAAATACAATATGTCATGTAAAATTCTATTCATATGGTGGGGTATCATGGATCAGTTCTCATATTGAAAAATGTTATAAACACACTTTTCCTACAACTATGGTAGTAGAATATTTTTCATATCCAAAAGTGTCGCGGGAGACAATTTTCATATTGAAAAGCGTAACAGAAAACACTCATCATGTAACTAACAACCATATTATGAAAGACAATTTTCATATAGCAAGATGTTACAGTAGACAGCTTTTGTTCTTAAATGTGTCATGAAATTTAATTTTCTCATAGAGAAGTGGCACACTTATCATGCTGAATAGGGTTACAGAATACGCTTGTAAAAACCCTTTTTGTACAAAAAATTGTCGTGGAAAGTGATCCCCTTTGGAAGACAACATTTTTGCAAGGGCATGATAGAAAAAAACTTTTTATAAAGAATCTGGACTTTCCAAAAATATATTTTTTTCAAACATAATTTTAAAGTTAAAGAGTTTTTCTCCTTTTCTTTTTCATACGAAAAGTTTCTTCCAAAGCACTTTTTCATGTGAGACACAGGAATATATGTTAACGTATCCCTTCAAATCGTTACACGTTTTGTACCCTCTCCCATAGGAATACATCATATAGTACACAGAAAGTGTAGGGCACTGAAAGAGTCAAGTTAGACGCTAGTTATTTAAGGATGCAATTCGTTTCAGGACTTTTTGAGATGATTAAACCATGTTTGAACAATAACCCCAATAAATTTATATCGATCCTAATGCAATTTTGCATCTAGTAACGATTTGTCAAGTTGTGGTTTGGGATTGGGCAAAATCGTCATGGCGATACACAAACGACTGATTTACATTTTGACAGAAAAATAAAATTTGCTACCCATTAAACTGGTATTTTTTAGTACTGCTTGACATTTCATCATGGGAAGACTTAGCCCTACAAATTATTTAGCAGTATTACGGTAATCGGCGTTGTAATGTGTTCGCTTGGAGCATCGTATCGTCCACATATCCCGGCTACTGAACGCGCAATTTGAAACTCAGATTTCGTTATTGGGCTAAACATGACCAGATAGACTACATCCAGCACGAAGTGAAGAAACCGTACCGACGGCAATAAGATTATATTTATAAACAAGAGAAATCCATTCTCTCATGCTGCTAAAAAGTTTCGCCTTGATTATAATTCCGACGAGTAGATAGAAAATCTGAACAATCACGTGTTTTTCTTATAATATTTACGTGTGCGGACAAATTGTACGCTTTTTCTGTTTATCTTGATACATTCTTCCAATATCGTCGACACAAATTATTTGAGTTTTAATGTTAGAAAACACTTATGAACATTGGTACACATTGATTTTGTTTATGGCAACTCTGCCACCCAATTCTTTTTCGTTTGTTACCTTTGTTTCCTCTTGTTTATAAATAGTCTCTTTGTTGCCAGTAATTGAACGATCAAGGCAGTGAAGAATCGGCGCCATTTGTAACAACATATAGTTTCTTCGGACGGACCGTAGATTAAACGTATGTAAAATTCTAATTGTCCAAAAATTGAAGCAAGCCAACCTTTCGAATCGTCAACGTTTCAATAATTGTGCTCTTGAAGATATTGAAGAAGATTATTTTTAACAAAATTTTCTTCAGCGATGATGCCCATTTCTGGTTCCATAGCTACATATTTGGGTTGCAGAGCAAACTATATGCTGCCTGATGGCGAGATGAGAGCGCTACTTGTCACACAGTTGGTGAAACCATGGCACATTGTAGAACAATTTGATGAACAGAATTGGTCCCTTAGATCACATGACATCAAACCCCTAAATAGGTTACTTTAGAGATAAACTAGGGATTTAATAAAGCTTAATACTGACAGACGATTTTTTCTCTAGCCCACTCGTAGAAGGAGGTAGGGCGAAAAATGACCCTTCACACAAAAGAGCAAGAATTTTTTTTGAACGTCTTCTATTACATCAACATAAACCTCCGAATCGCATATATTTAGCTGTTTCACCATGCAAGGATCAGAGAAATCTTTATAAGTACAAGCACCCCATACGATTTGACTCCTGTCCTGCAAATTGCCTTGGACCCTGGCAGTTTCATACAATTAAGAGCGGTCCCAAAACTAGCCGACCTAATAAAGAAGACACAAAAAAGTTGGAAACAATTTTCTTTATTTTTCAACATAATATCCTTTTAGTTCGATACACTTTTTCCACCGACATTCAATAGCTTCTATATCCTGTTTATAGTAAGAACTCCCAAACTCCTTAAACTAGCCATCAACCCCAGACTCAACCTCTTCATTGTTGGCAAATCTTTTACTACAGAACCATTTTTCAAGTTTGTGAATAGAAAATAGTCCAAGGGAGGTAAATCTGGCGAATAAAGTGCGTGATGAAACATTTCGAACTTTAATTCATTAATTTTCGGCCATCACAATAGTGGATGTGTAAACTGAAACATTTTTCCGTAATTTCTTCACCTGAACTCTGTAATAAATTAGCATAATATTCGCTGTTGATGATTTTTCCTTTCGATAATCGATAAAAAATCGATAAAAAATAATACCATGAGCATCCCAAAAAACATACGCCTTGACCTTGCCAGCAGATGTAATCCTCTTAGCATTCTTTGGATACGTCTCCCCCATCCAGTCCACTGCTTTGACTGTTCCTTTGTCCCAGGTGTGAAGTGGGAAGCCCTATCTCATCCATGGTTATGAATCGGTTTTATCGACTTTATTGTGGTGAAACATCGTCACACACACTACTGAAACATTTTCACGACGTTTTTTTTTTTTTTTTGCTCTATTGAGAGCAAGTGCGGCACCCATTTTGAGCACAACTTTATTATCTTCAAATCTTCGATCAATATACGATATACCACACTTTTTGAAATGCATATCATTTCAGCCAGCTCACGCGCCTTCAGCAGACGATACCATTTTGTGGATTATCTTAACAATGTCTGGCGTGGACATCTCAATTGGCCGACCACTACGGTGTTCATCTTGGCAGCTCATACGGCTCGTTCAAACTCTGCTAATCAATATTTAACAGTCGGAAATGAAGTAGTAGACTCCCCCAGGTTAGAATCTAGCTTGGCTTTCATATGGGAATATTGAATTACATAACGGTGACCAATTTTTTCCACGTTTACAAATTCACTGAGAACGTTTACTTTCGATGGCTCAAATAAATGTACTAAATAATATGGAGTCTTGGTACTTAAAACATATTTTTTATAATATTGTCACTCTTCATCAAAATAATTTTTCAAGCTACTGACACCATCTACATATACGTCAGGTTGGCTAGTTTTTGGACTGACACGGAATCAATCTAAGTCTTCTTACAATCTGTTGCACAGGGTGTTGCGAACCAGATCTACCAATATTAAACACATTTAACTTTACATTTTCTAATACAATTTTTTTTGCAGGTTATTATTGTATTCTTGGAAATATACATATATATTTGCTGCAGTACGTAAAAACGTGTTAAATTTATAGGATTTTTCTATTTTTGTCAACGATCAACTAGGAATTTGATCGACCGTTTTGAGGAACGGAGTTCAGTGATCGAAGTATTCGCACTGAAGACAAGGTGGAAGCTCTGGTGGAATTGTGTATTTCCAAAACAACATTGCAGAGAATTTTAAAGATGTATCTTACGATGTATTCATACACAATTTATATTAGCTCATTTAAAGCTTATGGCACAGCAGTTTATGCTCACCCTATCAAAAGTTTTACTAAAGTAGGGGTAAATTACATCAACTATACCGGTAACCCCTTCCGATAATCACGTTGATACTGAAGGAAGGTGGAGAAAATGCACAAGGATATAATATGTACCTCAATTTTCTCAAACAATTTTGGAATTGCATTTAAATTGGCAATTCCCTCATAACTTCACACGTCCAAAAAACTTACGATTTTTTAAGAGATACGAACTCTAACACATGATAAAGAAATTAGTAAATTTCAATGATGCATTGCCATTTGCAGTAGTTAGAGTAAACATAAGAATTTCAAAATTATATTTGCAACAGACGCAGGCCCAGTGCCAATCTTCATCGAAACCTCTGATATTTTCAACGGGACACTTAAATAACTAAAGCTGGGGAATGGGTAGGAAAAT
Organism: Philornis downsi; assembly: GCA_019455685.1. Taxonomy (NCBI): domain Eukaryota; kingdom Metazoa; phylum Arthropoda; class Insecta; order Diptera; family Muscidae; genus Philornis; species Philornis downsi. The sequence goes on from JAHXMU010000251.1 coordinate 1,819,614, forward strand.
GTGCTGAATGATGCCCATGACCTAACATTACACGTTATGGAGAAAAAGTCCATAAAAAAATTAGTTAATGCCTGGTCATCAGGTTACTTAGTGCCATTGCGCGTCACCCTAAAAAATTTCGACAAAATTTGATGCTTCAAATCTGCAAAAGAACTGTGGATCTTTCCTATATACTCGTATAAGACAGAGAACTGCTGACAGCAATCAGAACATTCGACCCCTCCTGTAAACCATGAATATAAATATCACACAAAATTACAGAATCTAGGATAGAACCTTTCAACTATATTTCAGAAAAAGCAACAATATTCAAATTAAAATGAAAGTTATCCTTAAATATATAAAGTTACTTGGTGTTTAGACCCTACAAATGTGTTCTTGAATAAACGACTTAAGAGGCCAGCATTTTAAATTTACAATTATTGAAAATTTGTCCAACAATTTTGAATAAAGATCTATTAGAAATCGGAGCAATCCGATTTCAGTATAGAAATCGTCACCAATTTTATACCTTGCATAACACCCGATATCCTCCAGGGCAGTTTTCGGCGAAAGCTATGAGACAGAAACGACCTTCTAAGGCTGAATAATCAATTGACCTGCAGGTGGTCATCAGTAACAGGTGCCGACAGCGAGACAATCTCCATAAATGATGCAGCTCTAGATACACCAATCTGTGAAGAACAAGTTAGTACTGTCATTATCTGCTTTCCAATCGTGTTATCAAGTCCACAGGGTTTCGATTGACCTACATTTGTCGAAATGTTGACTGTTTCCCAGAAATATGGCTTAGTTCTTACGTTTTGGGGTGGAAGCTGGAGACTTCACAAACTCTTCCAGTAATAAAATATTCCAAAACATAAATTACTTTCGCCTATCAATTAGTAATAAATGGATTGAATGCTAGAAAGTCGATCATTTGTATGGGATGTACCAGAAAGGGATATGCAGGATGTGTATAGGATGTGCAATAAATTTTTCATTCTCAGATTTAAGTGTAACAGATATTTAGTGTAACGATGTGTCTGACGAACGCTAAATATATATATAGGCTGAATCGGTCATTTTTATGGGCAGTACAAGGAGGGACGTGGATAATTATTCGATTTTTTTCTAGTTTCGCAATAATTTGTCCATTGTACATTTTTATACGCAATGGACAAACATTTAAGTTATTGCAGTCTTTTAATTAAAATCGGCAAATTTTCCAATTAGTATGGCATGTTACAAAAGTGATGGATCTATACGAGATAGAGTGGGGCATAAAATATTTGGCAGCTAGCCAGCCAGTCTTCAAAAACATTTGAACAAAAGATACGTTATACCAGAACGCCTCCTTATGGGTTTTAACGATATCGATAAATGGCTGAGTAATATACTGCCCCATAGACTTTGGACTTTTTGTGCCATGTTGACAAACCGGCAGCTAATATTATCACCTCCGAGCAGGGATACAGATGTCCTTCGTTCAACCCACAATTAGTAGAGTTTCCTTTAAATTTATTGTAATCCATTTCATTGGAAGGCCTTCTACAACTTATTCAAAACGCCGCTGGTAAGTACGTGTATCGTGTGTATTTGCACTATTACACACAGTGTTTAGAAGCCATCGAAACTCTTTGGAATACTCGTACATTAAAGTTTTGAAACCAAATTTGTAAAACTTATGGATTTTAGTCAAAACGAGAATCTTGTAGTCATAAAATGGCTCTTGTTACACAGTTTTGAGATATGATGATATGATAGTGAAACTAATAAGAAAAAATTTTTACTCGTTTTAGCCACTAAGTGCCAACCGTTATCTCTCATTAGTAGATAGGTTTGCGTGCTACTCATTAGAAGAACTTCTGATTTTCTTAGAGGACGAATACCTATGGAATTAGGCACCCATTAGGACAAATTAGACTATTGTCCGTAATTTTGATAAATCGCTCGCATAAATGATTGATTGAATTCCCGAAACTGGAAAGTAATCCAATAATATAGAAAAACAGAGGTTCAGTTACGCGGAGACAAATGTTAAAATGTGATTGGTATATGATGGTTAAAATTGCCCTAGTTTCAAAAACGCCGACGTATATTTGAAGCAAGTGAACTGTAGTTGGAAAAGATGTCAAATTGTTTTAAATTGTAGTGAGCTCTCACCGATGGAGTGTTATGTTAAAAAACGGTGTGAAGCAACTTCATAGCGGGCGGAATATGTACTTGCTTTTACTTTCTAAAGCACTGTCCCAACACTACATGTACGTAGTCGTGTGTGCAAAACGAAATTTATATGTAAATATGTATGTGTTTGCTTATGTGTGTTTCTATGTAAGAACATATAATATACGCTCCTGGTAACAATTGGAATTGTGAATTTTGTGACTCACGTCGCATTACAAATTCAATTACATGCTTAGGTTCATTTTCAATAAAGCAAATTCTCGTTTTTCCTTTGTTTGCAGATGTAACGAAAGCCAAAAGATGTGTATGCATATAATAGGAGTGATATCATAGAGAATAAGATGTTTTCCTTAAGAAATCTAAATTCTGATGGTAAAATAACAAAGTGCCACATCAACCTCCAGCTGAATATAGCCACAGTTGTAGGTTTGCACAAATGTTGGTGTCTTCGGCTCCGTTTCGTTGTTTTTTTTTTATTTGTGGAAATTTACAATAATTGAGTGTCACCACTGCTAAGATTTCCCCGAGGAAGACACTGTAAGAAAAAGAACTGCCAAATTGTAGATAACAACAAACAACCGGTACGTACAACGAAAACAATTGTTTGAAAAATGAATTCGTATATCTGAATTGAGTAAATCCTTACGGATAATGCTGAGAATATCGCTCGTAGTAACGTCTCGAATTGCCCATCACAAAATGGGCGTGGGTGCCGATTTAAAAAAATATACATAGCGATTCCGAATAAAGACGGCTGTCATGATTAAGTAAAAAAGGTATAAATTGTGACAAAAATTGTTTGATAGGTATGTCACGCACATTACATGGCGTTTAGCGCACATCAAATGGGGAAATATGTATGATTCACTTGTAGGTTAAAATTTTAAATCTAGCTTAATGCCGCTAATGTTGAGACTAGAAAACTTAGTTGCATTTATCACTTCTGGTTATATAAGCTGAAGATGGCTGGTTACCAAAAGTAACGGGTTATCCATTTATTGGTTTCAAAACCGCCAGTCTGGCTTTTAAAGCTTTAAAGCTTTTAAATAAAGGTTTACCATTTACGAATATGAATCGTTCAGCAACCGAAGAATGAGTAAAAACTTACTGCAAAAGTGGACAATCTACGTGCATTACGGGCTAATTATGGTCGTCATAATCGACCTTCTGTGTAAAGAAATGGCAAGATTATAAAGAAATTTGAAGAGACTGGAAGCGTTGCAGATGAGATCATATCTGTGCATCATCGCAATGTACGCACTGCCGATAATATCGCTTCTGTAAGTGAAAGTGTGATGGATAATCCGAATTTGTCGATTCCACGGCGTTCTCAGCAACTGGGAATATCTTACGGCACATTATGGCATATCCTGCATTAGGATTTGCCCCTCCTTCCATACAGAGTCCAACTCACGCAATAATTAAAGCCGGCTGGCCACTCACAACACCGCAGATATGCTGGTTCGGTGCTACAGCAACAGGCTTCCAATGCAGATTTTTCGAACAACATTGAAACTCATTTCTCACTCGTTTGTTACGTCAACAAGCAAACTTATCTCAAATATTGCTCGGAGAACCCAGAAATGATTGCGGAAAAGCCATTATATCCGGAAAAAGTAACTGTTTTGTGCACATTATGGTCTGGAGGTGTCATTGGGCCGTATTTTTTTTTTTTTAAATAACGTTGGAGGAACCATTAATTCAGAGCGCTATGGCCGTATGACAACCGACTTTTATTGGCCTGAAATTAAAGATTTTGAACTGGTTTTAACAAAATGGTGCCACGAGACACACAACATGACTGAATTTGGCTTTATTGCTTGCGAAGTTCCCAATTGGTCACCATGCGATTTGACACCATTACATTTTTTTTGTTGGGCTATGTTAAAGGTCGTGTTTATGCGGCTAATCCCCAAACGCTGGAGCATTTGAAAACCAACATTCGCCAAGTTATCGCCGAGATACCGCTCGAAATGCAATCAATCTAGAGGCAATTATTTAAACGCCATTGTTTAAAGTTTCTTCGAAATCACTGCTTTATGTGTGATTTATTTATTTTTACCTTTGAAACCGAAAAATGGATAACCAATTATGAAAATTCGGAACATAATAAGAGACCTTACTCTTATTTTGGACCACACGTCCGTAACATGACTGTCGTGAAACGAAATATTTTAATATGTTACAACTCAGACTAATATCAGTGGTGGTGAATACAACAGATAGGGGTGGGAGTGACATATTTCAAGAAATAACATAAAAAAACTGAGCCAATTGTTATGAGAAGTTTTTCCACGAAGCTCATATTAGATGAGAAACAGAGTTTTATGTCTTATACTGAATCAAATGTTTTATTTGCCAATTGAAACAAAACAATAAATGAAAGCGCCGACAGGTCCACTATTTTCGGATACGTTTCTTAAATGTGGGAATATCATCCACAGGTTTCTTTCGGATGCTTTCCAAATAATTTAATGATAGCCATAATGTGGCAGATAGCTGGGCGGTAAAAGCAAGATGTAATTGAAAAATTCTAAAAGTTGTCGCCTTGCAAATGTAAAATTTGATTCTATTAGAGAAGGCTAGTTATTGTATTGTTGATGTGTTGTGTAGGCTAGTTATTGTATTGTTGATGTGTTGTGTATATAAAGTTAGCATTTTCCAAGTTTCTGACAAGTTTTTTGTGTTTGATTAAACTATTCATAGTTCCATATTTTTTGAATGCAAAATATGTAACTTTCAATAACATTAAATGTATAGCCATAACCTTCATCCGAGCCAAAACTGACATCCTCATCATCATGGGTTGCATAAATTTGGATGGTTTTTCCCAGTTTGTATTATTAATTAACGATTAAATGTTAGTAATTTTGGAAACAATTCTGAAACACATTTAATATTTTATCTAAAGAGGGTTGAATCCGTACAAATGTTTTCCTATGTGACAGGATTTGTTGATTTTCAAACTTAACGTACCTCAGCCTCTAAGCTCTGGCGATGTTGACCTCTATCGCGCTTTCAACGGACGTGTAGGGGAAACGACATGCTTGTATCAATATACAATTTTGTGACGGCCAGGAATATGTATACTCAGAGAGGTATTGTTGGTTGTTACAAGCAGAATGGAAAAATTAGTATACTTTATATACATATATGGTCAAAAAAATAAGTGCACCTTCTTATTTTTGCTTTATGTTTAATTTCAGTTACTTTAACGGAAAGTAAACCTGGCAATTCCTTTTTATTTAAATAACTTTAATCTGGTAATGCCTTTAAAAGTAAAACAAAACTGGGGCTTCCCAGTTGTTTTCATTGTGAGTTAGTTTTGTTCAGGTGCGATTTCAGTACTTGGTCAAAATAATAAATACATTGCTCAATTCTTTAATATTGTCACAGTCCGCAGTTATTTTATCCATAACAAAATAGTTTGTTAAAAAAATCAGCCATGGGTCGAAAAAGTCATTGTTCTTCGGAGGAGAGAAAATTTGTTTCAAGACTTAGAGAAAGTGGCCAAAGTCTTCGTTCTATAGCAGAAACTATGAATCGGTCGCTATTTTTTGTACAAAATGCTTGAAAGCCTAAAAAGCCCGTCGAAATTGGCGGAAGACCCAAAAAAAAACTGCAAAAACAACAGATATCCGTATTGTAACACTTGCGAAGAAGGACCCGATTGTGTCTTCAAGAGCGATTTCAGCAGAAAGCACATTTACCAGGACGGACAACCAGAAGAGTTCCTTTACTTAGGCAAACAAATTAAAAGGCTAGATTGGCGTTTGCAAGAAGTCATTCCAATTGGTTCGGAGGAGACGGTCAAAAAAATGGCGAAACATTTTGTGGAGCGATGAAACAAAAATGAATGTATTTGGAAACGACTGTGCCCGGAATGTTCGGAGCCCTAAGGGTAATTCCATGTTCGCTTTACAAAGAAGACGGTCAAGCACGTGGGCGGCAATATTATGGTCTGGAGTTGTTTCTCGTGGTATGGTGCCGGTCCGATACATCGAATTACCGACACTATGACCAGATTCTACTACAAAAATATCTTGTTATGGAATTTTGTTCAAAAAACTTGGTATGAAATACCAGAAGAACCTAAAGGAAGCTTATTGCCATCATGCCAAAAAGAGTTAACTAAATACTTGAAAATAAAGGTGGATGTACCGGCTCTTAATGAAATTCAGCCAATTTAGCAGAAAAAACTTGACTTTTTTTACTTTTTTGCTTATTTTATCTAAATTTACTTATGTTTTTGTCCAATTTTTTTAAATAATTTCTTAATTTTTGATTAAATTTTAAATTTTTGTCTACGAGCCTTTAAAAAAATATAGGGTGTACTTATTATTTTGATCGTATGTACAATTATACATCAGATGGGAAAAGTTTATCACCAAGATCTCAATATAAGTTGTAATGTTGATGGGGTAGATTATATCAGGAACAAAAAACAAAAAAAAAAAAAAAAAGAAAGAAATCTATCGTAAAGGTTATTATTACGTTGGAATTTAGGATTATATTCAATTTTAGATGAACACCAACATTAATAATCAGAAGATTCTGTTTTCAACAGGGTGGGATTTTTTTACTAAAATTTACAACGATATAACCACTGCTCTATTTACTTAACATATGTTTAAAAATTTTAGGGCGTAATTCTTTCTGTATAAATACATTATAAAATGCAATTATTAATTGAAACAGCGGCAAAATTTTCCATTGTATACTTTACGATAACGCAAACTCTTTATTAGTCAAACAAATAATTTTTTTTTTGTCGTTTACCTCTGAAAACGGTACCAGTTGTGTTACCTGCAGCTTTCCTCAAAATCATCTCCAGGAGTACGAGTATGTTGAAGATGTTTCATTATAAGCTGTTGCCCTGTATAAAGCATTGACTGATATCAATTGCTTGCTAAGACTTTTCGCAACACTAGTTGAAAATTTAGTGTCAACCAGTGTTACCTTACAAAGACGTATAAGTTTCGCAGAGATGCCAAACTCTGCCATGGCTGCATGGAATTTTTGTTGTACCGAACTGTTGAAAGCAGCTCTATAGTCAACAAAGGCTGGGTACGTACCGCCAAGATTTGGCGGATAAGTCAGTTGTGGCTTTACCAGGTGTAAGGTCGCATTAATAATGTCCAATCACATCAGATAGAACGTGCTTTAATCTTTCATATATCACACTCGGCGAAACCTTATAAGCGATAGGTAAAAGACTGATACTACGGTAGTTGGTTCATGTAGTATGTTCGATCTTTTTGAGCTCGGGATGTAATGCGCTTAAAATCCAATCACTGGGCTTATATTCGTTAAGCCAAATCGTTTTTAGCGGCTGAGGCATACTGATTATCATTGCCACCAGTCTTAATTTGCTCTACCAGTAAATCATCGGCACAGGCAACTGTGTTGTTTTTAAGTCGTGCTATCTTGATGTCTTTTTGCCTTTATGCTGGGCAATCGATGCCATCCATAAGATAATCCATAAGACAAAGGCCTGAGCAGTACAACAGTGTTGAGTTCCCAAATATAATCAGTAATGGTAGGACGCTTTTTTTTTCAGTGCATTGACAATCAAATTTTACTTCATCAATTTTTTATGATTGTGAAGCATTAGAAAATAATCAACGATACTTTTATGAAGAGGGTGTACATGATATTTCGAACAAATTATATTTCTATAAAAATCCAATTTCCATATGTCTCTCACAATGTCTACCTAGAACATTAACAATAATTGACGGACGTAAAAGCAAATGCTCTGTATGTGGGTTATACAGAACATATATACCTATATAGTTACTATTTGAGATTCGGTGACTTCTGTGACGTTTTTAGTGTTGAGTTTCTATACTCGTATACTCTAATAAAGTAATATTTCTAAATAAAATGATGTGTTTGTTTTTCATATATTGGAATCTAATACGTGAGTATGATAATGGAGTTATTTGCGAAACGTTTCTATATGTTTTCAAGTTATACGGAATATCCCAGTGAAAATAGAAAAAGATACAAAGAAGTTACGAATGATTCAGATCGAATGATTATAACGGGCTCTTTAAATAGCGCGGCGTTTGTCAAAAGTGTTGCTTATTATCCAGTTGCAAATGATTAAGCTTTATTGTCAAACTGAATGTTTGCTACAGCAAACTGTGCGTGTGTTGCGCCCATTTTAAAGCAAAAGCGGTGGCCTTTAAATCTATGTCTTCAACGTTTGTTGGTCATATTCGGAGAGGTCGATCCAGTGAATGATCTGTCAACATCTGCAAGTCAGAGAAACGTCAGATCGGCCGAAAACATCACCGCTGTCCGTGAAAGTATGCAAGATAAACCGAGACAGTCGATTCCTCGCCGTTCAGAAGAACATCGAGGAGCTTAAAGTTTATGGCCATAGACAACGTTGTTTATTCGCTTCCTGGTAGGACCCCGAAAATCATCTGTAATGTCGAGACGTATTTATGAGTCAATGACAATGCCAAAATTACCAATATAGAACGACATCGACCCACACGAGAAGCAGATATATATAGGTAAACTTATAGTGTACCAACAGCATCTATTCAGTCACAAAGGGGTCTGAAGATAGACTTGTCAGAGAGTCCGAAACGTGTCGTCGTTGTAGGTGATTACTGAATTGACTGTTACTCTAACCAAACACTTTAACACTTTACCAATTTGGAAATGCGTACTTGAGCTCACAGATGTATATTTTTCTTACACTTTCAAGATGTGGACGACATGTGGTTCCAGCAGGACACACAGCGAATGCCACAATGGCTTGGTTATCTCTCGCGAATGATATGCGATTTGACCACACCACATTTTTTTATTTAGGGTGTTTTGAAGTCAAAGGCTTATGTCAAAAAGTCGCAATTGAACGACTCCCTCAAAGTCAACTTAACCCAGTCTATTGCTTAAATTCATCGGGATCCATGCGGCAGCATCATTGAAAATTCGACTTTTGGAATCTGAGTCAAGTGTGAAACCGTGGCAGACATGATGTCATATTTCATACAAAATGGCATTCATAGTAGGCTTTCAAATAAGAAAAAATTGTAAATACCTCCAACGCAGTTCGCCTTAATCCATTTCAGTGTCACATAGAGAAAATTTCTTATTTATCAGTAGTTGATATATTACATGATCGATATATTTCAGGAAAATACTTAACTTCAATTTGTTTCATAATTCATTTGAAATTAAACAAAAAAAAATATACATATTTGTCCTCACAAATGTTGATATGGATAAATCCACTTTTATCATAACTGACTCGAGTTATGTACTCATGCAGGAAAACCTCCTTGTTTTGGATTAACTTATTCCCGCTTTATAGTTCCAACTGATTCAGTTTTTGATGCATTGGCTTTGACTGTATTTGAATAATGCGGTCGGGATTTCTCCCGAGTAATAAATTTACAAAAGCCCTGCAAGAAAAGATTCGAATGTAAGGTATAGTAAACAGCAAAGAAATTTTAGTCAAGTGAGTTTAGACTATAATATTAGTTTGTTATATGTACACGTTTATCTACTAATTTTAATGTCAATTCAATTGGTTTAACATCGTCTGGGTACGATAGATACAGTGATCTATCAATTTTCGAGGACACGGATGATATGCCAGAAATCAATATTGCACTGGGTAGAACTCCTTACACAGCTCCACCAATTAAGGCTGACATCAATACACCCTTCAGGAAAAACAACACCTTCTGGGGCAGGATTGCGTTATAAGCGGACATTTATTGGCACCAAAATATTTCCGAAAGCTAAGAAAAAATATAAATTCTGCAAAAAGTCTATAAAGGACAACAACATTCAAATCCACTCCTTCACCTCAAAAGAAAATAAGCTTTTTACAGTATTTTTATACGGTCTTCCACAAATCAGCATTAATGACATCAATACGGAGCTGAAAAACTGTAATCTCTCCCTGTCAGCAATAACCGCGGTTAAAACAAGATATAGTTCAGACAATGACGCGGTTTATAAAGTACAGTTTTCACGTAGAATATTTAATCCAAACTTCAACCTACGGTGGAGAACTCTGCAATCGTCAGTCGGCATGTATGTATGACGTGTGTTAATCAGCATTCTACTAATAACTGTTCATTCACAAAAAACAGTAAAAGACCTGCAACGTTTGCATGCTTCAGCTGCAAGAAAAATGGTAGATAGAGAACAGATCATTCAGTAATGACATAACTGTCCTTACCGTGCCCTTTATTTACAAATAAGGTAATGAGCAACAACCCGCCAGGCAGCGAGAACCAATTCACTCCAAAAGCGCCCTCACAATGCATTTGCTTCGAGTGCTCCCCACATAATAAATAACGATGAAAATATGGGATGTTCTTACGCTGGAGTTATATGAGACACTAAGTTAATTTTTTATTGATATTGATGACCTTAGCAGATGTACTACGAAGGTACAATAAATTCAAGTTAATATGTTTCTTTTTAAATATGCGCATAAAATCAAACAGAGCAGCAGTTTTTTACTTCTTTATTGGAATGCAAATGGCACTACTTCATTCTCATAAATTCGACAATTGGAGAATTTCTTATCTCAACAATCAGAAGACCTAATTGAAACATTCTTTAAAAAGAAACATTGTCCGTTATTTCAGAATTATACTCAGCATCACAATTGTAGAACAGATAATAGAGGGGGTAGTGTCGTTTTTTTAGTCCACAAATCTGTTAAACATACTCATAAGCTACACCCGATTACAAAGACATCATCAATAGAAAATCTCTCTGTTGAAATCAGCATCAATCAACGAAACTCTGCCAAGTATATGCCATCAATTTGCTGATGATTGGAGAGCACTTGCACCAGACAACAAAGATTTTATAATATTTGGAGACTTCAATGTAAAATGTATTCCATGGAATTGTCTAAACAATAATATATCTGGCGTAGTCCTAAACCGTTCACAACATTTGTACCCTGTTTTTGTTTTCTTTACTTTCCGAATAAATATACTCTGTATCTAACTATAACTATATATATTGTAACTATATATATTATTCTAAGTAACATATCTCTAACTATGAAATTAAAAACAAGGGACCACGAAATACCATCAGATGATCATCGACCTGTTTTGCTCCGTGGAATGTGCTTCCTTTACAAAATCAAAAACGAAAAACTTCTCGTGTTAAACAATGCAACTGGAGAACATTTCAATATGTTGTGAACCAAAGTATTGTTTTATCAGTAAATAGATACAATTCCCGACAGCCCTTGACACGGAGATTGAAAGTTCTATTGGACTTCTTCTCACTGCTACAAATATTGGTATTCCCCAACATAACTTGACAAAACATACTATTCCACCTCGTAATGTTATTCGATTTACTGGATTCCGTAGGAAATATAAAAGGAAACAGCGGCGCACCCTTAACTTTCACCAATATAATTTCTATGGTCATTGTATAAATTTTTGATCAATTTTATAGACGAAGAAAACGCGGAAGCCTACACATTCGCCAACGCCCACAAGCTTGCTCTGATCTACACTCATTCTAATAATAGCAACGTAAACCAAGTTGCACCATATCTGAAAACTGAGGAGGCATCAATGAACCATTCTGGATGTATCACCACACCCGAATTAAAGTCTTGAAAGGCGTCTCAAACTTGCTTTTAAAAAATATTCCCATAAAAAGAATGAAATTGTTGACTATAATATTCAACAGCTGTATACGCCTAACTTATTTACTAACGGCGTTCAAGGAAAGCTAAAGTAATAGTTATTCACAAACCCTCAAGCAATCCTACCAGCTACAGACCAATGAGTCTCTTAAGGATAATATCTGATGAGCAATTGTGATTTAAAAAGGAGCATAGCACCGTTCACCAAATTGTTATAATAAAGAACAACAACAACAAGCGCAACGGAAGGTCAGCAGCGTTATTATTATTAGTTCATATTGAGAAAGCATTCGACACTGTACGGCATCACGGTCCACTTTTTAAATTAGTTGAAGCAAATATGTATAAAATTATCGCCGATTTTCTATACAACCGAGAATTTACGGTTTCGGTTGACCAGGGTATCTTGCCATTCAAAAGTATTCCGGCAGGACTACTCAAGGAACAATTTTATATCCAATTTTGTACTCAATCTATACTTCGGATTTTAAACATCCTAAACAAGCTGACATTGTTTATTATGCAGACGATAAGTTCCTGATTTCATCAAGCAAGTTAACAAGCTCCCTCTTAGAGAAATAGTCTGGTGGCTTGCAACAAATACTTTAAAAAATGGAAAATTAAGATCAACATTGACAAAACCCACAGCATAATTTTCCCTTTCAAGAAATCTCTGCAAAGACTTTCGACAAGACCAATATACTTTGAAGGCAACACCTTAGAAACTCAAAATGAAGTCAAATATCTTGGTGTAATTTTAGATAAAAAAAACTCCTCTTCATATTCAATTGTCTCGCGAAAAAGCATTGCGTTAATTTTGGGTATTAAGCCATTATTAAACAGACAATCAAGGCTAAGCCTTAAAATAATAATCTTACCTACAAGTGTAGTATGTGAGTGTAATTTCTCTAAGTGCATATTTTAGAAAGATCATCAAAACCACTCCAAGAACATTAAAGTATGATACAGTCTAACCTCGATATAACGGCCCTCAATATAACAATTTCCTCGATTTAACGATTTTTTTAAATCCCCTACAACGCTCCGTAAAATCTAATACAAAATAAACCTCTCTATTACGAATACATTTCCCAAAAACCTCGTTATAACGTTTTTTCATTCATTGCAAGCTATCGAAAGAAAAAATTATTCACCTCTATTTAACGAATTTTGGCGACCTGCAACCTTTACATAACGTTTTCCATCAATTAATCCAAATATGAAACAGATACACACAAAATTATTGTGTTTGCAACGACTACGTCTCCAGAAAATCAACATTCGTAGTCGCCAAGCAGCATGCATTAGAGTAACGGCTCTATTACCTCGTTATAACGAATATAAGTGCAACTTCACCTCGATATAACGCACCTCATTGTAACGAATTATTCGATATAACGTTTTTTTTTTCTAATCCCCTTGAGATTCGTTATATCGAGGTTAGACTGTATATGTAATCTGTTTCCCTCTTTATCTGTAAATAGGACTATTCTAGAATTACGTTTACGACATAAAGTTATGTTTGTACCTCTCACCCGCATTATATGGTCTTTTGTTATCTCCTTTTTACTTGTTATGTAAATATGTGTTCTCCCTGAAATATCGTAGCATTTTCTAGAATAAGTCATTTTAGTATAAATGGAGCAACTTTGTACGTTTGGATTAATTAATAAAGTTGGCGTTGATGTGGAAATACGCTCCACGATACCAAACAAGTGTGATATAAGGCCTATAATGTCTTTCACTTCACCTATATGGGCTAAACGAGAAATGTTTGGCTTTACTATTTTTATATTTTTTTAATTTTTTTAAGCGTCCTTCCAAATCGATTGTATTTTCAATTAATAAATTCACTTCTATGTAACAACAAGATCTATGTGTTGCAATATTGTGGGATAAAACTCAAAAGCTGTGCATGGTTATCTATTTCCAGATTTAATTTATTGTTGGATTAATAAACGAAATAAGAAACAACTCAGTGCAATTTTACGTCGCTGCAAAAAAAAAAACTGCATTAAAATATAATAAAATAAGTAAACTTTTAACTTTCTGAAGTACTCCTTTTGCGTAGTGTGGAAGGATCACCCATTTCTGGTAAATCTTCCAGCTTGTATGTCTGGTGTCCTATCTATTTTCACTCGCAGTACTGAATGCCTGTTGCGAGTTCAATTATACTGAGTGTAGTTCAATAGAATGAATAGTAGGAATCTAGGAAAATAACAATATGGAAGGTAACAGAAAGGGCGCAGTCATTCAGTCGTTTTTTTTTTAATTTTATCTGGCGTTATTAAGCAAAATAATAACGCTACGAAGTAGGGATTACTTTTGAAAACGCTCAACGTGAGGATTGGAAGACTTGACGCCAAGAATATATGAGTTAAATCGGCCATTTGTCTGGGAGGTACCAGAAGGGGTGGGCCGGTAGAGCCAATTTCCAACACCTAGCTGCAATATGGACAAATAAAGGGTTATCCATTTTTCGGTTGCTTGGACCTTGCTATTATCTGTGGAATACGATGCCATTTAAATAACCGCCTCTGGATTGGTTGCGGCAGTGGATCAACCAGCGACCTTTTCGAAAAGGCGAATCTCCACCGAAAATTTCCAAACAAATTAATATCCAGAAACTCCACCTTCCCATACCTCCGAAGGTCACCTGACCCGACTGCACCACATTTATTTTCTTATGGAACCGTGTCACGCAAGAGGTGTAAAAATCGAAACCAAGGAATTTGACTGAATTGAAACAGTGCATTAAAATAATAATTGAGGTGACTCCGACTTTAACCCTTCAGACCGCAAATAATAATCTGATCAGTTGTCGCAAATTCGTGAATGAGCATAGAGGTCATTTACTGTCTATAATCTTCATAACCAGTTAGTTATACAAAATAAAGTTGAATTTTCTATGCAATGAAAAAATATATATAAATAAAAATAAATGAAATACATTGATTTAAAAAAAGTAACTTGAATTTATTATTGTAACACAATTGGTGTAAAAAGGGATGATATAAGAAAAAATATAAAATATTAATAATTATATTATATAAAAAATTGCAAAAATATGTATTTACCTCATTTTATGTGAAACATAACAGCTCATTGAGTTACCAATGGCTTAGATCCCCAAGAGAGAGTGAAGACGTGCTGCCGATCTTCCATTATTCTATTATTTCAAAGCGTGGAGGCATGAACAACCGAAGCCAATAAGTTACGTGGAGCTAGTAACCAGAATCATTAAGAAAGGTACATTATGCGAAAACTGCCAAATGTGCTTGGGTCGAGGACCAAATTCTAATATATAATCGGTTTCTTTAATTGAAATCATGACATTTTTGACTTGCCAATGCAATTTTCACAGAAATATGTTTTGTTAAGATATAGTTTTTTGACATACTTTTTTGATTATCGGTGTGGCAAGTCCGGAATGTCTGAGTTAACAAGCTAAAAGTTAAAAGTTTTGAGCAATATTGTTGTGCAAAAGTGCGAATTTCCTGTCCCTGTGCAGTAGTCTCTATGCGGCACACCTGCGGCGTATATTCACAACATATATCCGATCGTGTTTTTTTTTCGCCACCTTTTCATCATGTTCAAAATCTAAGTACCGGAATAACGTAACTGCAAGATGTTCACACAGTCGGAGATTTTGCTTCTGAGCCAATTAAAAAAAATGAAATACCGGATTCTACGCTTTATAAAAAATTTTTACAGAAAACCAAACTTTTCTTAGCAAAGTTGTCGAAATAATGAAAATGTGAAGGTACTAATTGTTTCAATTTTAGAAAGTCTCTTAAAATGGTCGTATTTTAAGTTCTCCGAAAAATGTTCCTCCCTATAAATGTGCATCAGTATACATAGCACATTATATAATTTGTCTGTACCAAATGTTCAAGGATTCAACACTGCGATTGCCTACTATCTTACAAATATCTGCTATATCCAAAAAGTGTCACAGCATTTAAGATCA
Source organism: Philornis downsi (assembly GCA_019455685.1). NCBI lineage: Eukaryota > Metazoa > Arthropoda > Insecta > Diptera > Muscidae > Philornis > Philornis downsi. The sequence continues at coordinate 1,835,408 of JAHXMU010000251.1, forward strand.
AACACAACCATTACAATTACCTATGCAAACCATAACTTTCAGTTCCGAATCAATGAAGGATTTGCAGTTTCCATCACCGCTGATAACTGAACGAGCGCATCCTTGAGTTTATGAATACGTGTCAAATACAGTTAAACGCCGACGGGTATTTTAGCAAATCTACATCCTTTTCACTACTAGATTAATTTCAAAAGCGAGTGTGTTTGTGATGTGCACGAAATAATGTATACCTTTCGTCAACGTACTCATATATTGATAACAATTTCCGTTTCCTTTATTGACACCTTCACTTTGGAAAATGTGTTTCATTGATTTCGTTTGAATATGACGAAATCAATGAAAGCGACACAGGTGTGAGCAAAGGACGTGAGTGGAGCTGTGTCTTAGGTCCTTTTTCATTACCCGCGTTAACTTCTATACAAAAATTGCATTTTGTTTACATTGAATCAATAGAACTCACACACAAAAACTCATGGTCTTGTTTCGTGTTTCAACCTAACTTAAAAAACGTGTGTGTGTTTGTGTGAGCAATGACAGAGTATGAGTGCCTGTTTGTGTGTTGCTTTCCACTTAGCATTTCTCACTTGTTTTCCTTTTGTTTCGCACTGAAACGTGACACTTTTGTTGGGGTTCTGTCAATCCTGCAAGCGAACATTTCATTTTATTCCAATGAAAGGTGATGATGAATCTCACCCACATTTGCACACGAGTAATATTCATTCAAAATGTATCGTTTGAAAGCTCTTAACTCCATACCCATTGGGTTGTCGAGATAATTGCTCCTCTTTGTTGAGCATCGCAAATAAAAGTATCGCTTTTTATTTTCTATATTGCGTATTGCCCTAAAATCGGTAGAATGAAGGGACTATTCTCCGGACGGGATAGAGACAGAGGTTGTAATCATATCATGTCGATACTTTTTCGGGTTTCCTCACCATTCGTGTGTCATAAAAACGTTGCTTACAATTTTGACAGCTTTCTGACTATAAGGATGAATTTTGCCAAACAGACAAACACATGGGATAACTTAAAAAGATGAAGGTAATGTCGAAATAAATTTAAAGAAAGAAATCCATTAAAACCAATGACTATTTTAAAAATGCTCTTTTAGCCGCTTGGGATTCTATTGTATCGTCTGAAAGCAGAAGTGTCCTCGGCAGTTGCCACATCCAACCCACTCGTCGATAATCGATGTATTACAAATGCTGTAAAGTAACATTTTCAGCCCACTAATGCATGTATAGAACAGGTTGGTATGTAAATAGTCGAAAGCGTAAATTATTTTACAAGTTTAATGATTTCACTAGGTCAAATATAGATACCATTGAATATAACTCTTAACGATCAGACTATTCGTTAGTCTTCTAAACGAGCATAGCAGATGAATTTCCTTCTGTTTCCATACGAATTACATTAGAATGCATTTTGAAACTTTTCGCCTGTGAAGACCGAAAATGACATTTGTGCCATAAGTTATGATGGAGTGGAAGTCAGATACGCCATAAGAAACCAATTACGGTGCATTTCTTTATTCTACTGAAGAAAAAAAAAAAATACTATTTTAATAAATAAAATGTCGAATAGATTCATGCAGATTATCTTTAGAAATTAAAACAAACAAAAATGTTCACGATTTTGTGTTGCGGCATTCTTGTAATGCATTTTTAAAAAATTGCTTTAAGTATATTCAGTGACAGTTATATGAAGCTTCATACATTTCATATAAGAATTCTATTTCAAAATCCAATTTGGGCCGATCTTGCAGTGTTTGTTTATATGTAGCATATTCATATTAATAATTTTAATTTGCTGATTGATTTTATGTAAAATTGTATTGGATTGTCAATCACATTCGTACTGGTTTCAATGTTTCTTGAAATCTTTATTAAAGCATTGAGAAATGATACATAAGATGGAAACGAATGTATTCCACCAGAAAAATTAAATATTTAATATTGTAACGTATCTGAAACTGTTATGCATAAAAGGAAGTGTATTAGTGCTGTCGGAACTTGATACTGAAAACAAAACTTCCCCTAGAAATAGATAAAAAAGATAAAAAATTCAGAAAAACTGCTAATTTTTTTAAGAAATTTGTTAAGGTTTTAAACTGAGATACATTAATATTTATTCCGTTTTGTAAGTTATAACAAAACCGGTGATTTGTTTATTAGTATTTAAAGTTACTGGTCGATGAAATAAATGTATATTTAAAAAGGCATTCAATTTACAAAGATCCATTTACTGTAGGATACCGTTTTAAATCTTACTATTATTAATTCTTAGAGTATGCAAACCTATAAAAAGGATTTTATGGCCTAGCATATATGACCATAAACATACATTTTAGAGTATTTACTTCGATTAATATGTTTAATAACTCGAATGATATTCTACCATTTGTGAAGCAATTTTATTTCTACAATCATAAAAATAACAAAAAATGTATGCAGATTGTTTTAAGTCACGAATATTTTCTGCCCATCACTGAATCAGAGAAAGCATCAAAAATGATAATGTTAAAATTTACCAAAATTGTTTGGGGTTTTGTTTACGCCAATATGTAGTGTGTGACTTACTGAAACATACACGTTCAATTGCCTAACCGGGTTTCCCTTTGATTTGTGCAATTGTCATTCCCTTTTGTTAAGCTTTCTCTTTTGATATCCCCGTACATGATGCCTTTATCGATGTGAAAGTGTAGAGTATTGTTTAAATTATTACTCTTGTATACCCCGTAAGGTACGTTAGTATTCTCGAATTAATAAATATTATTATTTTTCCAGTCCTTTCAATTCAATTGGCAATTTAGTTTTGTGCAAATTATTTTTGTTATATTGAAATAATACTTCAGGTTAGTTAAAAGTTTTGGAAGCAAGTCGCTAAATATTATGACAATATAAATTTTCAAACAATTCAAATTTCAACGACTGCTGTATATTCCAATAATAAATCTACGTTTTATAGCGTTTACACCAAAAAATTATTACCCGTGTTTTCCTTTATTTTCCTTAATTATTTTTGGAGAAACTATTTAGTCCCCCAACAGGCTTTTTTTAAGATTGTATTACAAATTCAAAATTTCGATACATTTTCCTCGACGTGCATGGAAATTACCAGATACTGAAAACGGCAGCTTTAGTTAGCACTGCAATAAAAAACTTTGAATAAGAAATGTGTGTTTTTCTGATAAATATTTTAAAGTTTTTTCATATTTAACATATGATGCGGCTGTATATTAATTTTTAATTACGTCCAGGTATGAAATCTTTAATTTGCAAACCTATTCTGAATTGAAAATCCATGTCTGCTTCAAAATATCGATAAAAATATATGATGATGTTTTATGAAGTGATTTTTTTTTAATAATGTTGATATTTTATTACTGAGTAAGATGTTCAATTTTGTCCATATTGCCCATATTGGACTGTACTCGTACATTGACAGAAGTTTAAAATGAGTTGTATTGCTTACATCTATTTCCTATCAAAAAATTCTAACCATGCTGCACACCTTTCCAACAAAAAACCAACAAAATCATATAGCCAAATATTATGAACGTAGATTATCAGTAAAAAAAAAACAAGAAGCAAACAAATCTTCAAACAAACCTAAACGAACCTTTGCGCTCCTGAAGAGTATAAAATTGCTTTAACTTTCGTTTAAAACTGAGAAATTCTTTAACTCAGCACGCAGAGCATTCCACAATCGCGCTACGTGAACAACAAATGATCTTTCCATAAAAAGCTATGTATTTCTGCTAGAATATAAAAAATGATTTAAAAAGGATATAATTCGGTTCACCAAATTTAATAAAAGAGAAGAATATGTATAAGCATCTTAGTTCCAAATAATTTTCAAAAGTGCAGCCTAAGAAATAAATTTCATATTGTAAATAGTTTTATGCCTGTGGAAGCACATACGGAGTCTAGAAATATTGGTCCGACTTGATCCAGTGTATAGTTCTAGCCCGTAAATGGTGCAAGACATAAGTAACATATGACTCAGTTTATATTTTATATGAATTGGTAGAAATACGTTTAAAGCCTATATAGAGGTTGTAAAATTATATTTATTTTTGAGCAGATACGAGCAATGTGTCCATCAATTTTCCATAAAGTTTAGATGGGAGTTAGTTTCAAATCCAAGACAAAGCATTGATAAAGATGATTTTCCTACAGTCTTTTGAACTACAATGTTTTGCTCAACAGCATGTTCACAACCATGTTTGAATACTATAAACTTCGTTTTATCAACATTAATTTGTATGCGGTTTCTAACAACCCAGAGAAAAATACAACCAATATCGTCATCAAGATCTGATATACAGTTATTAACGGTAGGTGTAGAACTAGAGAGAAAGAATTGAATATCATCGGCATAAACGCTAAGCGAAGAGTGCATTACGCAGGAACGAATGTCATTGGCATACAACATAAACAAAAGTTGGCCTAAAATTGATCCTTGCGGTATACCTGCCATTACAGATGGTAAATTGACGGCGACCATATAAGAAAAAAGAAACAAGTTTGAAAGAAAAGTACGAAATAAGTGGACAGTTTATATAAGAGTATAAAATAGAATCATGTCACATCACATCACACATGTTTTTTCTTAACAGGGAAGCCAAAAAAATTTTTTTTAACCGAATTAGATTTTCTGTTAAGACTTTAGTACCAATCCTAAAGCAGTAGATTCAGTCTTTTCAAATTTTTTTTAATATATTTTTCTTTGTTTCATAACAAAATTTGACTGTTGTGTGAAGAATTTCTGTAGTTCTTTAAAGTCGGGGTTTATTAAAGTATTGTAAAAGTCTCTTTGAATTTGGAATAAATTTAAATATGGAATAGTTTATTATTAGACATAATGACAAATTTTTAATTTTAGAGGGTTTTTTATAGATACCAAAATAAACTTATGCCTAGAAAACGCATTTTGGCGAGAACTATTTCTCCGAAATGAAGCAACCTTCCAAAAAATAAAATACATTTATTTTATTCAAAGTATTTTAAGTACCAAGTATATTTTGACCAAATTGACTGCAATGCTGTAAATGTGAACGTGGTCGATTTTTCTACATTTTACCAACACTATAACGCAACACGGTTGAAAAAACTTAAATAACTGCAGTCTACGAATTAGGCACTACTGTCGAAAAATTAAATTTCAATAAATCCGCCAATCTGTATGGGAAATATCGGAAGGTACCTCCGATTGCATTCTCAGAACTTATTTCACCAACCCCACAATGCGTACCAAATTTGTCTGAATTCAACCATATCATCTACTAAAAGATAAACTAAGAATATATGATTTAAGTCAGCATAGATATGGTAAAAGAAGGAGCGCAGTTCTTTAGTCAGTTTTTTTCAGGGCTTGTAAAAAATGTGGACTCCGTAACATTGTGTTCGATTCATCCTACAGTGCCAGTTTTGCTTACCAAAAGTGGTCCACTGATCACATTATATCACAACAATATCCTTGATACCAAGAAAAGTGAAGTTGTTACCCATTCAAAGCTGGCGAATAGGTTAAGGTCGTTCCGACCCTTCATTTATTTGCTTCATCAGCTATCCTGAGGGAAACTTCGGAGGAAACCTGCTGCAAGATGGTTCGATTGGTCTTCTTTAGACGAGCCACAGCTCACTCAATTTGATATTCATGAAACACATTTGACCAAAAGATACCTGGCACTTTAGACGTTTTATTTTTATTTTTTTTTTCTCCTTTTAGAGAAAAGGTATATTGATACAGATTTGTAACAGATTTTGAGAAGCAATGAATCCAGGAACAATCCAGGACCCAAGAACATATTCTTGATATCAATTCGAGAAAAAACATTCAAATGAGTCATTTGCGATCATTTTTAAACTGGCAGCTGTTAACGCTCTATGCATTGAAAAGAAAAATCTTTGTCAATTTCAGGAAATATTATTTTAAAGTGAGGAAAATTGAACTTGTCTTTCATTTAAAAAAATTCTTACTTAAATCTAGAACTTTATACTAGTTTAATTTTAATACCACTTAATTCAATGCTATCTAAAGCTCATTAAATTTTTACTCAAATAAAGAAAGATGATTAATATGATTTGTCTAATCAAAATATCAATTGTCTTGAATATTTTATAAAATTTGAGTGGGTTTTCCATAAATCTAAGAATATTTTTCGGAGTGTAATTCATTAAAATTTAGGAAAACTGAAAACGTCTACCTTTTTTTTGTTCTCTAACACTAAAATCGGAATAATTTAAATTTTTACTGACAGCCTGTCGGCAGAGCCGTTTGAGATCGGTGTCAGTGGGCTGATAACCAACACACATCAGCACCTAAATACGATTTGACTTAAGAAATGCAAACTTGATAAATGGAATTTATTGTGTCCTATAAATATCGTTTAAAGGGTTCTGCCGAAAGTGATATTTGAGAGACAAAATTCGTTCAAGCTCATGTGATTGGATCTTATCAGTGCGGCTACAGATATGATGCAGTGTCCGATACAATAAAAATGTGGCACCAGTTTGTGTGAATAGTACCAACAAATGCCATATGCTACTTGCATAAGCCGACAATATAGACATTATGCTACTACAGACGTATCCAGGAAGAATCGACAAAAATTGGTTTAATGGTAAGAGGATAAAACAAAGTTATTAGTTTTGACGAACAAAGTGCGTACTTGTTTAAGATGTTGAGCGCACGCATGCAGATATCACTTGGAAGTGGTGGATAAATGTTTTTACTTAGGCTCTGTTGTGTATGTTTTACTTATGTTGTGGGAACCTTTGAGAGGAAGTTATTACAAAAAATGTATGAACACATCACCATTAACGGAAAGTATCGGCATAATGTGAAAAATGAACTGAGCTGTATACCAATATCAAACAAACTTGAAGGGACGCGCATGTGAGACGTGCAAATTTAGTCAAATTTTGAAGGACAAGGCTTTTAAAGTACTCTCAGATTTTGGTATGACGAATTGGAGAAGAAATTTTTCACGTGCGGCGTCTAGTTAATGAAAATATATGTTCTATTCTCCATATAAATAAGTAAGTTAGAATGTAACTAATCATGAGCAAAAATCTAGTGGTTTAAGTGAAGTATTCCTAATTCTTGGAAATAAATTCATAATAATAAATAAATAAAATAAGTATTACAGAAGTGTAATGTAGGAGAATAATAGCCAGATTAAATTTAAAAACAAAAACAAATTTAATGAAACATATTAAGTTAAGCATTAGTGTGGAAGTTACCAGAAGCAGCGTGGTTACTTGGTTTTCACAGGCTTAACAAACAACTATAAGTTAATAAAATGGGCAAATATCTTTGATACGGCGGCCTACATATAGAAATTATAGAAGAAGGATTTTTTTCGGAAAACTGGCCAACTTGTATGGTGGTACCAAAAGTGGCGCGGCAATGCCTTCCATTTGCATTTTCACAGCTTAGCTCTCACGATATGTACGATGCGTGAAAAAATTAGTTGGATTGAACAAAACTGTTTAATAGGCAATATATCTAAAACCAGTACAGAAGTACAACTGACCTATATATACTGTCACCCGACCTTTATTGTGCTGGTGCAAAAGTGCGAGGTGGTACAAAAATACTTCAAATTTAAGTACATACAATCAAAGAAGTAAAATTATAACTTTCTGAAGTCTCCTGCTTGGTAACTACAGAAGGACCTCTGATTTTTGCTTCAAAGTAAAATAAAACTGATTTTTGCCAAATCGACCTATTTGTATAATATGTGTGGTGATCGAAGGAGTGTTGCAATCCAGCCCATTTTCACTCGCAAAACTAAATTGGTAAATGTTTGTTGATTGCTAAATTGTACTGAACTGAATAGAATTTAATGAAATAAATAAATTGGGTTATCAGAGAGGACGTGGTAATTCGTTTATTTTTTTTTTAACCTTGAGGAGCACTATAATGCAATATAATTGTCAGAAATGGAAGCAATTGCAGTCTCTGAATTAGCATAACGTGTGCGCAATTTGACGGAATTCACTAGAACAGCTAGAAAGATATGAAGCTAAGAATTTGTGGGTGAAATCGGCCATTTGGAAGGTATCAGAATGACTACGGTTTATTTATTTTTATCTATTTATTTATTTTATTTATCTATTTGACATTACCTGTACAACAAGACTTAATATCTTTTAATTATAGTACAGGTTTTTCATTTGGTATATAATATGTAACAATATTTTTTATCTGATTTTTTATATAAACAAAAATAAAGTATTCTATGTATGTTATTAATCGAAATAGTCAAAAATAGCTTTTTTAAAATGCCCTGCATTGCTTATGAACTGTATGCGTGCAGGTAGTGAAAGATGTATACTATTTATATAAAACTGCCATTCGGACATCAAACTTCTGCGCCTTTCCGGTATTAAGTCATTTGATCTATTAGTACGTGTAAACTTTATTTTATTATATAGATAAGGAGGTTCATGGGTGTATATAATCTTGTGAAGAAGAATTAGAACACGTATCACCAATAAATTTTGAAAAGTAACTGCATACAATTTTTTTGCATAAAACGATATGTGGTCATGTTTTTTCAAACCGTACACATATCTTACCACAGCATTATATGCTAATTTTAACTTTCTGAGGCTTGCAGAATCACTACTAGCAAATATTTCACACCCATATAACAAAGTGGGCATAATATAAGTTTTAGCCAGGAGAAGACGTATATGTATGGGTGTAAAATAATGTGTGTTCCAAATAGTTCTCAACATACCATAAGTTTTTCCAGTTGCAGAGATTATGTGGTCTGACCATGTTAGCGTTTTATTGAAAATGATGCCTAAATTTTTCGACATCACCACCACTTCCACCCTTTGGTTATTAATAACAATTTCTGGATCAAATATTTGTTTCATTTGTTTGGGTCTTATTACTAACACTTAGATTTTGAAGGATTAAGACAAAGACCATTTGCAGTTGCCCAATTATGAACATAATGTAAATCTTCATTAAGTTTACCTATACAACTGGATATTTTTTCTAAGCAACAACCTATATAAATTTGTACATCATCAGCATATAAATGTAAATCACAATAGTTTAAATGATTCGGAAGGTCATTTATGTACATTGTAAACAACAGTGGACCAAGTATAGATCCCTGCGGAACACCTTTTAATACTGGTAGTTTCTGCGACGTTTTATTATGTGTGCAAACAGACTGACACCGATCGCTTAAGTAGGAAGAAATTAAGCTTGTGGATGAAGGTGAGAAATTGAACATTGTTTCTAATTTTTTGCAAAGAATGCTATGATTAACACAATCAAATGCTTTAGAATGATCTAGAAGGACAAGAAATGATATATTTCCAACATCGACATTTTTGCGTATTTCCTCGGATACATCGAGAATGGCTGTAATGCAACTACGTTTCGGTCGAAAACCCGATTGTTTTTTTGTGAGAAGATTATTTTGTTGTAAGAAGTCATACATTTGTTTATGAATTATTTTTTCGAACACCTTTGATAAATATGGCAAAATTGCTATTGGCCGATAATCTTTGTTTGCTTTTGGTATAGGCAAGATTTTGGCATATTTCCAATTTACTGGATATATGCTTTTGGTTATAATTGAGTTGAATATAAAAGTAATATGACTTAGTATTTCAGGCAGAATAATTTTTAAGAATGCAGGATGAATGTTATCAAATCCCATAGCTTTGGATTTTACAGCAAAACAACTAGCCAACACACCATCTTGATCCACACAAGAGAAAGTAAAAGAGTTATCATTTTGATATGAAAGATATGTGTCATAAAAATGTTCATTTGTAGGGATTGTGGGAATGTTCGCAAAGTTTGCATTAAGTAATTCAACATCAACGTCAACATCGGAACTAAGACGATTTTTTCCAACACAAACTTCGCGTAATGTATTCCAATTACTCTTACTATTTGCTTTTCTAGAAAAGATATAATATTCAGTTTTAGCTTTTTAATCATTTTATTCACTTTTCTTCTAGCCAAGCAGAATTCCGTATGGAGTACAGACGTTTTATACTGTCTCCATCGTCTAAAGATAGCATTTCTTTCAGTAATGGCTGATTTTATGTTTTTATTAAACCATTGCTTCTTTTTACAACTATTATTAGCAATTTTCAGAGGAACTGATTTTACAAACACGTACGCAACATTTTTTTCCACGAATGTTAATTGATCTTCAACAGATAACATATAATATATAGTGCTCCAGTCTATTTTGCTTAATTCCGTCCTCAACGTCAATGTCAATGTGCTTAAAGTCATGATATGTGATTATATTATTTTCAGGCAGAGTTTTAAATTCGCAAGTCAGCAAAATTAAGTCATGTCTTGAAAAGGAGGGAACTATAAGTTCATAACCTATAAGGTCATAAGTAAAACCTTTTGTTGACTGCTGACAAAGAAAATATCTAGAAGCGAGTTTATTGTGGTAGAATAATGTGTAGGTACTGTGATGTTCGTTGGATATAATCCAATAGACCGCATGTCGTTTAAGAGTATATTTTCTATTAGTATGTTTGAGTTAAAATCACCGCAAACTATTACTTCTTCATAATTTACTGTAACATTTTCTAGGAAACCGTGAAATTTATCAATATTTGTTCTGCGGTTGGGTCTATAAACGCAACCCACGAGTATTTTATTTTCACTTGACGCAACTTCCACAAACAGGTGTTCTATTTTTTCTTCCTTTGATGATTTAAAGACAATTTTACTTAAAAAATTCTTCTTGACAAATATAGCAACACCGCCTCCAAGAGTTTCTCTGTCACACCGGAACATTTTATATTCATATAAATTTACAAGTGTATCAGTAAGTGATTCTTTAAGCCACGTCTCAGTTACACATATAACATCTACATTAGATTTTTCAAATATAAAGCGGAATTCATCAATTTTGTTTTTTAAGCTCTGTGCGTTTATATGACAAACATTAAGTCCTTCTCTCTGCTTACACAATATACGTATCATATCAAAAGTACGATCTTTGGAACTCAAGTTACTACCATAACGTTGAGTCATAAGTTGATGTTATAGAAATGAATGATTCATAAGCAAAATAAGGGCATAAAGCTATTATATTATAAATTAAACAACTTTCAGGACTTTCAAAATAATTAAAAAAACATAAAACATAACAACATAACATAAACATAACAACAACATAAAATACTTTAACAAATCATTAAATATTACATTGTTACGATGACAAAAATTTGCGATATAGCTATAAAAGAAGGCAAAACAATGGTTAACATTATTGGTTTTCATTGCGAAATAAATTATTTAGCATCTCAATCGAATCATTGTAAAGTGGCTTATCATTATCATTAATTTTGATATGAACCAAACCACGGATTGTGAAAGATGAAAAAATCTTCCGATTTTTCTTTAGTTCTATTGTAAGTCTGAGGATTTTATGATTGTACGAGGTAAGGTTTTCGTTAACGTAAATGGGTGAATCAGAGCCATATCCAATATGGTCCAGTAATAAGTTTCCACTATTTGCTTTCCTAAAGTTTGCTAAAGTTTTCAAAATAAAATTTTTATCATACGGCGATAGTAATTTAACTATAATTACAGCATCTGGTGAATACCCCCTTTCTTTATTGTTATGATTTTGCAGAAAGATGGATTTTACTGCTGGAGTATTTATTTTTAACGTGTCACATATTGATTCTAATATGTCATATAAATTCTCTTCTCTATGATATGGTATTCCATTAATTCTCAAGGCTTACTGACAATTGCAAGTCAATATATTTGACAGAAACCTGGGTTACTGCAGACTATCAATTACAAAATACAGAGAAACGATTGAGACAATCGAGGTATGAGTATGAGAAGGGGTATGGCAATGCGGTCCATTTTCATTGTGAAACGTAGATTGGGCAAATGCATGTACCAAATTTGACTAAAGTTAAGACATATAAACGGCGTGGTGTCCAAATAATGAAATATATTGTGTTTCACCGAAGAAAACAGAAGTATGTTTTTTGATAAAAAAAAAACTGACATTAAAAACGTATATAAAATTACGTGCAAATTGTACTTTGCATTTTCAGTAAGTAATATCTGCCACAAATCTTCATGGGACTTTCTAATACTTGGCACAGTCTAACGTTTTTTTAGATCGTAGTCGGCCTACCTCTTCTGGTACCTCTGATACCTCCCAACGCAAATTTGTCCGCTGCAATGTTTTTAAATTCCTACTAAAATTTAAAAAAAAAAAAAATTATAGATTAACCACGCCCCTTTTGGTAGCTCCCATACAAATGACCGATTTAAATAACATGTTCCTGGTGTCATATCTTCCAATCGGCTGCATTAAATTTAGCCAAATTTGTCACACATTGAGCGCTTGTTAATGTTAGGCCTCTAAATTAAAACGGAGCATATTGGCCGATGTTTCAAAATTCAATCAATCTGGTGTAATTTCAAAGTAGCCGTTCCGTTTCTATCTTTTGCACCCATTCCATTGTTATACAATTCTGTACAATATCGGAGAAGAATGGATTAAGCAAACATGTGCCTTTTAAGATTCCGATATAAATGATCGATTTAACCCATATATTCTTACCTCGATATTCTCCAATTGGTTGCACCAAATTCTAGCAAATTTGTCATATGTTTGATAATCTACGTTTTGAGAACGAAAATTTGCGACGTTGCCAAACCCATTCTGGTATCTCATATATATTAGTAAATTGATCGATTTAACAAAGTTTGATTTTCAACTGTAATCCCTAATTCGTGGCCTGAAGTTACTTAAATTCTCGCCAATAGTATTGCGTTATAATACAGGGTGAAATGTAAAAAAAATTTCGGAATGACCACGCCCTCTCTTGTATCTCCCACACAAATTACGTAGTTTAATTTATATATTCTTAGATTCGTATCTTTCAATCATTGCGTTATATTCACTACAGTTGAGCTCGCATCAGGCATTTAATACTGCGAACGAAAATAGATTGCACTGCCACACCCTTTAGAGTACCACATATACAAATTGGACGAATTAGGAAAAATTGGTCCCTTTACGTGTCGCAAAAAGGAGAACTTCAGGAAGTAAAAATTTTTCTCCTTATAATTGTCTTTAAGTCAGACTGTTCTGTAGCAACACCAAAGGGGCGTTGGTTGAATCTATATGTAAGTCAGTTAACCTGACTTCAATTTTTGTACTGGTTTTATGATGAGTTAATAAGTGTTTGTACAAATATGTTCAGCTGCCGTTTATTTGCCAGTTACATGTATAATCTAGGCTCAAAATAAATGAGATTTTCAACACACTGAAGAGTATCATGATTATCTGATTATCTGAAAAACAGCATGTTGAGCCATTTCGAAGAAAATGCAGTTAAAAACAAACTAACAAACAAAGAAAAAAAATTACTGCATTGTCACACAAAAACTTTTAATGGCGAACAAATTCATAAATTTGACTCTATCAAATCAAAACTCCACTAATTTTATGCATTTTATGGATTTTCGATTGAATAATATCCACATAGTTAATTAACAAATTTGCATGAGTATTTGATGAATGAAATGTATGAAATAGTTTAATTAAACCATATAGAATATCTCATTAATATATATTAATACTTGTATAATTTCCAACGTAATTGCATTAAAGGCTATAATTCACACATGGAGTGCTGATATCGCTTCCGTTTAACTGTCCAAATAGATAATATTTGATTCACGAAAGTATTAATTACATTAACTAGTTCTACGCATGGGCATGATAAACTGGGTCAAGCCCAATTGTTTTTGGTCAGTTAATATATAATACGTAAGCACATGTTTAGATACTAATTATTTACCAGTTACATGTATAGCTAAAGCTGTTTGAATAAAACAGAGGAGCTTTCGAACAAACTAAAGAGTTCCATGACCAACTACTAGCCTCTTCTCCTCTCGCACAAAGGCCAAATACAAATCAACGAATGTTACAGCAAACTGAACCCTATTGAGGCTGTAAACAACAACAGTATGCCAGAATTCAAAAACAATAATTTTTGTTAACTAAAATTAAATAAATTATTCGAAGTAAATATTAGGGAGTTTTGAACTCAAATGATGATTTTTTTTTGTGGCGATACTTGATAATCGCAACTCTGGAAGAAAAATATGTCTTGGAGTTATGTTGGGCAGGGAAAGTATCATTTTTGTATGATATTGAAGGCTTCATTAAATGCTTTTCTCGATAACTTGTGTCCATTTTGAAGATATTTCATTACGCCTTTCTCATAGAAGGCCTTGCTTCTATTGGAAAAAATGGGACGGTCGATTTTCACAGGCTGTTCTTGCATGATCTGGCGTCATATAGGTGATTGCTTAATTCTGGCTGGCCAATTGTTGGCACAACAAGTCCGATTAACATGTTAGTAGATGATTCCCTGCCAATATCGCTAAACACACATCAAAACACCCGACCGTTAATCCTGGCTCGCCGTGAGTGGACCACGACCGTTTTCGTTTGATGTTGTCGTAAGTGACCCACTCTTCATCACTAGTCACCAACCGCTTCAAAAATTGATCAATTTTATCATGATTCAGTTTCGACTCGCAGATGGAGATTTGGGCCATGTTTTTTTTTTTGCGTTGATCGAACTTGACTTGGCGGTCGGACATGACGATTTCCATGGTTCTATCGACATTTTCTGCGACTTACCTTCTAGAACTTAGTGCACCTTAACGTCAAAATTACCGGAATGTAATCGACAAATTCAAAATTTTACATTATTTGTAGTATCAGGACTATAAACGCTATTCACAATATCAGACGAATGAGTTTTCGGTTTCATCAAGCAAAAATGTAAAATATGAGGTATCTCCTCTTTGGTGGTATTCACAATCACAAAACTGGCAAAAAAAGATTTTTGGCTACGAAATCTTATTTTTCTAACGCCAACCCGATTATACAAAGCGAGATCCTCATTATTATCTTTTCATTATAACAAATATACCAGATGGTATTATGAACATGATTTTTAAGTCATTATTTTATTTCATGACTTTTTACGTCGATTGAGCAATGTCCTTATGTCTACCTTTATCTTTAAATCTTTATAAAATTTCTTAAAACTTTGCATAGTCTAATATTTTTTTCCAGATCTTTGGCGGCAAAATGAGTTACATCGATACAAATTGATAGATTTTACGAAATTACATTCTTTTTTGTACCTCCTAATTCGAAGACTGCAGCAACAAAATTTGTTTCCATCCATCAGCCGGGTTATCGTGCCACTTTGAGTACCTCTCTTGCAAATAACTAATTTAACCGATATATGGTTATGTCCCTACTTCAGTTGCACTAAATTCAGTTATATTTAACACACATTGTAAGTTTGGCCACACCGCTTCTGGTACCTCCCATGCAAAGTTCAATCTTTCCCCTATAATTTCCAACTAATGGGCTGTGTGGTAACCTGATTTAATTTGTTCTTTATTTAAATAAAACAACACTTTTATTATTTACTAGACTTTCACTATTATTCTAGATTTTTATTATTTGTAATAAAAATCACAGCCACTCTTGTTCACTGAAACTCTCAAGTGTTCGTTTCTATATCAAGGTTGCCATATCATTTCTCCGCCGTCTGGTTGTCGTTCGCAGGTTGCCACATCCCTCCAATTTTCCGTAGCTTCATTGGTTGTATCATCATGTCCGAGTCTGTTGTTGGTGACTTAGGAGGTTGGTTAATTTTCTTGATGTGACTGACATTTCTCCGATATGTCTTGCCATCACCTGTTACAGTTGCTTCGTTCCCCTTGATCTCTGTAACTGCATATTCCGTGGGGTCAAAGGTTGGAGTCAACTTGTTCGAGGCCCACTGCTATATCACACTCCTTTGCTCTGCGTTTGCCATCTTCCCTCTCCTTTCCTTTTTGTTTCCTTATCATATCCGTATCTCTGGCTTGTGAGTCTTCATTATCGTCTATTATATCAAACACTGAAGGGATCTTGTCTTTGACTACTCGCTTAAATAATAGTTCCGATGGAGTTGCCCTCGTAGTACCATGTGGAGTGACATGGTACATGTGCAAAAATTTTTGTATTTCTTCTTTATAATTTAACTTATTAGCGTGCGCAATTTTCAAACGTTTGACGAGTGATCTATTCATATTTTCGACTTCCCCATTTGCTTGAGGCCAATAAGGTGGGGAAGTTATCAACTCGATGTTGTTTTGTTTACAATATTTCTTAAACTCATCACTCACGAACTGACGACCATTATCAGCTTTTACAGAATCAGGACAACCATGTCGACAAAATATTTCTTCTAGAAACTGTGTCACATTGCTCGACTTTATTGTCTTTAAAAATTTCAGTTCTACATATCTCGAATAGTAATCGATTACCACCAAAACATACTCGCTATTCGGAAGAGGCCCCAAAATATCAATGGCCAAATATGTCCATGGTTTATCAGGGAACCTATGTCGACTCATAGGCGCTGGGACATTTGGTTGTGAAACAATTAAACAATCTCGACAGCTTTTTACAAATTGTTCAACGTCGCGGTCTATTCCCGGCCACCAAACTCTTGCTCTAATCCGCCGTTTCATCATCGACTCCCCCGGATGGCCTTCGTGTGTCAATTCCATTACTCTCGCTCTTAATTGTTTTGGAATCACAAGGCGGTTTGAACGTAAAACGACATTTCCTAACAGCGACAGTTCCAAACGAAATGGGTAATATGGAAATTTAATATTGTTTGTCCATTGATCTTCATGTATATTTGTGACAATCTGTTGTATGTCCGGATCTTGCGCACTCGCTTGTACCACCTCGGTAATGCTTAATGCTGCTGGTACTGCTGCTTCAACAATTGCATAGATATTAGTTTCACAGTGTGTGTCGAATGACTCACTTACTCGGGTGCTACATAACCGTGACAATGAATCTGCAATATTGTATTTACCTGTTTTATAAACAATCTTATATGAGGAAGCTTGGAGTCTCATAACCCATCTTTCTATTCTAGCTAGTTTATGGTCAGTTTTCAGTTCGAAATGTATGCCAGTTAAATAATAATAAAATCGCTCTACGCCCCATACCAATCCCAAAGCTTCCTTCTCGGTTTGTGAATATTTTTGTTCCACTTCAGACAGAGAGCGACTTGCGAAAGATATAACAGAGATTTTCTCTCTCTCAAATTGTAATAATACAGCACCAAGCGCAACAGGACTTGCGTCTGTAATTAGTCTCGTTTTAAGTCTAGGATCAAAGAACGAAAGCCTCGGAATCTTTGACAATGCTTGTTTAAGTTTCCCAAATGACCCCTCCTGTGATCGGGTCCAAACAAATTTCATATCATTATTCAATAAATCTCTTAAAGGTGCTGTTAAGTTTGAAAAATCCGCTATGAATTTTGCCAGGTACGTTGCAAGTCCGAGAAAGCTGCGAAGTTCTTCCTTAGTATTAGGTTTGCGAAATTGTGTCATAATGTCGACTTTATCTGGGTCAGAGTTTATACCTTCCGTAGATAAAACATGACCAAGGAATTTCAAACTTGTCACTTTGTATACACATTTATCTTTATTTAATGTGACGCCATAATCATCAAAGATTTTTAACACCACTTTTAAATTCTCATCATGCTCTACTTCCGTGGATCCAGTGACTATAATATCGTCGAGATAATTCATACAGCCTTTGGCCGGCGCCAGTAAGTTTTCAAACGTCTTTTGGAAAATTTCAGGAGCTGATTTAACTCCAAAAAACAGTCTTTTATACTCCTTTATGAGTAATAAACGTCGTAATCTCTCGGCTGCCTTCTTCCAATTCAAGTTGATGATAAGCATTCTTAAGGTCCAATCTTGTAAAATATTTAGCCCCACGTAACTTCGCCGCAATTGTCTCAAAAGTGGGAAACGGAAAATTCTCTCTTTTAATTGCCAAATTTGCTCGACGCATATCAATGCACAAACGAATGGTACCATCGTTCTTTGCCACAATTACCACGGGGGATAACCAATTACAAGGACCAACAACTGGTTCAATAATACCTTGTTCCAAAGCTTCCTTCAATCTTGCCTCAACTTTTGGCTCCAGCGCAATAGGTACACGTCTCAAAGCTTGTATGACTGGTCTAACGGCGTGGTCTATAGACAATGTTACCTGAACTCCTTTGATTGCTGGCAACGCTAGTTTTGTGCTATCAATTTGATTGATTTGGGCCCCTAACCGCAATACCTTTAATTTAATCGCCGAGTTTTTACCAAGCAACGATTGTTTAGCCCCTTCAATCACGAAAAACGTACTAATGATTTCCTCTCCTTGAATTACAATTGGTGATTCAAAAACATTGCGGACTTTTAAAGGTTTGTCGGATGCGTATGCTTTAAAATTATGGCCCGTATGTGTGCGAATATTCCACAGTATTGCCTTATTTAGCATTAATTTATGAAAATCGCTCTCGCTAATCAAATCTAGTTTTGAACCAGAATCAATCAGCATTTTCACCGTCACACCTCCAATCCTGCAGACAACATCACCCTCCATTACGCTCTCTATGTCCTCCGTGACATTAAAACAGTCAAAATCGTTCATATGATCCTCTTCTCTTTCTTCCTTAGACATTACTGAGAGAGCTTCATTTACTACACATCGAATTCTATTATTTTTATCTTCCCTCTTGAATCGTTTGGGATTTGAATACTGTTCATCATCCCACTTTCTTTTTGTATTACTTCCTGACTTACATTGTCGTGCGAAATGCCCCTGCTTCTCGCATTTGTTGCATCTCACCTTTCTGGCCGGACATTTCGGGTTGTCTGCCAAATGGTCCAATTGGCCACATCTGTAGCATCCCTTTGTAGTAGTTCTTGAGTTCTATACTTGGTTTATAATTTCACCTTCAGTTGACATTTTTATATTGCTTGTCTGGCTGCTAACTTGCTCATGAACTTTGCTTAGCTTCAGAATCTGTTCAAGTCAAGTGCTGGAGAAAGAATATACTCCAGCAATCGTTTCTTGAGCTCCGCTGGCGCCCATACATCAATCATTTTGTCCTTCAACATGATTTCTAAAATCTCCTCCTTGTTGTCACCAAAGAAACACCGAGCCGCCTGTTGTCTTAATCTCAATGCAAATGTGCTCGAATCCTCTCCTTCCGATGGACGCAGATCTCTGTACAGCTGCCTCTCAAACGATGAATTGCGATCTGGTGAAAAATACTCATTCAGTTTTTCCACTAAAACAGTAAAGACATCGTTCTTCTTCTCCTCATCGTATTCTGGTAATGCTCCCGGTATGTTGTAAATTACTGCTTGAAGTTGAGGTCCTCCCAAATAAAGGAGTTTATTTCGTTTCTTTACGACAGTTGTAATCTCTTCACTCTGCAGATACAGTTTAAAAGTTTTCCCAAGCATTCCTTAATACACTTTTATCAAGGTTTTCACACATGAAAGGTCTAATGCCAAATGTCGGACATTCCATTTTCAGTGGTAGAATTTGCCCTTTATTCAGACTCCATTCCTGTAAATAAACTTACAATTAGCTCTGTTTTGCACGATTCTCGTCTAATACATACTTTTCCTCTGCAACCAAAACCCAGACTAACTGTCTTATTTTGTTGCTGAATCTATTCAGACTCTAATTGCTCAGTCTTAACAGGGATTTCTGTAAATAAACTTACAATTAGCTCTGCTTTGTACAATTCTTCCTTAATATATACTTGCATTAACGTTCCTCTGCAACCAAAACCCAGACTAACTGTCTTATTTTGTTGCTGGATACCTCCGCCAACTTTATTGTCTTGTTCTGAATTACTTTCTTACGAAAGTGCAGACAGACAGGCAGTTGCTCGGACAATTTTATTGTCTTGTTCTGAAATACTTTTTACAAAAGTACAGACAGACAGACGGTTGCTCGGACAATTTTATTGTCTTGCAATATTCACTTCCTTCTTGCTTAGACGTTTTAGCGCAGGGGTCTCCTCTTTCTAGCCTGCAATAGCACCACATAGTTTCATTAACACGAGAAAATACATATATTTCGCCATATCCGCCATGTTGGCCTTTATGAAACTTAAAATTTTCATATTTCTTTGTGTTTTTCCTCATTTTCTATTACTTACCGATTTAACTCGTCGCCAATTGTGGTAACCTGATTTAATCTGTTCTTTATTTAAATAAAACAACACTTTTATTATTTACTAGACTTTCACTATTATTCTAGATTTTTATTATTTGTAATAAAAATCACAGCCACTCTTGTTCACTGAAACTCTCAAGTGTTCGTTTCTATATCAAGGTTGCCATATCATTTCTCCGCCGTCTGGTTGTCGTTCGCAGGTTGCCACAGGCTGCAATAACGTAAGTTGTAGTCCGTTGTATTAATTTCCAATGTTTTTCAAAACTGGGGGTACCTTTCGGTAACTCTCATTCTCATTCATTAATCTATATATTCTATTCATACATTTCAAGCAGCAGCACTGAATACGGTAGTATTCGACTCACATTATACCTATACATTTGATAAGCTAAGTTCTGACGGGTTGAACTGACTTACATACACCTTCTTTTTGTGACCTTGTGATGTTGCAAAAAGGACTTCGAATTGAAGCCAAAATTAAAGCGGATTAACTTTCTGAAGTTCTCCGTCTCAGAAATGGAAAAGGACCACTAATTTTTGCTAAATGTGTGCGGGAGGTACCAGAAAACGAATTCCATTTTTGACCTCAGGACTTAGATTACCAAGCATATGACATGAGGATAATTTTGTTCTAATATGGTACAACCGATTGGAGGTAAAAATGTCAGAAGTTGTGGGGTTAATCGGTTTTGATTTGGTAAAATATTAGGCTGTGCCAAGTTTCAAGAAGTTCCATGAAGATTTGCGCCAGTTATCGCAAGCCAGCCAGACAGGCGAACATCACTGGATATAAAAAGATTTGTTTCCCTCTGGGTGTTACATTATTGCCATATCAAATGTCCTTCAATTCTCCATTTGAGGTATAAAAATCGAAATGGACAGCCCATTGCGGTTTGCCCATACAAATTTACCGAATATAAGTTAATTTTTCCACTCTAATCCCTGATTTGTAGATTGCAATAACTTCAATTTCTGTCAGTGGCATTATATATAATGCTTCAAACACCTTTTCTGATATCTAAACAAATTTCCTTTCATCTCATGATGGAGATATGGAAGAGCTTCTCACATTCAGTGAGCTTAGCCGCATTCTATTTTTAGACTCACTCAACGTATCTCGCTGGTATCAGCTAAACAAATTATCTAATTTTTTGTCAAATATTCTAATACTCATATTGATCTTTCATTTGCACTGAATTCAGTTCAATTTAGCATGCAACAGGTTTAGCAAAATCAGTTCTGGTAATGCAAATGGTTGGAATTATTACGCTTTTTAGGGTGCTTCACACACAAATCATCAATGATTTCCCTATAATTTCCAAGCGGAGCGGAATTAAGTAAGTTCAGTAAGTAGTAATTTGCTTCACTCATTTTACCTGTGCACACTATTGAGTCAACGCCTCAGTTATTTATCAGTCAGCTCAACTGACTGAAATTTCCATACCAGTTATCATAAACTTTGAGATGTCTACAAAAATCCGGTGAAACTTTGCACACTGTCATTCTTGCTCCGGACTACTACAGGACAAGGTAAACGTGTCTATTTTGCTATCTTTCATACAAAGAGCGGCAAGATTTACTTTGTCGTCTATTATTTAGAATATTTATTCACTATTTGGCAAGTCTTATATCGCTTAGTAAATCTTGTGGCACAGGGGTTGACAGGATATATTTTTTACCATAACCTTTAAAATGTTTCCTTTGGTACTCTAAAACTATGCGCTAAGGGTTTTTTATCCTAGGCTTTAGTTTAGGTCTGAAACAGGACAAGTTAATCATGACCATTCCGATACCTCCTGTACAAATTAGATGGGACATGGTGAGGATATTTACGACTATATCTCCATCTGGAGTACTGAAGGTATATACCAATTGATGATAAAGCATCCAGTATCTTTTGACCAAATCTGTTTCATGACATTTAAGATGATGATATGAAAAATATAAATATTAGCCAAATCTCTTCTGGTACTTAATATATAAATCATCGAATTAGTCCATATATTCTTAGATTCATATTTGTTTATCTAGTTATGGTAAATTCAGTCAAAATTTACAAATGTTACGGACTTACTAAAGTTGAATCTCTAACTGAAAATCGTGAGCATTGTCACACCTCTTCTGATATCTCCTACATTTACCGACTTTTTGGAAACTGAAATTTTCCCCCGCAATTCCATATTCGTAAACTGCTTTAATCTCTTTTTTTTCGTCGTGTTGTTTCACAGTTTCTAGCAGAATGTGTGGAAAATCGATTAAGTAGCTAAAGGACCTGGTACTTTCCATTCAAATTACCTATTTAACCTAAATATTTTTTTAAAGCGGTTGCACATAATTCAGCCAAATTTGGACCATGAAAATGAACAGCACTTCACTCTCATTTAGATACCTCCTATTCAAATTGACCGATTTATGGAAATTTAATTATTCATTTAAAAACACTAATTTGTAGACGACATCAGTAACTTAAATTTTTGTCGATTACGGAATATTGTAATATTTTGCAAAATGTGAAAAACGAATTACATATTTAAATTTATATATTCCCATACTCATATTATTTATTCAATTGTGCTAAATTCAAAATAATCTTAAGACCTATACTTCACATACAAATTAACCGAAGGAATAAATTTATAATTCAGCTATAATGTCAATTATAATCCCTAATTTTCTGCTGTGCTGAATAATTTTGCACGCTCATCCCGGCGCTCCAGAAAGTTTGCAGCACTACAAAAACACGTTAGGTGAAGAATTTCTGCGTTTATAATATTAGCATTGATTTTCTTTCTTTTGTCTACAGCGAATTCCCAAATGAAACCTGTTTTAAAGGTTTTTACTTCATCGAATTGCAGCGATCTGAATTTTCGAAAGAGGTACTATTTCGAATAACTTAAGTGCACTGAACTACAATCGACCTCGCTCTACAAATGCCATTTGTCGAAAATAATTCAATTTTTCTCCATATCTTTTCACCTTAGTTCGTATGCGCAGAAATGGTAATAATCGCAGCGCATTAAATATGAATTGGATTCATTTATAATTCACAGTAAATATTTAAAATTTTGCATTTTACATTCAGCACTACAACAATCAGAACTTAAATGCTTGTATCACAACAATACTGTTATGAGAACAGCTGTGTTAGGTTATATAGCAATGGAACCTGATTCCTTCCAAAATTCTGTAAATTTTTGCGGGCAGTTTTCTATCAATTTTTGCGCTGCCTACGATTCCACTGCAACAAATTCGATACCTATTCCATTGCACCATGTTTTACGCAAAGACCAAATACATCTCAGGAACAATATAGTTATTTTTCCGATATTAATTTAATAGCCCGTATATGGTTAATAAATATTATAAATATCTAGCAACAAGTCAATACATCGTCCGTGATCCAATTTTGACAAACTGATCAAACAGAAAAAACTTGTCCAATCAAGGATTAAATTTAATTTTTTTACAATGATGTTTTTTTCCAAAATTTTCTAATATTTTCCCTTTTTTTGGTTAATTGAAATCCATGTACGGTATTACTTGATATAATGGAGAAAGAAGTATTCCAATTTGCGGGCATTAATGAGTGATGAATGGCACCAATACGATTTTTATCTGAAAAAGTAGGATTTGAAAAGAGAGTGTTTCTAATACGTACACTTATCTGGCGACAAGTCGCTATACAGTCCATGACATTGTGGGTTGCAATCCGTGGTGGTGGGACTATAAGCTTCGACCTGCCCGAACTCATGGCGTCTGTTTATCTTTGCACGCGTCCTTTTTTTCTAGTTTTTAACATATAAATTCTAGAATGCGACGTACGATAAATGGAGAAAATTGCATTATTGTCAATGATCTTCAAATATTTATATGTATTTGTGAAATTCGTAAAATTGTTTTTTTTTTTTGAAAATTTAGACATTTTTTGAAGTTTCGGTAAGATTTATTTCGGTGCTGGCTTAGGTTAATAGTCAAAAACTACTTTCAAGTTAGCTGAATAGATCTCAAACAATATGCGGAGTCGCTTGGGCATGCAGTGGCAAAAAATAAGCGAGATTTGAGGCTCCTTCATTGCAAAATGTGTACAAACGGTTTCCTTAATATTGTCTATCGCTGAAGGTATTTTTTTTGAAATCAAACTTGTAAACAGTTTACTTCACCAACAAACTTCGACTTTTATTTCATTACAATGCTTGGACCTTGCCATTGTGTATGAAATACAATGTCATTTAACTGACCGCCTCTGTATTGGTTGTAGCAGTTGATCCTTTGCAGGTAGTTTGTCCAGGTGTCCAGTCCATAATGCGCACCAAACAGTAACTTTCTCCGGATGCAATCACTTTTGGGTTGTCCGAGCCCCATATGCGACAATTTTGCTTGTAGACGTAACCACCGAGTAAGAAATGAGCTTCATTGCTGAAGCATTAAAGGCCTATTGCTGTTGCAACTAATCAGCATATCTACGGCGCTATGAATGGTCAGCCGGTTTTAATTGTTGCGTGAATTGGACCCAAATGCAAAATATGCCGTAATGAGCCGTAAGATAGGCGCAATTGCTGAAAACGCTATAGAATCGACAAATTCGGATTATTCGCCACACTTTCACTTACAGAAGAGATATTTTCGGCAGTGCCATGATGCATGGGCTTAACCACACCTGTAATGCTTCAAGTCTTTTCAAAGTTCTTTACAATCTTGTTAATTCCTTGTGCAGTAGGTAGATTATGGCGACCATAATCACCCCATAATTCACACATTTTTTGAATCACGGCTTCTGTAGTAATGTTTAACTATTTTTACGCGTTCTCCGATTCATGTTCGTGAATGGCAAACCTTTCACTATATAAATAACAGATGATAGGTATTTAACAGCTGACAGTCTTGCCAAAACGGCGGTTTTGAAACCACTAAATGAATAACACAATATTTTGCATGACTTCAAATAAATTCAATACATCGAAATCGTTACGAATTTAATAACAACCTCAGTGTTCTAACGTCCTACTATGCCGGGTGTAAAAATTTAAGTTTTCGTCGAACTGATGTATCACTCAATAGTCATTATTATTAAAATTTTTCCATCGGATTTATCTTATGAAAGATTCGTATTATTTCTAGAAAACATGTTTGCGTTTGTTATGCCAAAATAGCATTTTTGTCGCTTTCGAAAATTCAAGGATAGTTTTCAATTTTAAATGATCAAGTCACATTTTTAATAATTACTCCCAAAATTACGGTAAAACTACAGAACGAATTTAAAAAAGCCGTGTTCATATAATTGGCTTTTAACTTGTACGATAGATTTGTTAACAATTTACTACAATTCGTTCTTAAATCATGTTAAAGTAAATAATGAAACATTTGAAATATTAATATCAGAATTTACTTAAAGAATTTTTAAAAAATCGTATTCATAAAATTTTAAATTGTTGTCATTTTGTGTCAAAAATTTGTACCGACCGCGGGATTAATTTTTTTTTTGTTTCGTAGACGGGCTGATATTTTGTCAGACCGTATCCCGGGATTTTTAATGGACTATGTTGGCATGAACCTTCTAGTGTTTTTAACACAAACTCACTGAATTTCAGAATATCATAACACACGTTTGGTGAACTAAGTTCTGTGAATGAAAGTGGACAGCTTTGCGACACGCCTTCTCCTACACAAATTAGCAGATATATCGAAATGTAGTTTTTCCACTCCCATAAATTGTTGCTAATCGTGTTGACTATAATGTTTGGTAAAACTTTAAATATTCCATTGGTGCCCTTTCAGACGGAACCAATAATAATTATCTAATTTAAATAGTACACATTCACAATCAGTTGCATTAAATTGAGTGTAATTTTGTACATATCAGACACCTAGCAAACTTATTCGAATGGAATTTGCCTGCATTGCCACGCCCTCTGTATACAAATTGCCAATGGTCCCTATAATTCCTAAGTGATGGACTTTAAAAGGTAGTAATTGTGCTCAGTTTATTGTACTTTAATTGGTAGAATTTATTAATAAGGACCAAGCTATATAGCAATCTGTTAGTCTTTAGTGGTTACTCCGATGCTTTTGTGCTAGCGAAAAACGAAGTTGGGTGGAGATGTAAATAACTCAATTCATTTGGCCAAATTTATTGGTTATTTATAGCTTCAACAAATTATAATTTCTGACATGAGGAGAATTCAAATGTGCTATTTAATTGCGAACTAATACATTACTTCAATGTAAAATGTGGATTAGATTCTAAACCATTGTTGTCCAGTTGATCAGCTCGCCCAACATGTGGACGTGTCTCCTGGGTACAAAAGTACATTACACGAATCCAGTAATGTTGTCTGGACCCCACTGACCAAAACCACATACATATCCGTAGGAATAAAATATGCACATATGTGCACTCACGCCCATACTTATTCATATGTAGCTAATATGATGGGCGCTAATGTATTTTCAGTGGTTACAGGACAAAGCACCGGACAACATTTGGACTAGAAAGGCAGTTCGTTTGATAATAATTTCGTAGATGTTTGTAGATTTTGTGGTGAAAGGCTGTGATATCAAATATTTTAAGCTCTCGTCTAGTTACTTACTGGCAGTTTAGTTTAATTTCGCACGAAATAGAAAATTCAAAATGAATGCCCACAAAATCAGTTCATAACTCCTTTTCCGCATTTTTTTAATGCATTTATGTATTTTATTACATATAACAGTTGCTATTAATTCAATTTATACAATCGGTTATCCAATTATAACCGGTCATAACCAATTATTAATATTACTATGCCTTGTGGAAGGTGGGGCCGGCGATCGAGGTGTTACCAATTAAAATTGTTTTAATTTTGCCACTTTTGATTTTTTTTATTTAGAAATTTCGGTATATCATACACACATTACAATTAAAAAAATATTTTACTGTGTGATGGAGCTACCTTTAACCCGGATAAGAGCATCGAGCCTGTCCAAGAAAGCTTCACACGCTACACGAATTTTGTCTCATTCCATTGCTGCGAAGAAATGAAACTGGAGACCTTTTCTTGTAAACAACGTTGGGTTTCATGGGCTTTATGTGATGGTGCCGAGTCTTGTTGAAACGTCCAATGGTTTCTGGCGAATCGTTTACGTGCCCAAGGTAAGAAAATATCGTTTAAATTCTTTTCACGGTAGATTTGCTGTTTACCTGTACGCTCTATCCAATGAAGACGAGTGAGGAACGTCTTGTGTGTCCAAACTGTCATTTGATTTGCATTCTAACCATACAGGATCGCTTTGTTCGTTTACTTACTATAATGCTAAACGATAATCATTGTTTCGACTACTCGGCTATTTGAAGTGTTCATCAGACATATCGAGGTGTCCGCCGCTCAAAAAATTATGGGCGGTTATGGCGGGGCTGAGCTCACGATTATATGCACGATGTATATGAATTGCGCTACGGCGACAGTATGTTACGTGATTTTTTCTTAATTTCATAAAATGTGCAAATTTTTGCTAATTCTTTTCACCCAGTATTAGAGTCACGTAAATAAAACTGAGTACAATTCTTACTACGACTCTGAAGAAGTACGATAATCTACAGCTCAGATCAAGTTGGACCTGAACTGTGGATTTTGCACAAATATCAGTTAGGTGAATTAGCTTACATATACCTTCACTCAACATATTTTTGCGTTGCTGCAAAAGCGTGAGTGGTGCCAGGAGGACAAAGAATTACTAAAAAAAACTGTGCAACTGCACAATACGAGTGGAAGGAGGAAATGGTAACGTTTTAAAGTACTCCATTTAGGATATGTGGGAAGATCACCGATTTTTGTTAATTCGGCCCATTTTATATGTATAGGTAATATTCTAAGTACTAAGTGCTAGTGCTAAATGATTAATACACGCTCAATTATACTGTATACAGTGCAAGTGAATGAATGAGACGAGTCTAGGAATATATAAGTTAAATTAACTAATTTACATGGGAGGTACCAGAAAGGACGTGGCCATTTAGTTCGTTTTTCCACATTTAATCAAGCAGTGTAACACAATATAGTTGGTAAGATTTTAATTAACTTCAGGTTATGAATTAGCGATTACGTTCATTTTAGTCCTTAGAACTTTTACCAAGGCATGATACATGCCAAATTTGGTAGGATTTGATACAGCTGATTGAAGGATATGGAGGCTGGAATATATGGATTAAATCACATTTATGTAAGTGAGCTTCCAGAAGGGCCGTGGTTAGTTGACCGATTTTTCTATAATTTGGTATAGGATTACAAAAGAATGCAGGGGACAAAAATCTAGACTGCTACAGCTTACTAATTCGAAATTTACGACCGCTATCGTGCCCACCAGCCAGACAGATGGATGTCGCTCGAATTAAAAAGTCATGAGTCACTCTTCCTTCTTGGTGTAACATTTTTTATTCGCATCAAATGACGTCTTTATTGCAACGGGTGCACACGTTTAAAAGTTCATTGGTCACACATCGAATAACTTCTATCGATTTATTCGATACATATTTATCGTAATATCAAGTGATACAGCATATGGAGATAAACTAACTAGGAGCTTCGGTATGTGTGGGGCAACATCAAAATATAGATATTCATGGCCCAACTTCTACCGTGCAAGGAAGTCATTCTGCACAAAAACAATGTCTTATGAAAGCTTAAAATTAAATAAGGATTGTGGATATATCAAAACGTGGGCTGATGTAATTAGTTTCTCGTAAAGTTGGTTCTCACACAACTAAATCATATGGTAAACATAGCAAAATTCTGATTAAAACTGTGTCTTATCAAAGAGACAGAACAAAGCGCGGGTAGACCATTTGTATGAAAACGGTGTGGTCGAAAACGATTTATTTTAAAATACTTGAAGCAGCGTATGTACATTCGCAAAATATAGGCAATTTCCAATAGGAACTGCATCTCTTCCAATAGGAACTGCATCATCACACAGCCAATCTTTGAGACTTAATTTTTGTGCGATCCAAATGGAAATATACCCCGTCCTGTGCAATCAAATAACACTGGCAACATGTCGCTATTGTGTTTGAGCTGTTATAAAACATAGATTGATGCGGTTCACTCTTAACGGTGTTGGTAGGAGGTTAAATCGAAATTTTTGCGTGAAAATTTACTTAAATTGCAGTCAATGGGATTGGATTTTTTGAATACGGGATTTTGTCAAGACTTGAGCACTTATAATTCATTTGCAAAAAGGATTCAATTTTGGATAATAAACCCAACACATACAATTTTCTTAATAGTTTCTTAATATAAGCTCCAAATTTAATAATTTAAGCCAAAATATTTAGATAACGCAGCTGGACACAATTCCCATTTTTAGCTTTCGTTAAATATGTATTTGAATACTGATGGAGTATAGGTATCAAACATTCGAAAAAGTACTGTTTCGCTAATATTCCAAATATTCTAGGACCAAGTTAAATACGCCATACATGAGAGCTTGCTACTAAATAGTTAGATATTCTCAGCAATATTTCTCTAGTGATGTTCTTCTCCTTAGCTGGCAACTAGAATAGACATCCTTATCCATTATACGCCGCACAGTGTCGTGTTTTCATATAAACGGTGGCCAAAAATAGAAGGAGTTTTCAGAAAAGAATGAAAATTAGTACACATTGCTTTTATAAGTAGCAAAGAAAAAAAACCAAGTTTAGAGAAAATCGGTCCAAGGACACGCCCACCTCCCTTTGATAAATAATAAACTTTGATAACTTTATAACTTTGATAAATTTTATGAAATTATCTCAAAGGACACGCCCAACACCCTTATATCCTTGATACGAAAAAGATGCAATTTGTCCACGAAAATTGTCAATACCTCTTTCACATTTTTTTAACTTTTTCAATAAGTTTCCTATTTTTATCTGTTCCGATCCGATAAGATTGAAATTTTGCATGTAAATATATTTAGTTATATTGTAGCTTGAGTACTTCTCTTTTGCTCAGCAACCTGATCTTTATCTCCTTTTCCTACCACTTTCCATTTCTTTATAGGCTGTTTGTAAGAAATATGCAAAATGCATTCAAAACATTTGATCCATGCATGTAATATCGACAATCCGTACTGATAGCACTGCTCATTCACAGGCCTTTCGAAAATCGATAAGCTGTTCATTTCAGATGGCTTAGATCCACATAAAGCACAAGTTGAACTACTACTGTTTCCACTTAATACATTTAAAACTGCACCATCTATCATTGTCAACTGCATTTTATAGTGAACGTTAAGATTTTTGTTTTTTGAAATGTAATTATATGTATCTAGACCTTCAATTTCTGTATTTATGCTATCCCTTACTGATTGTATTACACTTGGATTCTCTTTTGTAAAAATAATTTTAAGTGGTCTACATAACCTCCAAGATGAATGTCTATCATTTTCCCAAACTATTTGGTCATTTGGTGGCATTTGGTGGCATAAAGGAACGAAGAAAGTTACAAACATAAATTCATCTCTAGCTTCCTCATCTTGAAATTTTTGTTTGTATACGCTATGCCCACTACTGCCATCAAATCCCCACTTGCATTCCAGGACTACATCATTGTTGGTATCAATATCATTAACATCTAAAATGCTTCTTACGGTTTTATCCAAAATCTTCTGTAAGGGTACCTCTGCAGAAGATTCTGTTAATTGAATGTCATCAGGCAAAATCTTTTTTTTAGCATCTGCAATCATATAGTATGATGGAAAGCAATCTTTGTGAATAAAATTTACTACTTTCCTCATCATATTGTACTGCCTCATAGATAAATCCATATCAATGTATAATGCTAGAGCATTTTCAACAGAAATTTTTTCATTAGTATTTGAACCTGTTAACCTTTCTGCGGCTTTTTTTAAGAGCTTCAGCATTGAACCCTCCTCATAAGAAACATTCGGTCGGCCTTTACGACTTGTACTTGCTTCCTAATATAGTATAAAATAATTAAGTTTTCTTGCAATACCAAAACTTTACACGGATACTTACATTACAAATGATTTCACAAAATAGTTCGCTATCTAGCCAGTCACTCAACTCAGTTTCAAATCTGTCTCTAATGCGATGATGTTTAGACCAATTGTTAGAGAATTTTAGAGTAAGCTTTATTAGTTAGAGTAAGCTTTATTTTCTGTTGTTCACTTTCTAATAATACTCGTTTAAAATGCTTTTCGACAAAATCTTTAACATGATGCAGAACATCGCATGGTCTGTTTTGCTTTATCTCTAGCCACAATTGAAAAATAGTGTGAATCCGCAATGAGGTTGACACTGAAAAACAATCATAAAAGGGATTCGTGCAAAATCGAGCAGCGGAATTTTAAATATATTAAAATGCATACTTGTAGCTACAAAATACCAAAAAATTGGAAAAGTGTTATCTCTACTTTCTTTTAAATTCTCTACGAAAGTTCGCTGTTGCTGAAAAATCTTGACATTGTCTCACTACTATCTTTTTCTAACGGGATCTGACATATGATCAATATTTGTACACAAAAACTAAAGGCACTTACACCCTGTTATACATTTTGGTAGCCGTTACATTCAAATAATTAAATTTTTAGTATTATAAATGAACCTTAAATTTGGAGCTTTTCCATAAATTTCGTATGCTGTACACAAACCTTAACTTTGAACCACTGTAACTTTAAAATTTAGAAAAAGTTTTAAAAGATATTTTATGATCTAACCTGAGTGTTACAAAAAAAATTTAAAAAAAACGTTCGAATTCTAACAGTGACGTTAACCATTTTTGGCCACCCTCGCGACACAGTGCGCCGCTTGTAGAAAATAATTCCAAGCGCTTCGATCTTCTGCGCTTCTCCTCCTACTCGTCACACCAAGCTTCGACAGTATTTCAAAAGCCTGGTCCTTCCAACGGAGTTTCGGTAGCCCTCTTCTGCGCCGTCCATCGAGTTCGTTGCCGAAAACTTTCCGTGCCGGAGCATTTGGGTCCACCCGTACAACATCACTCAGTCAATGCAATCGCTGTATATCAATGCGTTTGACCACGTCAATGTCGACATACAGCTCATTGTTCATGCGACGCTGATACTCTCCGTTAACGATGATGGGTCCATAATATTTTCCGAAGTATTTTCCTCTCGAAAATTTACAGTACTGATTCATCCGTTTGGGGCACAACCCAGGATTCTGCGCCATATAACAAGACAGGTAGAACCAACGTCTGGTACAGTCGGATATTTGATTGTCGAGAGAGTTATACATACATACATACATACATACAGTTTTTGACGAATCGGGTTATCGAGGCCGGCTTTATAATGAAGAAAAGATGGTACGTGTCGATCTGTTTTTCTTAAGTCTTCCCCAGAATTTGTCATAGTTTGAATATCTGGTCAGTTGTTGATTTACCAGGTCTAAAGCCACACTGATAAGGTCCAATCTGGTTAGTTAGAGTCGGCTTTAGTCTTTCACATATCACACTCGACAGGACCTTATAAGCAATGTGTAAAAGACTGATCCGAGGCAGTTCTTACAAACACAGGACATAGTACACTCAAATTCCAATCATCGCGCATGTTTTCCCGAAGCCAAATCGGTTTTAGGAGTTAAAGCAAGCTGTTTATCAGCTCATAGCCACCAGTTTTAAACAGCTCTGCTGGCAGGCGATCAGCGCCCGCAGCTTTGTTGTTCTTAAGCCTCAATACGGCTGTTCTGATCTCTGTTTGGCTCGGAGCTGCGCAATTTATGCCATCGTCGATAATTGGGGTGATTTTCTCACTTATGCTGCCATCTGGAACTAAGAGCTTATAAAAATGCTGTTTCCATAATTGCTGCACATCCTGCGTATCTGTGACCAGATTTCCACCGCTGTTTTTACAGCAGAGGGCTCCCCCCTCCCTTCCTCCATGTCCTGTACCTCTTATCTTTTGGTAGAATTTTCGTTCTCACTCTCACGTTTTTTCTACAACCACTTCTTCCGCTTAAAGGGTAGGTGCGCCTCTCTTGTCTTCTCCTTGTAGCGTTCTCTAACTGCACGCGTTACAATTGGCTGCAACGTTGCCCTGCATGCAGCATCCTTTTCCTCAGACACTATGCGGCATTCTTCTTCGTAGCAGGGCTTGTCTGAGCACGGTTTCTCATACCCAAGTATAGGTTTTGCAGCAGTTGCCATAGAATTTTCAATATGTTGCCACTGTGGGTCAGGAACATCAGGATCAGGGGCGTTTAGTTCTAGTAGTTGATAGAGTTTGGTGGAGTAGTCTGTGGCTATCTCAGGTGCATGCAGCCTAGTGACGCCGAACTTCCTTTGTGTCTGATCACGAACATTTTTGGTTTGCTTAATCTCTGCAACCATATGGTGATCCGAGTCAATATTGGGGCCGCGAATACTTTGCACGTCCATGACAATAGAAGAATGCCTTCCGTCCATTACCACGTGGTCAATCTGATTCCTCGCGTTGTAATCAGGAGATAGCCACGTTGCCTTGTGGATGTCTTCATACGGGAATCTGGTTCCACTTACTACCATATTACGTGTCGCAGCGAACGAAACCAGTCGGAATCCGTTTCCGGAGGTGTTACCATGTAGACTGAATTTTCCGACTGTTGGACTAAGAACATTTTGTGCACAGATCAACATCATGAAAAAATATTTCGCTTCGATGCGGATGCGGACGTTTTATTATTTTTTCAGTATTTTCATGACAATTTAAATTTAAGATGAGTGGCTTATCACTCAAGTGCATCCGATCCTAGTGTTCGGGCTGCCAACGACTACTAGGCTGGTCTCCAGTGATAGTTGGGATTATGCATTTAGTGGATAAAGGCTGTCAGCTGTTAAATACCTGTCATCTGAAATGTTATTTATTTAGTGAAGGGTTTGCCATTTTCGAATATGGATCATTTATCAAGCAAGGAATGCGTAAAAATAGTTAAAAATGACGCTGTAGGAAGGTCAAAAGGATCCACAAGTGTAACCAATCCAGAGGCGCTCATTTAAATGACATTGTATTTCGTACATAAGGGAACAGTCTAAGAATTATAATGAATTAAAAGTTTCCTCGAAATCATAGCTTAAATGTCTTTTATTTAACTTTACTTGAAAACGAAAAATAGGTAACCCTTAGTTGGTTTGGCAACAGGTCACACTATCCAAACCATTCATCGATACTGAGGTCCAAAACAATTGAGAGATGATACAAAAATTCCAGCCAGATGGATTGAATACTCTTACCCTAAGTCCTGCTGCCCACATCTAGTAGGATTATGTTGCAGTTTAAGTAATGGGAAAGTATCTAAGATAAAGAAACCAGAAAAGGTTATGGCAAAAATGTAATAAAAATAAAAGAGGTAAATTACGCTAGTTCTACAAGTTACTGTAAGGGACACAAAACATACAGATTTACATTGTTTTAGATTAATTGAAAATGTGGGGAACTGACGTACACATGTCTTCAGCTAAGGCAGTTATGTGTTAATGTAAAAATGTGTGGGGTGCTGTATTGGGGTTGATGAATCAAATCATATCAAATAATGTTTTTCATTCCCATTGCTTTTTCCTGAATCGATCAATTTGTGTTGGAAGTGCACAGTACATTTTCTTTCACACAGTTTACTGAGCGCCTGATGCGTGCTAAGTTTTACTGAATTTAATGAAGTTGAATAAAAGATATGAACCTAAGTACATGTGACATTTTAAAATTGGGTAATTCGTATGGAATGCAGGAAAGAACATTACAATGCAGTCTGTTCTTATTACCAAACCCAGATCTATTCCCTGGCTAAATTTCATCTTCAAAAAAAAAAAAAAAAGAAAAAGAAAACAAAAAACAAATTCCTTTCCATCTCATTAATGAGACATGAAAGAGCTTCTCACATTCAGTGAGCTCACACTGATTCTATTTTTAGACTAACTTCACGGGACCTACATTATAAAGACGATTCCGAACTTCCCAGTTTGAGTAGTATTTGCAAGACTTGTCGATTACTCGACTAATCTGAGTGTTCCTCAGACACATTGAGGTGAATCTGTCATAATGCGAACAATAGTCGCGAGTAATAACCAGCAGTTGGTCTTTCTATCCCGTCTACTGCTTGCCAAAATATTAGGCTGTGACAAATTAAAAGAAGTTTCATAAACGTTTGCGACAAATATCATCTTTACCATGCAGATGGATGCAGCCAGATGGGCGGACATAGCACATCCGAAATGAAACTTAAAATGCTTCCTTCTAGTTACTACACATGCCTTCTTATGAGCAGACTAAACTACACCACTTGCAGTAGAAGAGAGTTTCGAGCTTAGTGAATGCGTTTCGTATACACGTAAAGAAAAACACGTTCCGAGCTCTTTTCAGCGGGATGCTCAAAATCAGCAACACTAGTTAGAAACCACCTGGATTTTGCATGCCAAACATATGTTTTTCGTAAAGACCAGAATTTTTTTCAATTTTAATTAGGTGAAGATTATTTTGCGGCTCTTTTAAAATCTGTACATTTGTCAATCGTACGCAAAGAAAATATAATAAGAAATAGTTTACGAACCATTAATTTAAATATAATTGAACACGAGTCAATGACATTTGTTTATAAATAATTATAAAATAAACGGTACTATTTGTAATATACGAGTACATATATTATTATTGAAAACGTACACATATTTTATTAATAAAACTTATATCCAATAACATCCAATATTTTTATTTACGTTTGCGATAAATTAAATAAATATTTTTCGCAAACGTCCCCTGTTTCCTTCAGAACTAAACCATAGTTGGGTGCAACAACACATCTTTTGCGGCAAAGAAAATGGCCGCAAAACCTTTTTCGTTTTGTTCATGGTTTCCGACTAATATACATCATTTAAGCCAAACGAATTATTAGTTTGTTAGGAAAGTTCTTCGTTGTCCGCAAATATATGTAACAAACAAAGTTTTATTGACTCATTTTTCTTTTACGGGAAACGAATTTTTTCTCTGCGTGTATTATTTTCGTGGATTTGAGCAAGGGTGAAGCACTATCAGACTTAACAGTATAATGTGCACATGTGAATTATAAATTCTGGACAAGAAGTCAACTGAATGCAGATATTCTAAATCAAAAAATTTATCAACATTAATCGTCCATAGCCGATATCAGCATCTACACACAATTTTCTTAATGTTAGTCCAAATACATTTCCTTTCTTATTTTGGCATTATACCTTTCTAGAACAGTTTTAAACTTATTGCCAGGACAGCGACCTTAAGTACTCCAGTGCTCAAGGATATTGTCTTTGGCCTATTCAGTTTAATTCAATATAAATCACAAATTAACTTAAAACGTTTAAAATATTCCATTTTCATTCAAAGAGTCGTTATTTGGTCATACATATAGTAAGACTTAGAGTTGAGTCTCAAAGTCTCCTGCTCATTACAACTTTTACTCTAATTCATGCCGCTTTATATTACTCTGTAAGCTTACAAACACTTTAGATATGGATTTGTTTTCTGTAAATCGTACAGACAATTTAATTCAATTCAAGCCATCCCTAAATAATTGTTACCTTAAATTAAAAGTTAAAAAAATTTAATCATATTTTAAACCCATCGGCAGTATTTTATCAGCGCACCTACAGAATGCACGAAATTGCATTTATTAAAATGGTCTTCGCTTCGATTCTCATATAGTAACCAAACCCATGCAGAAACCATCCCAGACAGGTAATTAACAATTACCAGGTTCATGCTACCGGAATATTACAGACTATTTTCCTAATATCAGAAGTGACAAGATCATACTTGCAATAAAACTGGCCATAAACTTAGAATCATTATAATAAAATAAAAACATACAGCATACATTCTGGCAGTGTTTGATTTTGTTAGTTCATCTCAAGTGTGTTTTGTGATTTTAAGAATGGATAAAACTGTC
Source organism: Philornis downsi (assembly GCA_019455685.1). Taxonomy (NCBI): domain Eukaryota; kingdom Metazoa; phylum Arthropoda; class Insecta; order Diptera; family Muscidae; genus Philornis; species Philornis downsi. The sequence continues at coordinate 1,872,418 of JAHXMU010000251.1, forward strand.
GAACAAAGAATTTGTAAATGTAATTTCGTATGCCTAATCGGAGAAAATGTTGCAGAAGCCTTAGGATGAATTGACTTTATCACATGAGTGGACATGAGTGGTACAATGCATTCGAATGCGGTCGAGATGTGCTTTATGATTTGCTTGGCTCTTATCGGGCATCTCAACTTAACATCAATGCCGTGAGAGAATGGTGACTGAAAGTAGTTATTAAAGTTTCAAGAATATTGCCGTCGAACTTTCCGTGTCTCATGAATCAATTTGTATCAGGTTACACGATATATTGCTTACGAAATGTACTGCCGCTAGTTGTGAAAGTCAAAAAGCTTCGGAATGGGTCCTTCCAATTAAACTGAAGCCGAAAAAAATGCATTACAACAAAAAATTAAGGTAATATTGATTGTTTCTCTGTTCATAGCGGTGTTGTGGACTCGGAATTATTGCCCGACAGTAAATAAAGAGTATTATTGTGAACAAATTTCTGACTAAAAAATCAACAAATATTAACGAATATATCTCCGGTTTACTTGTTCGTCTTTTCAAAACCTTAATTACTAAAAAAAATCGCGGAAAAAACTGAAGTATTCTCCATTTAGAAAAACCTTTTGATGATTGGAATAATTTTGACGATTGACTTACTTTGAAGACTGTAAATAAATTTTAATAAACGATAAATATTTTGTGTTCTACTGACCATTTCCAGGAACTTTTTTGACAGTATGTATTACCCAATCCGATGTTAACTTTGGAAGCTGATTCTCATAGCCTAACCAATTTTTAAAAATTCAGCATCAAAAAGACAACAAGTTTTTTATTTAAATGGTCTGATAAATAAAAATTGTGCACTCATGCCATCTGAAACGGTATTGGCTTAGAATCCCCAAATTTCTTACACTTTGTGGGTTAGAATCGATTACCGATTATGTTTTTAAAATAAAAAAAAATCAAGGTTTTTTTAAAACGTAAAACATTTTCTTGGTTTTTAAATTCTATATTGTTGAAAACAAAGACGTTTTTAAAATATTTTTGTAGCCTTTTAAATTCCGGTTAACGGAAGTGAAAAAGCCGGTTAAATACTCTGAATACTCTGTTTTTATTACTGATTTTTGAGCTATACATCCATATTACAATATTCTACTAACCACCAATATTATAACATTCTACTAACACCAAAGACTATATCTTTTTTTTTTTTTGTCAACAATTTTTTGAAAGAAGGCGCAACACACTCACTCATAGCTGCAGATTTTAAACATTTTAGAGCGTTTCTATGTTTAGGCCTTTAAGGCGTTTGCTGCAGCCTTAAAAATTTGTTGAATTTCATTAACTATAGTTTTTTTTTTCATGCCAATTGCTAGAATTTTTGTCACTAACTTTCAGCGAGTCCGCGATGTGTCCATGTCATCGCTTGTAAGTGCCACCTCACAAATGTCTGTGATTTGATTCCAGATAAAGGCAACTGTACAACATATCCATACCCGTTTGCAAATTTTCTTAAACTAGATTTCTTCATAATTACATACCAAATGATAAAATTGTATATATTTAGGTATTTTATATCGAGCATCAATTTTATGGATGCAAACCGACAGCATAATCCCTAATATGCCAACAAACTACAATAGAGTTTCACATTAGTTTCAAAATATTCTTGTAGAACTAGAATACGAAATTTGTCCATCTAATTATTTAGTTTTCGAAGCAACCAATAAAATATAACATACTTACATGTGTAAGATGTAACAGATCGTCATAAGTTCATACACTTTTAGTTCAAGGCTCACATGTGGCTAATAACAGATTGGGCATAATCAAGAGATTTCGACTCTTATACCAATAGATGAGTTCCGCACATCGGCAAATGATTTACGGAAATATTTGTGTGCGTGCACTTACACATATACATATCTGCATAAACAAAATTCAATTTAGGAATATTCACAATTTAACAATTTTGTCTTTAAACAGTGCTATCGAGGCGACATATCAGTTCAATATGGTTTTCTATGCTTTGTTACTGAATTATGGTATAGTTTTTAAATCCTCAACTACGGCCCAAAACAAATGGTTCTATAAATCTGAACGTGGTAAAAAACAACAGCTGCTACATTCAATGACTACCACACTAACACCAAGCAAGGAAGCGCACAAGTACAGCAATGCCAAACGGACAAAGGATACTTATACTGAGGTTCATCTTCCCCATAACGAGTATATAAGAAGATCTTTCTTTTTTTAACTTTTTGGGTTGGGAAGGGATGAAGACAGGGCATTTTTATTACAATGTGTTTTGGTTGTTTCCGCATCATTGTCTATTCCAACTAAACATTTGTCCATTTCTTTTTTTTTTTGCCTTTAAAATCCCCCTGTTTTCGTAAATGAGAATTGGCACAAATAATTTATAAACAGCAGCCGTCGGATATGCCACCGGAACACTGCCCTTTGTATGTTTCTATTTTTATTGGTCAATTCAATTCAACATAGCCACACTATGTATATACGTATGAGTGAGCCTTTAATCAATGGGAAATACATGACTAGGTATATCTTTATCGGATATGGTTATCCTTTACGCTGGCATGCAGTAGGCATGGCTGCCGCATTCCGTTTTCTATGCAAAATAACATATGGTAACACATTATATCACAGCATTTTATATTCGCTTCTCTGTAACGCTTTACGGAGGTCCTGTAAAAGAAAACGTGGCAGGATGCAGGATGTATGATTGAAACCAGTACGAAATTTTGCATCCAGAATTACCAACGCACTTTCCCGATGCGAGTTGGGTTCCCAATTACGACAGTTTAATTGGCTCAATAATGCAATACTCACTTTTTGTCTTTTTATTGACATTAAGCGGATTTTTCTTCAAATTTCTATATTACAGTAACGATCACAAATATCGTACTTACCTAATATTGAATTATGGCCCAGTTTCAGTTATTGTGTAAGTTTACAATGACATTGCCGTATTTAAAGACTGCGTAGAAGTAGCCAAACCATCATATTATGTAAATTGTAATGTGTATTAGAATATACTCGTAAGAGACACATATTATAATAGCTAGGCGAATTTACTCCATAAGCAACGTTATACTTCACAAAATATTATGCATGTTCTAATTTTAGGTTATGAATTCAAATTGTGTATTTTTGTGGTTAAATCCATCATTTACATGAAATTTGTACTTACATTTTTGCTAATTGTGTTGGTAAAGTTTAAAAAACATTAATAATAATATCCTAGTTTAACCCACATATACCCGGACACAACGTATTGGACATTTAGTATATCTAGTTTTGTGAATCAATATGGCCGATTTAGGAAACTCAATAGTTTCTCTATAATTTCTAAACAGAGAATTTCAGATAATTGTAATTTTAGTATATTCTGAATTTAAGCACTATTACTTTAATCCGGAGCATATTTTAATAAGAATAGTGAGATTTACCACTATTCTTTGGCATCCTTCTCATATCTGTAAAGAAAGTTGGGTGAAGACAAATGAAAGTCGTTTGTTTTGACTGAAATTTCTGTTTTTCTGTTTCGAAAATAAACTGACTAATTCTGAATTTTTAGTAGAGGACTCTTTTGCACTTTTTCAGATTTAAATGCTGTGCACTTCGAAAATTAAAGAAATGTAATCCATCTTTCAACCCTTTAGACGACTAAGCTGAAATCGTCGCATTTGTTCCTACTCCAACAGTCCCACTGGCACATAAAATTTTCCAGAATGGGTAAAAATATAGCTTTCCCCAAATTCTGTAGCATGACATCTCAAAAACTAGAACCAACCTTATCAGAGAGTTTTGTGCTTGCTTGAACGCGCGTCAAAACTGATACTAGCAAAGAAAAAATACATCATATTTTACAGTTTTTCTTCGATAAAGGCGAAAGAGAATGCCAGGCGATTTAAAAGTTCCGATAATTGTGATGTCAAACATGCATCACTATCTGGAAGACCAATTGCCAGAAGCTAAACATTATACATATAGAATAAGATTGTATATATGTATAGAAAAGCTCGATGTATGAGTGCCAAACGTGTTAATTTAACCAACCCTACGAAGTGAGTTTCCATCTGCCAATCGCTGATAAATCGCAGCTAAATAGATAATTTTCTGGTGGAAAATTTGGCTCAGTAGTAGTAGTAGTAGTATGAACATCGATTATCCCAGTTTTTTGGATGCGTCCCAAGATTTTCTATGAGAAAGCCACAACGGAATTACCTTCCAAATGGCAACAAGTTATCAGTTATCGAACAAAACGGCTCTTGTCGGACTTAAATAGGACCATTCTACCTAAACTGAATAAAACCTTCAAAATCATGCAAAAATTATGAATTTCGTATTACTACAATTTATATATATAAATTCTAGACCCTTTGAGGAATAAACAACTAATGTTGATGTTATTGAAATTGTCCACAACTTTTGCAGTCATAATTTCTTTTATTCTGTACGAAGCTCAAACTGTCCCCATCGCGCCAGATATTTTTCTGAATGAACATTCTGAAGATACGCTTAACCGATACCATACAATGCATACGTTCACTCGTACCTGTGAAATTATAATGCCATATTCTTTCATACAGCGATTTATTATTTCAAAACTGACGATTTTTTAGAGGAAGTGAAGCGGAAAATGGGGTTATTCGAGTATCAAAATGCATAACTGAACCGGCTTTGGTCTCTGACAAAAAGAAACCACTTTAACCATTTTCGGCTTCCCGTCACAATCCTAAATTAGGGTAATTATTTCATTTATCTAGGCACTTCAAAAGTTACGATGATAATAAGGACTTAATGTTTAAAGTCATTTATATTAGAAACATAAAGGTGAAGTTCGAAATGCCCCAATGTTACTAATTGTATGAAGATTTGAGCATAACTTTGCGTCTAATGGAAGAAACATGGGAGAGTTTCTCACATTCAATTCAGTGAACTTACACGCATTCTATTTTTAGACTCACTCAACGGCTCCTGCAGTATAATCAAACATCAAAATTTGAGAAGCATTCACAAGACTTGCGATTACGCGACAAGTATACAGGATTGAACATGCGATCATGCGAACGATGGTCGCGTGTACTGACTTTTGCGCCATCGTACTAACCAGCACGAATCGAACATACTAACTTTAAATTATAGACGAACATTTAATTTTGTCGAATCTGGTAGTTTATATGCGTGGTACAAAAGCAAGCATAGTTAGATCGTCCACTTACAGGTTGTATTTCTATATTAGAGTACAGGAAAGATATTTTTGAAAAAAAAAAAAAATACAATAAGATTTATGGTTTTGAAGTAATTCCTACTGTAAAGTTAGGTTAAATCGTCCAAAGGCAGCAGAAGGGTTTAAGCGACACGAAATATTACGCCTGGTCCACTTATTCGACCTTGCGAATGCACAGTTCGGTATATCATCAAAAATTATTATACAATAATATTCATAATTCATGATTAATCTATTCGGCATCGTTCTTAACAGCTTGGCTCGCCATTTGCTACGACTTGGCTTATATTACCTTTTGAATCATCGCCGTTTCAGGCTTTGGGCTCTGAAAATGCTTGGAGAAGGTCCTTCAACGGTTTATGACCGACATTTAGACAAAATAATAGCGTGGTGTAGTTTATGGGCTGTTGCATTTATTGTTACATTCAAAAGTAAAAGTAAAAAATGGTGAACTTAATTTCAACGAGACAACTTGCTAAATTGTCACCTCAGGCTGATAAGTCGACTGGTTAGATCATATATTATCACATATATATATATAGATATTTTCCTTACGTAAAATCCAAAGTATACATGAATACTATTGTAGAACTGGAATCCAACATTATTAGCGTAATGCTTGAACTAGTGATCAAAATTTGGAACAGAACTAACCATATTAAACGCAGTTATATTATACTATTATTATTTTGTATAATAATAGCAATAATAGTGGTAATAATAAAGATTACTCGACAGAGTATAATGCTTGTATTCTGTTTTACTTCTGAAAACAGGACACATATAAATGGCTCGCCCGACACAATGAATTATAATGAGAGCACACATGAATTAATACGTGACAAAAAGAAAAACTAACGCCCCCACTACAATTTAGTTCGACCGGTATTTGTACCCTCTTCCAATAGTATTTTATTGGGGTGTGGTTGTAACGAAATTTTCGTTTGAAACTATTAACACTTTGTTTACGTCTGAAATGATGATGTTTGAATTTACTTTTGTGCAGTATTTTTAAATTATACAGCAAGTGTAAGAGAAATTGTATATAAGAGATTCAATGGAACGATCTAACCGTTCACTGACATTGAGTGTATTATACCGCTGATTGAGTATATTATACCGTTCTCACTGCTTCACGTATATTCTTCTTCCGTGTTTCTTTGCGGTGATGTCTCTCTACTACATCTACGGTAGCGTATTTTCACTATATTGATTGAGCATCTGATGATGGTGATTATCATAATCAAATCAGTTGGACTTCAGCCGCCGCTGTGGTGGCTGTACATCGCAGGAAGTAGTCCAATTTAACCGTAGTACTGAAGAGGGACATTACTGATTTTTATAGTCATAGTCAAGTAGTAGTCAGGAGGGATGCCACAGATTTTTATAGTCATGGTTCCCAATCACAAATGGAAAAGTATGTAAGACACACTGATTCCTATAGTTATGGGTCCCAACTATATAGTTACTTTAACTAATATACTAACCCACCAAAATAAATCACAATTGACGGATCTATTTCCATTGCTGGGGCGGTCGAGTTTTGGAAGCCGAGAACAACGGACGGGACACCGACACTGCGGTCATCGTCGTTAGATCGAACCCTCCTATTGAATTATTAATATTACACAACTGAATTCGTAACAAATTAAGATATAATAATTGAAACACGGAACTTTCATTATACTGGAACCTGGTTTGGTTTCATGGTTGACCAGCAATTTTTTTTTTCAGATCTTTTAGAGAATTATAAAGCAATGTAGTTGGAAAATTTTAAATTACTGCATCGATATATTATATGTTATATGTCAAACATTTGACCGAAACTAGTGCGCATGATTTAAGTGTAAGAAGATAGAAATAAAATGAATAAATCGGTCATTGGCGTGGGGGTATCAAAAGACGTATCGTCTTAGATAAAGACTGCTAAACTGTTAGAAATTCGGTACATTGGCCAATTTATAAAGGAGGCACCTCGTTGTTCGTGGCAATGCTGTTCACCTTCACTTTCAGGACTCAGTGTATTCAACGCCCAATATGTAAAAATTTAACTATGTTTAGTGTAATCGAATGAAAAATATGAATGTATTAAGAAATCGGTCATTTGCATTAGGGATGCAAAAAGCGCTGTCGTTCATCTGCCTAGTTTTTTAAATTTCGAAAATGAACGAAATTAAAGCATACAACTTCGCTCTGTGATTACTTACACACTTAGGTGGCAACTAGATTAGATATAGTTATTTATTACACTCGCACGTAGAAAATAACTCTTAGAGCTTCGGACTTCCGCGTTTTAAAAGCCTGGTCCTTCCAATGATTGCCCTCTTCTGTGCTGTCCATGACGCAGCCGACAGAATCGCTATCTATTGACCACGTGGATGTCTCATACAGCTCATTGTTCATGCGAAGCCTATACTCTCCGTTAACAATAGTGGATCCATATATTTTCGTTTGCTTACTCCATAACAACAAGCTACACTTCCCTCGTAATTAGCATTCTGACATCAATCGTTTTATTTACATCAGAGCCGAGAAAGACGAATTCGTCCTCCATTCCAAAATTATAGTTATCAACGTTCACAGAGCGACCCAAACAAGTGGGTGAAACAAGTAACTTTGTTTGGTCGTCGTTTACCACATTTGAGAAGGCTGCAGTAACATCTCGAAATTTTCTGTCAATAATATCTATGCCGTCTGAATGTGCGACTAATATATAAAAAAAATTCCCTTCAGTGAGTTTACACGTATTGGAGACAACCCCGAATGTCACAGTTTGAGAAACATTTACAATACTTTTCGATTGGCCGACTACTCGAAGTATTCGTTTCAAAAAGTCTGCCAATCTGTGTTGGAGGTACTAGAAGAGGTGTGCCAATGTAGTTTAACTTCATCCTCAGATTAGTGCTTGTTAAATTTGTTGAATTCATGTCAACTAAACACAAGATATGAATCAATGAATATATGAACTAAAGCAATCAAAAGTACGGATGGCCCCAAAAGACGAATTGTTGATTGACCCAAGCGTTAAGAAATAATGCCGTGGATACAAATTGACGTTGCTGCACCCTTCGATTAAGGAATTATAGAAGAAAAGTTAATTTTCTGCAAATCGATATTGCCCATTTGACATAACACAGTGACACCGTTTAGGAAATCTAATAAAGATATACGACAGTGAAACAGTTGAGTTGATTCACCCTCATTATCCATATTACGGCTGCACAGTGTGCAGCTCAAAGTCCAGTTTTTAAGTTAAGTCATTCCTCTCGGTACAGTTACCTGATTTTCACATCTTAGTTTAAGCAATATTAAATTGCCAAATCTACCGATTTGCAGAAATCTAAACTTCTTCATTTAGCATAAAATCTAGATCTCTGCGAAACATCCGGCGAACTCTTGCAATTTATATTCAAAACATAGCTAAAATTTAATTTAGTTACCAGAATTACATACTAAAAATTGTAAATAAGCTTTCCAATGTTTACCTTCAGTAGAAGAAAAAGAAGTTTTCTTTTTCATAAATTAATCTTTCAAAAGAAACAAAAGCAGAATTTATAAAAACGTCGGAGTTTTAACATTAAAAGTTACGCACTGTGGACACTGAATAATTTCCAAAACTCCTACTCATTTCAAGATATAAAATAAACTATTACGACAAGCATAAGAGTTTTCGTAATAAATGATACATGTCGCATAGTTTAAATTACATTTATCCAATTACCATATTAGAACATACAGACCTTAATATTCTTTATGCGTTAACTATAAAATATGAGTGTAAAACTAGGAATATTGCCATTATGGTATAACCTGCCTATAAAGTTCATAAATTCAGTGACCCTAAAACAACGAACTGTAACGAACTGGCTTATAACGTAATGCCATTCCAAAGAGATGCGGAACATAAACCTATGCGATTAACTCTATTTGTTTTTGAGTCCTTAACAATCGTAAAGCGTTTGCCCGGCATCAATGAGTTTTGGGCTAATTTAGTTCTGATAGATGGACACATAATCCTCTCGCAGCACAGTGAGCCCCATAAAAATACAATTTTTCGTATTTCGTGTTATTGCCTTTGTTCATCCGGTGTTACAGACGAACCAAAATGGTCAGGAAGAGATAATTTGCTGGTAGCCACAGTTTTTACAGGCAAAAGTCCGATTCATTCAACCTAACATTGGTAGGACGAGTGTTAGAGTGGCACTTATTTGTATGGAGAAAATTTTTGGTTTCGAGACAACTGGACAACAAAAAAGAACATTTGATGCGATAAAAATTTAAAATCCAATGAACAAGTGTGTTTTATGACTTTTTAAACCAATTGAACGATGTCCGTCTATTCGGCTGGTTGGTAGAGACGATAATTGCCGTAAATCTTTATACAACTTCTTAAAACTTGACACAGCCTAATATTTTACGAATGGCAGCGGATATTGCAAATAGCCAATATCGACTCACTCCTTCTGGTGGCTCTCATAATAATTGAAAGATATTTCGAAATTCTATTTTGCCCTATAACTCCGAATTCGTGTATTGGAGCATTGTATTGAAAATGTCAGCCCACTAGTCAGGAGGTACCTTCTGGTACCTCTTATAGAAATGACTGATTTGAGCAGAAAATTTAGTGACTTATTCGGCTGCAGCAAATTCAGACAGATTCGGCACACGTTAGGCGCTTGCTAATGAAAAGGAGGATGAAAATGGACGATATCGTCACGTCCCTTCTGATAGCTCCCATACAAGTTGTTCGACTTTCCAAAATCAATCCTTACTCTGTATTCAATAATTAGTAGAGAACAATAATCTAGACTTTTAACCATTGAATTAGCCCACAATTAATTACACTGAATTTAGTGAAATTTGGAACATATAATACATTCGCCACCCTTATTTTTTGGTGTTTCCCACATAAATTTACGATATTTCGAAATTTGTAATCTGTAAACTGTTGTTGCTTAAACTTTTGGAATTGCTATACGTTACAAGGTTTGGTTTCTCGTACATCCCACACAGATCATCTAATTCAAGCCACATGTAATCCTGGGTTCATATCTTTCATTCAGCTGCACTATGTTTTGCATAATTTAGTGCTCATCAGAATCTGAGAGTGAAAATCCTGTAAATTTCCTACCATTTGGGGTAGCTCCCATACTAATAAGCCGATTTAAAAATCAATGATTTTTCTACAAAGTCTAAGCGGAAAGCCATAAGTTATAAGAACAAAGTACAGTAAGCTATCATTTGTTCTACATAGTTGTTTTTTTTTTT
>JAHXMU010000251.1:1883021-1943114 GCA_019455685.1 Philornis downsi
TATATATATATACCTACCAACCATACATTGAAAAACAAAAATTAAAGATAAATGTCGATCAGTTGGCTGATTTAAATTTCTGAAATATTTTCCATACAGCAACGTTACCTATTATTTTATCCTATTTCATGTTTGAATCGGTAAAGGCAGACAACAGACAAATGATTAAACTACATATTTAATAAGAGTGAGTGGCTGAGTGAGGTTTTATAATGAAAACACAGAAGTTGTGGAAATTTAAGGCTTAAAATTTATTTATACACCTGGGACCCACACGATAGTTCAACTTTTTTTTGGTTTGGTATCATAAATTCATTTTTAATTTTTTTTTTTTCAGATTCATATTTGACCATTCACTTCGTACATCGTTTCTTATCTGAAACGAAATTATGAACCTATTGTTTCGATTTCTCTATAAAATACGATGAAATAGATATTACGACTCGGAAAACTGAAGCGATAGTGTAGTTGTATATAATTTCGTTTCTTTATCAGAACAGAAGTTTCCTTTCTTTTCGAAGAAAAAAAGGTCTATTCGAGGTACAAAGACAAACACAAATAATTGTTCATTTGCTTTTCGAATAAATTAAGTGATTGTCTGTTATTTCAATTGAAAATTGTCAATTCTAACTAAAATTCATAAAATCATAGTCAAATTCTTTTCAAAACTCTCACTGGATTCGGGTGCATGAATCGAAATCGAAATTGTTCTGTTTTAGATGTATGAAACAGAAACAAAATTCAACAGAATTTTTCAGAATTCAGTTATTGGAATTAGAATCAAAACAGTAATTAATTTTGTTTCAGTAGCCAGAAACTGAAACCAATAAAGACTATATTCGGTTATGTTTTCGCCCTTAAAATTAAAACATAAATTGTGTAAAATCATATAAAATGGATCGGATTGGTGATTTTATCTTAAAGTTGTGTGTGTTCTGAGTTCCTGAGATGAACCGAAAAGTATAGTGAAAATGGCGCTGGGTGTAAAGTTTTGGGAATCGAAGAATCGGTCGAAGAATCTATTTTATTAACTTCAGTATTTAACTTATGTCGTTTATGTGTTTTCTTATTGTACAGCAAAGTTGTATCCATTTTTTTATTATACATTGAGGTTGTGAATACTATGATCACGAAAAGAACTTGATAAAGAGGAAGGTTTTTAATTTTATATTTGAATCGTAAAAGGCGGAACCCAACCTTTCTTGTCTAATTGGAAATAAACAACAAATAAACTTTCACAATATTAGCAAAGCTAATAGATTACAAAAATCACTTCAAAAACCTCTAGAGGCATATCAACCAGGAGAACTGACTTCCATATACCTTCACCCAGCGTCCTTTAGCGTTGGTGTGAAAATGTTTAGAAGGAGCGAGGAATATCGATATGATCCTACCAAATTCAACTCTATCTGTAGCAATTACAGACGGACATCTGATTTCTGTTGCACTGACCAATTTGTATGTGCGGTACCCTAAGGGCATTCGCAAAATGACATAAGTCATAAGTATAGGAATATACGGGTTAAATAAACAAATTTGTATGGGAATTACCAGAAAGTATATATACATATATATAAGTAACTGCAGTATAAGAATTAGGGACTAGAGAGGGCTAACCGATCTTTAGGAGCGTGGTTACTCGCACTGTTTATCTCGAATCTTATACACCAATACAGTAGACTAAGCAGTTCACCAATTAAACAACTTTGGGTACCGACCAGAAGGGTAGAAACAATTTTGTCCATTTTCTTTTTATGACACCTGACCACAATATGAGTGCTAAATTGGTCATTTGTATGGGAGGGAAGTACCAAAAGGGGCTTGGTTAATCGGTCGGTCTTTCAATTTCTGGCCAGTGGACAAAAATGTAAGATACAGCAACCTACAGTGTGCATAGTACATGTATGTACCAGAAGATGTGGGTAGATAAAGCTCATTTACCATCCCCGATTATGATCTAACAAAATATTAGACTGGGCCAAATCTAATGAAGTTTCATAGAGATTTTCTATAATCGTTATGAAAAGTTATGAAAAACATTTTGCCCAAGGATACTTGGAACTTTAACCGTTTCCTTCTGTTTGTTATATGATTATGGAATTTCAAAAATATATTATTGGAAAAAATTTAAAAACATTTTAGTGTTCGCATTCATAAATTTCGGAGAGGGCGACAGAACTATTACGGTTTAGATGCAAAAATTCTTAAAGCACTTTAATACAAACACGAATACAAATTGTAATAATAATGTAGGCTTATCCAATTTTTCGTTTTTAAGTAAAGTTAAATAAAACACACATAACGCTATGATTTCGATGAAACTTTTATTTCATTATAATTTTTGACCAATTTCATTACGTACGAAATACAATGTCATTTAAATGACCGCCTTTGAAATGGTTGCAGTGGTTTGTTCTTTTGAGGTAGTTTTCGAAAAAATACGGTTCAATGACATCTTCAGATCATGATGCGCAGCAGTCACTTTTTCCGTATCCAATGGCTTTTCTACAACCGCTTCTGGGTTGCCCGAGCCGCACATGCGACAATTTTATCTGTTGACGTAACAGCCGATTGAGAAATAAGCTTCATCGCTGAAGAAAATTTTGTTCGATTGAAAGACCACGTTTAAATCACCACTCTTGTAGTAAGTTTTAACTGTTTTTACGCATGCTTCGGTTGTTAAACAATCCATATTCGTAAATTGCAAACTTTTCCCTAAATAAATAACACTTTAGATGACTGGTATTTTGCATATGACGGCCTTGCCAGACCGACGGTTTCGAAAACACTAAATGGATAACCCTATATAACAATACAATGATATATTAATACCTATATAATAAAAGTAACGTAATAATATTATTGCAGATAATGATATTATAATAATGTTATTACATATTACTTACATATGGTATTGGATTTTTTTTCCAGTTTTTCTTTATAAATACTCCTCCTTTGCTCCTCCTCCACTCCTGCTTTCATTTTTCATCAGTTTTTTCCCAAAATATTTATGAGAGTGACTGTCTTAAAAATTTGCCAAGATAGTACAAATTCAAATAGACCTATTTAAAAAATATTTATTAAAGGACACTTATTTTTGTAGGAAAAATTGATAACAAACAAAAAATACAGTTTAATTTCGAATAGTTGCTTCTGCAATCCTACACTAATTCTGGTGCTTGAAAAGAAAATGTGCCATAAAAATTTTAGGTAAACTACAATATATACTTCTATCAATTTAGAGTCACTTTCCGATTCGTTATAGCTATGTTCGTCTCTTTGTCCAGGTATTCTTGAAATCGCTATATGCAGAATGCAACTATTTCAAGGAAAATTTCTATTAATTTATTTTCTACACGAACCAAGGTTGTATCCTGCCTAAAATGGGCTATTATGGGATTTATGGTCTATATAGCTTTCATAAAAATATACCGACCAAGCTTGGTTCTATTGCTCCCAAAATCCAAGGTTTTCTTTTGATTATTATTTAATATTATTTAATATTATTTAATATTTTCTTTGATTTAATATTGACTCAATTAACAATCCCTGTTGAAAATTCGTAATATTGGTCCATGTTTTCTTATAATCCTCTTACAAATGAACCGTCCTAGTTAAATTTTACCGCTTCCGCAGGCATTAATTTTGATTGAAATTACGCACACGCACTAATGTATGTAAAAGAAGTGTTTTGGATCCGATCACGTTATGATCAATATTGAGCTACCATAGCATTATGGGCGTCCAACTATGCTTCTGGTCAACTATGCATCTGCTTTATTTCTCCATCTACTCGTATATGGTACACGGTTGTCAGTGGACGACACAACTAATTTGTCGTTGCGCTTACGTGTGTTTTACCAACTTTTCAGGAGATGTAAAAAAAAGTTTTATTTATTATATCCTCACCTGGAGCAATGAAGCTGATGGGGCAAAAATGTAATACCTAGAACGTAACATCTAAGTTTCTTTCGATTAAGCTACGTCCGTCTATCTGGCTAAATGGTAGACTAAGTGGTAGGTATGATAACTGCCGAAAATCTCTGTTAAACTTCTTAAAACTTGGCACAGTCTAAAATTTTGCTAGATCGTAGCCGAAGATAATAAATGGATTGCAACGGACTGAAATTTTTTCCCTGTAATTCCCAATTCGCAGACTGGAATGATCCAAATTTGTGTTCATTGTTTTAACCAATAATTCTTGGAAAAATCTGAAAAAATTGGTAAGTTAACAATGTCTATTAACCTACAGATTTTTACGTTGAAGTATTTCAAGCGGTTGCATTGAATTCAGTAAAATTTAGCGCACACCATGCTTTTGATAAACCTAGTTCTAAGAATGAAAATGCACTGCATTGACATGTCAATTCGCGTACCACTCACAACACACTGATTTTGCGAAATTTAATTTTTCCCCGTGAAACAATTGAACGGATAAACCGGACATCTGTACAACCGTCCATACAAATTTTCTAATTTAACCCATATACACCAGGGTTCATACCACTCATTCAATTAATTGTGGATTAATTCAGGGTATTTTTTGATACGAACCTAGAGATTTGCCATACCCCTTTTGGCACCTGTTCAATTTTAAAATATTGGGTTAAGATGTATGTATGACGGTCCAAATGACTGAAATTTCTGTACTGGTTCCATTAAAAATTGGTTCTGAGATTGAGTTGGAATGGCACTTTCTACTAACTATTCACTATTGCTTTTAATTAACGAAAAACTGGTAACACTTTTGAAAAATTAAAAAAAAAACGACACATTTTCTTAAGATGGGTTAAGTCCGTGCATGAATAATTTCTTAATTGGCTTTAATTTTCCCAATTTCGAGGCAAACATTGAGCATAAGACACTTTCAGTCAAAATATCAACCTCCCGGACTTATACGTATAACCCCGACTGTATTAAAATAGAAAAACTTTGGTATAAGTGTATTGTGTCCGAGGAGAATAGTTTGAAGCAGCTAAAATAGATGTCCAAGCACATCCTTCTACCCGTTCGCATTCGTGTTGAAGGCACAATACTGGTCGCACAGTCTGAGATAAGAAATACAATTTTGTTATTGTCGTGGCTCGTATTTGTAGGCAGGTGAAGTTTAAAATTGGACAAAATATACGTACTGAAGTGAACCAATCAATGTCATGTAATTTTTTAAGGAACCGCCCTTATTATAAGCGTGGTTATTGAAAACTACCACAGAATTCCAAATTGATGGACAGATGTATGTAAAGGAATGCTTCAGCCGTGAACTTAATTATTGAAATAAGCTAAAAAAAAGTATATCAATTTATGTGTATAGAAAGAATTCGGTTTTAATATTTGATTATGATCCGGTATTACGGCTGTTTTCCAACTTTGCCTGTACACTTGTGTCGTGTTGTCGAAATTACGTCGCACTAATTGCGACGATAATTTTACGATGGGATAGCTATTCAAAAAAGCTTACATGTACAGATTTTCTCTTATAACTAAAAGGAACGAAACGTTTATCGAAAAATGTATGGCCTAACCAAATATGAAATTTGACGTGCATGGTTTTTTTTTTGTTTTAAATTTGTGAAAATACATTCCGGCTATATATTTGGATCATAATCTACTGTTACATGTTGTTGACATCTTGGAGGCAATTTCATTATGCTTATCTCATAGAAAGTCTTGTTTCTGTTAGCAGAAAAGTGGGACATACTTTTCTTGATGCGAATTTTTCACCAGCAAAACCATTCGCCGTCGACAAGAACAGGTGGAAATAATTTAGTGACAGGTCCCTAACATCGCAATTCTCCTATTGGTGAAAGCTGACCGGTTTTGAATGATTACTTCCTCCGGACGGTTCAATTATTAACAACAATTAAGAGTTTGGCCGTAGGGGGGCAGCCCATAGTAGATAGACGGCTGTTCATGGCTTGTCCAAACGTTTTTGTTTGGCGTTGTCGTGAGAGAGCCACTTTTCATTACCAGTCACCATCCATTTCGATTTGTTGCGATTCAGCAGCGATTTGCAGGTGGAAATTCGGTTCATGAGCTTTTTTCGTTAACATTACGCTTCCTTTTGCATCCAGTGGTTCAAGGTTTTATGCAATATTTAGCTCCTAGACAATCGAAACCGTCCGTACATGGCGATAAGACTGAACGATTTTTATTATTGTATCGACATTTTCAGCAATTAGCCTTCTACAGCGTGGTGACATCATCAATACTACCGAAATAGAATCAACGAAACTAACATTGCGCATGATTGGCCGTTACGGTGTCGGTATCATACACCCAACTTACAGTTTTAGCCATTTAGTTGGAATTTTAGACTTTATCCAATAAAAACTGACATTCATAACCGGCGTTTAAGCAGTTTCTAGAGCACGAAATCTTATCTTTCTAAATATAACCATCAAGTGTAAACCGATTGCGCTTATACGACGCGAGATATAGTAACCTATAGTAAATCACCTGTTGGAAAAAAGGATTCCTTCTTATTACACCTTACATATATTCCCTACAATTTTGAGCAAATCCTTTGATAAACAGTAAAACTGTACAATTTTTTTGTGCACAGCATAAAAGTCGTTCGACTTGTCTCACATTTTCGGACAACATATCATGTTTTTGTCTCTTCGCTGTTGATAATACACAGATGAAAAAGTAATGCCACTCTACTGAATATACTTGCGTTGTGTGCCAAGAGGCTGAGAGATAGAAGCTTGTACATGTGGTTTAAGAGACAAAGTGATGGTATTCTTGAGGGGTTTATAGTACACCAGACTGAGGTCGTCTCGAATAAAATCGGGCACACACATACACATGTATAATCGCAAATAGATGCAAGCATATTTATACTTATTCGGTACTCACTTATTCATAAGTTATCATGGTAACCGCTTTGCATGCAGATGCAGATACTGTGTTGACCATAACAAAATGTGGTCAAGGGAAGAAAATTTTGAAAAAGCAAGGAAATTGTGGTATTCATGTGTATAATAAGTAGTGGAAAGAAACGTTTTTTTTTTTTTGCATAAAATATTTAATAATGCATACAAAAATGTGATTTGTTCAGAACTTATCTGAACTAAATATGTTATGAGAATTTCAAATACAAATTTAAAATACAGGGTGGCGCAATAGAACGAGCATATTTAAAAAATAGATTAAAAAATAAATACAAAAGGTATGGTTAAAATAAATCTAAGGCATTGTAGAGTAATAAATGGAGTTTATTTTTTAAAAATAACATCATCTAAATGGTGACTCTCTCTACGACGGCGCTCCTCTAACCGCAAACGAAAATTATTGAAAACTTTCTTCAGTAATACTGGTGTAATGGCTGCCATTTCACCATGGATATTCTCCTTGAACTGAACGATGTTCCTTGGATTATTACTGTAGACTTTGTGTTTGAGGTATCCCCACAAAAAAAAGTCAAGAGGCGTCAAGTCTGGACTACGTGGGGGCCATGGGATATCACCTCTTTTCGAAATCAGTCTGCCAGGGAACATCTGCTTCACCACCGCCATGGAGTCATTTGATGTGTGACAGGTAGCCCCATCTTGTTGGAACCAAAAATCCGCCCAACATTTCAACATAGCGTTCCGTATTAACCGTGACGTTTTGGCCCCGCGCATTTTCGAAGAAAAAAGGACCAATTATTCCTCTGTCAGAGATTGCTGCCCATACTGTCACTTTAGGACTTTGCAATGGTTTCTGGTGTTTGATTTTGGGATTCCTGTTCCAGTAACGACAATTTTGACGGTTTACGAAACCATTCATAAGGAAATGAGCCTCGGCAGAGAAAAGGACATTGTCAAAATTAGAAAATCGATTAAGCATTTCATTAGCAAATGCGAGCCTTGCTATGAAGTTAGACTCTTTCAATTCTTGTGTTAATTGCAGCTTATATGGATGCAGTTTAAGATCCAATGTTAAAATTCGTTGCAAACTTCGTCGCGATAATTGTAAGATAATGCGAGTCGACATTTGTGGGTTTCCTCGTACTAACTCCATAACTCTGTCAACATTGTCTTCGGTCCTAGATGTTCTTGGGCGACCATTTGCTTGTTGTTTAAATTTTGAACCAGTCTCTTCAAAACACTTTACCCATATTTTAATTAAATTAGCACTCGGAGCTTCACTAATTCGCCGTTGTCCATACTCAGCACAATATAGTCGCCTAGTAGCAATATATGAACGAGAGTTCTCGTAAAATGCGCGCACGCAAAATGCGCGACGCTTCCCGTCGAAGTGATTCCACGAGCCCGCCAACCCAACGATGTAGGCGCCTCGCCGCCCGCGCCTTTTATACCCCGCAAAAAAAGATGATGCAATATGCAGGTTCTATTGCGTAGTTAACGTTTCTGCAGCAAAACTAAAAAATGGAAGACTTCAAACATGGTTATACTTTAAACAATCATTTATTATACAACAGAACGGAAAAGATATACAAGATGTCGCATGACAATATAATATACAAGGAAATCGGATGATATTTTTCTGACCTTTAAAATGCCAAAAAAGTTAGCTCTACCGATGTTATAATACCTATCCACAACAGGTATCTTTATAAATATAACTTTTCTGTCTGATCGTCGTTCTACTATCACTTCTAAATTAGAGAGCAGTGAAATTAACCTATTTCAAAAATTATCTTGTGAGATTTATGAGATTTAAAAAAAAAATTGTTTGAAATAAAATAAGATTGCATTGAAGTTATTGCAAAAACAGTATAACTTATTTTTAACAAAACAGCCGCATTATTTTTAGCAATCTGAACTGTTGTCCAAACAACTTTTACTCGTATATAAGAAACGCAACCTTTTTATTTTTTATTTTTTTTTCTTTTGTTTTTTCAATTTAACAGAAGAGCTTTACACGAATGATACTAATTATGAATTCTAACCCTCAAACCTAATTTGGGAGAAGGGCTTATATTAAATAGATTACATTTTCCTTATGTTGGTTTGACAAAAGAATATGTGTTTTTTTTTTTTTTGTTCGCCAAAAAACTATATGCAAACTATATTTACGTCATCTTTTATCAATATCAACCATCAACATTCGCCTCAAATGTGTACACAAAAAGATTTGCACGTTCTCGAAAGTCTTTTGTTCTCAACTGTAAAATTAATGTCTTCAAAATAGGTTTTCTTATCACAACTGCACTAAAATGATATACGAAACCAATTTCACGAATAGCTTGATTATCAAATAAATAAATGCTTGTAGTTACATTTAATAAAGTAATTACGCAATATTTTATTATTTTTCTTAGTTAATGACTAAATTAATCTAAACAAGGAAACCGGGAAAAGTGGTTATCAGATCGGTTTTTTTCATATTTGACGAAGTATCATAATGAAACAAAGGGTTATCCATTTTTCAGTTTCAAATGAAGTGAAATAAAACACACATAAAGCTATTATATGATTACGATGAAACTTTTATTTCTTTAAATGATCACCTCTGGATTGGTTCCAGCAGCGAATCCTTTTGAGGTAGTTTCGTAAAAATACGGCACAATACGACAATTTTGCTTATTGACTTAACCAGTGGGTGAAAAATTAGATTCATCACTGAAGCTCATTTTTTTAGTAAGTTTTAACTATTCTTACAAATTCTTCAGTTGTTAAACGATTAATATTCGTAAATTGCAAACCTTTCGCTAAATAAATAACACTTCCGATGACTGGCATTTAACAGCTAACAGCCTTGCTATACCGGCGATTTTCAAGCCACTAAATAGAAAACCCATACAATTGATAAAAATTTAAGAAATGTTGGTCGACGAATTGTGGAAGGTTCCAGAAGGCGCATCTCAATGCTGTATATTTCTATTCTCAGAATTAACATTATTAAATGTATATGTGCTCTAAATTAGACTGCATTACATATAATGATGTATAGGTAGAACTATTAATATATGGGCTGAAGCAGTCATTTGTAGAGAGATGCAGAGTGATTTATTAGTCGAATTTCCGATAATTTTACTGAGCATTACATTATATTGCAAATATCGAAAAACTAACTTAATATAGCCTACTAATTAGAGGATGTACAAGAAAGATTGCATTTAATAAAATCGTAGTTGAAGAAACCCGCAGATGATTTTCAAGAATTTAAATTAACTAAATTAACTGGTAACTTCTTTGCTAGCTGTTATCAAACTTATTATTTGTGTAATCGGAAACATCATTTGTTGTCTTTTTGAAATTGCCGTGATGGAGCTAAACGTCATCATCTTTGATTTATAGTAATACGCTCTGAATTAACACAGATTGTTTAAACAATATTGTTCTAAGTCTCTCCCTACTTAGTCTAAAAATTTTACCTTATTTTTATTATTGCAACTTTTTTTTATGGCCATTCTGGCGCAACCAATATAGGCTTAAATATACCGTTTCGTGTACGAACTATGGCTGTTAAGAGCAAAATGAAATGATGCCTCGTTTAAGGATCGGTTAGGAATCTAAATTTAATTACGACTATTAAAAATACTGTACATTTTTAACTTTAGCATATCTGAAAAACATTTCAAATTTTAAGAAACATTTCTTATTGTGCGATGTAACCACCTTCAGCGCGGGTAATAACATCGAGTCTGTCCGGGAAAACTGATGACATTTTGTCCCATTCGCGGCGGAGAGCAATCTGTAGGGCCTTGATCGTTTCATGTTTTTTTAGTTGACACTTTGGCCTTCACAATGGACCATTTGGAAAATCCCTGATTTATGTCGATGGCCTCCATTGTTACGAAGGAATGAAGCTAAGAATTTGTTCTTGATTTATTCGTTGGTGCCGGGTCTTGTTGAAATGTCCTGTGGTTTCTACCGAACTGTTTATGTACCCAAGGGGAAAAAGTATCATTTAAAATGTTCACGATAGATTTGTTGATTTTCCTTTACGCCCTGTTCATTGAAAACGAGTGGTGAGCACTGATGCAGGCGCTCGCTTACCCAAAGCAATTCGTTGGTTTAGAATGTTTTTTGATTTGCACTCTAACCATACACGATCATTTCGTATGTTTACATATTGCCGAACCGTAAAAATGTTTCCTTTAGAAAATATCAAATTTTTAAGCTCACCACCACTTGTTCCCTTGCTGGCCGTAATGCCTTTTATACAGGTATTAAATTTTGCATATTACGTATTTTGTGAGGCTTTGACCGTAGTTCATTTTTTAATATGCATGTTGTTGGTTTACTATCAATTTTATCGTTCGCACTTCGAATCATTTCTGGCGATGTTGCCGTCTTTTGTAATGGTCCGAAAGGCAAACTTTTCGCTCACATATAAATGTCGTAGCTAATTAAACATGGCTGGTTGCGATTTTCCAACTAAATACAAAGCAATAATTTTTTTAATTGTGATATAAAACGATCTGCTTCCGTAGGCCTGTAAACAACAAACTGACTTTTGTCAAAAGATGAGAGAGCTATCATTAACCTTTTGGTTGCCTACCCCCGTAACTACAGAAAATTTACGATATACCATAAATTTAAAAGAAAATTCACAGCAGTGAAGCAAGAGATCTTTTTGATGCCCTTCAGATCATGTTTTATTGAAAATGGTGGCATTTATTCTTCTATCAAATATACAGTATACTCGTATTTCTATACCATATTACTAATAATTGAGAATATAAAACAACCATTCGATACACAGTGGCAAGTGCGACCTTTAAATGTTTTTAAATGTATTTACAATTTGTGCATAAATTTTCAATACACATACGCGAAGTTTAAATTAATTTAATGCAAATGAATTTAGTATCATGTTTGCGTTACATTACATTACTTAACATGATTTCTTTTGTTTTCAACTGGTGTGACTTATTGAAATTGATACTAATTCCTAAGGGATAATTTACAAAGTAATAAGATTGATATTAGATGTGGACTTGTTCAGGTTTCATTAAATGGAAATAACTTAAAGCCTCTGATTTTCAAACGCACATTTGCTGTGAGTTGTGTGTAAGCTTTCGGCACTCATCCATTTACTCTTACTCAAGCACGCCAACAACTGATTGACCTTCGACCGCTCATACTATAACTTATTTTATAGTTAAGCACTGCGAGGCTGCAAGTACACAAGTCTTGATGGACCATCCAAATGCCGGTGTTTGCAACATTTTGGCAACATATTAAATGTAACACAAGAGAATAAATATGCACATACATATTTCGAATTTTCTTAGTTACTTTGCCAGTGGATGTAGTTCTTACAGGATCATATAGCAAGGACTAGCAGACAATGAACTGGCTGGTATGTTCATTATGCTTAAGTTCATTTGAATTGTTTTATATACTTGTACATTTTTGCTGCGCGGCATTTAACCCTACAAACACAATAAACGAAAGGTACTCAAATAATTTTGGCACCAATAGGAAGAAAAGCAGAAGGACGTCAATTTACACAAAGTGAATTTAGTTTACCATTAGAGCAGAGTTCATTTTCTAGAATAGAAGTTGTGTTGATATTTCAACTCCTAATAACATTCCAAATTTCAATGCCTAAATAAGAAACACATATTTAACTCTGAACTAGGGCGGAAATTTCAGTCCCTTTATAAAAATTTAACATATTTTGTTTGGAAATTTTTACTCGAAGATAGCAATACGAAATATTTCATATTTAAGTGTCACTTAGTTTCAGTAGTGTTAAAAGTGTTTACGATGACATTACCATGTTCAAAGTGTTGGTGAGTATGAGAAAAATATTTTTATAATACGCTCACACAGGATTCTATCATTTGATATGGCAAAAATGTGACACTCAGAAGGAAGTGTTTAAAGTACCAAGTACTTTTGGATTATTCCCCAAATTTTTAAGTCGATTGCGGGATGTCTGTTTATATGACTGGCTGGTGGACATGATAACTGCCGCAATTTTTTTTAGAACCTTTTAAAACTTGGTATTGCATTATAATATTCCAAATTGCAGTCGGGGATTGTAAAAGGCTCACTCTAATTCGTGGCTTGAAGTTACTCAAATTCTCGACAATTATATTGCGTTATAATACTGCGTAAAATGTGAGAAAAAGTGACCAAGAGCTCTTACATTATTTAGCTTACATATTCCCAGATTCAAATTATATTCATTATATGTAATTGAGCTCGCATCAGGCATTTATTACTGGAATGAACATAGAATACGTTGCCACGCCCCTTAGAATATCACACATGCAAATTGGCCGATTTAGCAAAAATCGGTGGTCTCTCTACATTTTTTTCATGCCCATTAAGG
Organism: Philornis downsi; assembly: GCA_019455685.1. NCBI lineage: Eukaryota > Metazoa > Arthropoda > Insecta > Diptera > Muscidae > Philornis > Philornis downsi. The sequence continues at coordinate 1,896,261 of JAHXMU010000251.1, forward strand.
ACAAAGGTAGCTAGCAATTATTAGTTAAATTTTTGCATAACTGTAGCAAGATGGTGATGGTTTTCAGATTATGTATGTTCATTGAATAAATTTAGTATGTCTGGAAGGGCTATAGCCACCTCTAGAGAGAATTTATTGCTACGGCAATGGCTGTTTGGGATGACGCTAACCCACACGAAGTCCATAAAGTAGTAATAAATCAGATAGCATTGTTATCACTGTCAGAGGATCGACGATAACCGATTTCCTTTTGGACATAATTGGATGATGTGAATGTGAACGCCAAATGGTTGCAATAGAATTGCTCGTGTTGTGACAAAGGGATTCAGCAAGAACAACGTGAGAGCATGACTATCTCTCGCAGGGGCAAAGTGAACTGTGCGAAATAGCGCTCTTGGATCTGGTTGGACATTTCTCTGTGGGGTTTCCTTAAGTTGCAATGCTCCCAAAGCCAAAATTCGCGCCATTGCCTTAACTCAGACCGATCTATGCCAGAGAAATCCAAATCGAGTAATTAAAAATTGGATCTCCCTAATGCATAGCTCCCAGCTAAGCCGCGATGGTCATTTGTCCAATATTAAATTTCATCCGCCAAGAGGCACGACTGATTTATGGTAACAAAATTGTTTACCGAAAAAACAACCCTGGAGAAAGTGTAAGAGTCGAAAAAAGCATAGAGGGGGGCTACATTTACCGTTTTAGTAAAATGGAAATTCTAGCCGTGAAAACTCTTGTCTCATCCGGCAATTCCTGGTAGTGATAATCTCTCCTAAGATGTGCCACAATCCACCTCAACACTGGTACCATCGCCAAGCCCAAGCTGCTGGAAATATCATCATTCAAATTGGTGTCCATATTGCTCTTCCAGAGGCGGTTCGTACTTTTAGGGTAAAATAGGGTTAAAAAGTATGGTGCTGCTGGCTATATAAAACGGGCAAAGCTAAAATCATTATCCATAGCAAACGGTTGAAGTTATATCGATGTAATTGGATGTGTCCATTCCCCTGATAGCAATTCGTATTTTTATGCGACAAAACTGGTATGCACGGAAAAAAATCGTATCATCAAGTAATATAAAGGATAGATGCTGATAGATGATGACCTTCATCAACATTATGTTGCACATTCTTCTTACAAAAAGATGAGCGGCAATAAAAGACATAATGCAATTTTTAGCTGTAAGCTAGGTGCTGTGCTGTTTTCGGCATTGCGAACTTTTCTTTTATTGGTTTCCAACATCTAAAGCGAGACAACTTTTTTTTATGCCATAATGTGTATTTTTTTTTATTGTTTTTTCATTTCACAAATTTATAAATATATAGGTATGTACGAGTATGTTCGATAATACAGGGTGGCGCAATAGAACGTGCATATTGCATCATCTTTTTTTGCGGGGTAGAAAAGACGCGGTCAGGGGGCGCCTACATCGTTGGGTTTGCGGGCTCGTGGAATCACTTCGACGGGAAGCGTCGCGCATTTTGCGTGCGCGCATTTTACGAGAACTCTCGTTCATATATTGCTACTAGGCGAATATTTGTGCTGAATATGGACTACGGCGAATTAGTGAAGCTCCGAGTGCTAATTTAATTAAAATATGGGTAAAGCGTTTTGAAGAGAGGTTCTACATTTAAACCACAAGCAAATGGTCGCCCAAGAACATTTAGGACCGAAAACAATGTTAAGAGAGTTATGGAGTTAGTACGAGGAAATCCACAAATGTCGACTCGCATTATCTTACAATTATCGCGACGTAGTTTGCAACGAATTTTAACATTGGATCTTAAACTGCATCCATATAAGCTGCAATTAACACAAGAATTGAAAGAGTCTGACTTCATAGCAAGGCTCGCATTTGCTAATGAAATGCTTAATCGATTTTCCAATTTTGGCAATGTCCTTTTCTCTGACGAGGCTCATTTCCTTATAAGTGGGTTCGCAAACCGTCAAAATTGTCGTTACTGGAACAGTGAAAATCCCAAAATCAAACACCAGAAACCATTGCAAAGTCCTAAAGTGACAGTATGGGCAGCAATCTCTGGCAGAGGAATAATTGGTCCTTTTTTCTTCGAAAATGCGAGGGGCCAAAACGTCACGGTTAATACGGAACGCTATGTTGAAATGTTGGACGGATTTTTGGCTCCAGAAATTGAAAGTGCAAGAATAGTGAATTCCTGAACTTGGTTCCAATAAGATGGAGCTACCTGTCACACATCAAACGACTCCATGGCGGTGGTGAAGCAGATGTTCCCTGGCAGACTGATTTCGAAAAGAGGTGATATCCCATGGCCCCCACGTAATCCAGACTTGACGCCTCTTGACTTTTTTTTTGTGGGGATACCTTAAACACAAAGTCTACAGTAATAATCCAAGAAACATCGTTCAGCTCAAGGAGAATATCCGTGGTGAAATGGCAGCCATTACACCAGTATTACTGAAGAAAGTTTACAATAATTTTCGTATGCGGTCAGAGGAGCGCCGTCGTAGAGAGGGTCACCATTTAGATGATGTTATTTTTAAAAAATAAACTCCATTTGTTACTTTACAATGCCTTAGATTTATTGTAACCATACCTTTTGTATTTATTTTTTAATCTATTTTTTAAATATGCACGTTCTATTGCGCCACCCTGTATATTTATAAATTTGCATAACGCAAAATATTTAAGTTATTCTGATTTCAGTGTTGGAAATCAACTAAAAAAGTTTGGCGTTGCCACTTAAAACCTTGTTTCCCTCGAAAAAACATGGTACTGCGTGGTGGAAAAATTTAGATTGAAATTACACGACCATTTTTTACATGAAGTTTCACCGCGAAAAATTAGTATAGTTCCAGTCTTTAGGTGTAAATAAGAGTAGAAGAGGGACAGAAATACTGTCACCGCTTATAACAAATCGCTATGGAATATAATATCGTTCAAATATCCACTACGGCTTTAATTTGCAATGACTTTACTCCTTAGATCCGACTGAATGTAAACGATGTATTTATGTTGACTTTGAGAGCACCGGTCGCTTGTGGGTTATTGGCATAGACCTGTCAGTAAGCAAACTGGGTTGTCTACCATTGTCTTCCTTCTGCTCCTGGTTTATTGAGATTTTGTACAGATATAAGCTTGTTCGCGGCACGGTATTGTCTGCACCGGATTCTACCTCACACCCTCACGGACAGCGGTGTTATTTTCGACAGATCCTACGTTTCATTGGCGCAGAAACAAATTAACAAATTGATTTACAAATTTATAAAACAACTATTGATTATAGCGTGAGAGTGACTCTGAATCTCATTTTCGTTTGCAAAACTAGCCTGACTAAATGTCTAATGTGAGCTAAATTGGAGCAACTTAGTGAAATAAATGAGTTTAGGAATACATGGGTTTCATTTGATAATTTGTACTGAAGGTAGCCGAAGGAGACTCAATTTTTTCCAACTTTATCAAGCATTACAATGCGATACAATTGACGGAGTCATAAATTACTGGAATCTACGAACCAGAAATTTTAGGGGAAAATTATGCTTCGATGTGTTCTTGAATCAGAATAGACGGGGATTCGTCTTCAGAACGAACGATGTGTGCCAAATTTGGCAGAATTCGATGCAACTGCTTGTGATATATGATGATAAGAAAGCATAGGTTAAATTGGTCGTATGTGTGTCAGATAGAAAAAGGGTCGTGGTTACTTGATCGATGTTTTTTCAAGTTCTACTAAGCACTGTAGTCCAATGGAGTTGTGGATTATAATAATATTATTGCAGCATAATAATAAAACAAAACAAAGTAAAGATTGAATTTCTCAAAATCAGCAATTTTTACGGGAGGCACCCGAAGGGGTATGAGAATGCGACCCGGTTTCATTGCCAGTTTTACGTGTACAGTGTACAGTTTTCCTTACCCTGATAGTTGTAAGTTTAAATTTTTTACTCCACCACTCTAGCAGTGTAATAAAGCGGTCTTCTAACTCTCAGCTAGCGATCGCCCAAGTATCAGTACTCATTTTACATTCGATATATAAACTTATTTGAACGTTTAAAGTCCTGTTTTGGAAAAATAATCTTCATTTTGTAAACCCCAGAAATAAAAGGTAAAACCTTGCCAATAAATGATAACCATTAGATTATAAATTCCCCCGTGTTTCTCATTTTCTTTCATATGAAATAAAAACACCGTCTGATCAACCCCCCGTATTAACAATATCTATATACTCCTGAAAGGTAACTTCAAAATTTGAATTTTTATGAGAACTGATCCGTTGTAAATAATTCTGTAATGAAAGTAAAGAAATGGTGCGTTGTAAGGGGAATCTCTCGTCCGCCTTTTAATTTATCATTACATTTTTACGAAAACTCAATTGAAGCCATTTCTTCCACTTTTTTTTAAAAAAGTCTTCCACGAATTTTACAATTCTTACAAATTTTGTATATTTCTGAAAAGTAGGCACAATTTCAACACACTGATATATAATAATTCTACCTTATATTTTGCACATGTAAAAATTTTGAACACAAATTTAGCACCACGCAGTGAAATTTATATATTCTGAGACGAAGAGATAGCTCACGCGTAAACATACCCCAATAAAATTTTATTTTCCAATAAGAAATATTTTTACTTGTATTTTGAAATTTATAAACAGTTATTTTAATTTAGTGAAATAATCTAATTCGCAGTATTCCATATCTAAAAGGTACAGTAAATCCTTAAATTCGGTACTATATTCAAATATAGAATTTGTGTAACTAATCAATTGTTTCCTCATAGACGATAAAACAGGATCTGACGACAAGATAAGATTATTGAAAATGTCGTCATTTTTAAACTGCCTAAAAAATTTTTTTCATCTAAATTGCTCAATTCCTCGATTCTTGGGATTCTTCTATAAGTTCTCCTAAGGGGAGAATTTCCTTGACATATTTTATGCTCTGTTGGTGTCATTTCTTTCCGAGGATATAGCATTAAGAGCAATCTTAAAATTTTTGCGGATTGCTCGCAAATTTTGTTGAATTTATTTTATGTTTGGTATTTATTGCCATTAAAATGATGTTGACTTTTTGAAGTAATATCGATTCCGGTTATTTTTGAGGTTGTTTCAAAGTATTTAAAAACTTGCCTAGCTTCATTCCCATTATTTGTACTTCCATATCCTACGAGTGGCTTGTCAATATTTAATCCGGTTCGCTTTTCAAATTCTTCTTGAATTCGCCTTTTCTCGCTAGCTGTCATGTTTATCAATTCTTTATTGTTTTTAACTGATTTATTTTTATTTTTTGGAAAACTTCTATACTTTAAATTGAATGTTAAATGCAGAAAATGTTCCTGAAATTGTACACGGACATGTAGAGGAGATATTCCGAATTTGAGCACTTCGTCGTTTATTACTCTCTTCTTAGATATATCTGAAAATTTAAATTTTTTCCCCCACATATAGAACAATTCCAATTGGATAATGTTTCTGTTACAGCGTTGCTTACTTTTCCATTGATTATAGTTAATTTCATGTCAAAAGAAATATTAAAGTAACAAATTTGTATTTCGATTGAAATGGGCTCCATACATTTAAATTGTGATTCAATATTATGAATTAAATCTACTGTTTATATATTTGTCTCTTTTGTGTACTCGCAGCTAATTGATCTCCATAGAGATTTCGATCCGACAGTTGAATTGATCCAAACATCTTCATGACTAATTGGTGGGGACTCACTATCAGTCAATTTGCGAATTCTTAATGGAACCAATGATGCCATAAACACAATTTTATGTTATTCTGAACTTGAATTTTTGAATTTTCAAATAGAATGGAGCACAAAGTATTATATTTCAATATAATTGCCATAGCTAGCTTATTACAACTGACGAGTCAGTTAGGAATTGCGAGTTTTTATATATTAATTGTGGGAGTTGTTACAGATAAAAGGTTTGTGAAACCAAAAAATAAAATGTTATTAAACTATGTTTCAATCAAACATTAGGTTTATAGCAGAAAATACCAATTTCTTTATAGCAGAAAATATCAATTTTCCTACGAGGTGCTAAATTTTTATCTAAGAAATTTATACGTGAAAACATAATGCAGACATATTGTATGTATATCAGTGTGTTGGAAATTGTATCTACTTTTCAGAAATGTTTAAGATTTTTAGTATTGTAAAATTAGTAGGAGACTTTTAGGAAAAGTGGAGGAAAAATATAATTATGAAGAAAATTCTACAAAATTTTAATTATAATAATTTTTTAATGAAATTCTGCATTTATAGAAAAAAAACAGAGATTTACTACTAGAAATCTCATAATGGGATTTTTAGTTTTTTTCTGTATCTGTTCTATTAAAATTCGGGCGAAAAATTCCCTTTTGCAAAGTTATTTACAACACATCAGGCCAACAAATTTAGATATTCTTTTTTTTGATACTACTGGTGCGTTTCGGGAATCTATGGCTGAAAGTTGATATTTCTATTAAATATAAGACATATTCGGTAGGTTCTGGTTCTCGTAAAGATTCACAATGTGAAAAATAATTTTTTTTTGTAATATTAGTTATGGAGTTACCTTTCAGAAAAATAAAAATATTTTATCAGGTTTTCTTTTTAATAATTACAAAAGGATATAAGTACTTTTTTTGGAAAAAAGTGCACAAAATTTATACTTTTTAATTGATAATTTTAATTACGTATAACTTTTGTCAATGTGCTCCTTTTTTAATTCTTTTTTTCTAAATACTTAGAATTTTGTTATTAACACAACAAAAAAAGTTAAAAACACGGAGAAAAATTTATTTTTGCTATTAGCAAAAAAATAAATAAGGTAGGTAAAAAGCAATAATTTTTATTTCAAAAGCCGAATATCTCCTAGGGTTTAGGAGATAAAACATACATAAAGCAATGTCTTTTGAAGATCTTAACTAGGGGAATAAAGACAGTTTTAAAATGTTCATATTCTCGAGTTACCCTACTTTGAGGCTTTGTATAATGCCCAAGCATAAAACCTAAACTCGACTGTATCTCTGTGTGAAATTTCATCAAAATCGGACTACTCGTTTAGAAACTGCAAATTCATTTCCATTTCTTTTTTTCAAAATCACCCGTTGTGAGATGTGGGTGTGAAATAAGTTAAGACGAAAGAAATCATATCTTTTAACAAACATCACTGCTAGTTACCATTTAAAGGCTACAAACTTGTAAATAGTTTCCCAAACCGAGGTAAACAGTTTTCATACCCTGCAACTCACCCTGTTTTGACACAAGCTATTCACGAAAAGCTTTTTTCCCCAGAGTCCATAACGTCAATCGGGACATCAGCTTTCGATATCCTCAATTACTACTATCTCTTCATGCTACAAACTGTGGTGTAGCAAATGGCATTGGTGTTAGACACCACCCAATTAGAGAGATAACGTGAAGGACCTCAACACCGTGGTTAATATATGCGAATATAGTGCATGTAATCGCAGCTTCAAGCCGCTGTAAAATCAATTATCTTTTTTGGGCCACGTCCATATCTCAATAACGCGTTCCATTAACTCGGGAAATATAATGCGGGAGCTGAAAGCTTTAACAGACAAAAGAATACATCTATAACTCCAACATCGATGCCAAATTGAAAAACGAAACTAAGTTGCTGCAAGCGGTACAAAGAAAATGTAATAGAAAATATAAACAACATGACACTAAATAAACTTTTCAATTTTATTGCCCAAGTTTACAAACTCGTTAAAGCGCACGGATTTTAATTGATTTGCAATGTTGGCCAAAAACTAAAATGCTCACAAAGCAAGACACGACAGCAGAGAAGATTTAAACTTTTCCTAAATCGTGTGCAACAGGAAGAAGAATATTTGAACTGCGTTTTTTCCTGGCATTGGCGCCTCCAGCAGTTGTGTTATTTCGGTCTTCTTTTGTTATTGGGTTTTCGAACACCACACATATATACAAGTATCTAAATACAGTAGACCGACTCGTGGTTGAAATTTATTGAAGAACCATTTTTAATTTTTACGGAAAATCTAACTATAAATTTATAGGAAGCTCATAAATATGATATGGTAAAAATATTGCGGTAAACCAGTATGCTTCGGATTGTTATAAATATTACTGTACCAAAAGAGGTGAGTTATATTGCTTTAATATCAGAAGTATTTCCGATCGGAAAAATATTATGTTTTGCCAAATTGTGCCTTAATCTAATATAGCAATTTGTAATTATTCTTATGAAAGTCATTTTGTGTTGAATGTAAAATGTGCGGTATTGCGCACGTATGCCATACCACAATCTCAAAAGCCAAATTAATTTTTAAAACTTAACAAATTACAGACAAATACTTAAGAACATTTACGGTTTGACCTCATAGCTAACTTGGCGTATACTGTTCTTAACACTATTAGGAAATATACACACGGTATTTTATCAGTTGGGCATACGAGTATAACCAGTAAAGAAATTTCGGCCAGATGAACTGACTTGCACACACCGTCACTCATTGTTCTATTGCGTTGCCGCAAAAATGTTCAGCGGGCCAGTATGAACGCGACAAACCACTAGCTTCTTACCAAAACATGCTCTATATAACGCATAATAAAATAAGCAAAATTAGAGCTTATTTAACTTACATATACTGCCTTCCAGTTAGAAATTATAGAGAAACCATTGACTTTTACTAAATCAGCCAATTTGTATGTGTCCTACAACTGACCCTAAGCAGTGGACAGTTCAGATTATTTCCGCTAGCAGAATTACGTTTACAAAAAGCCTGACGATTGTCAAATCACGCTGAGAAATTTTAGGAGTATATGGGTTAAATAATTTGGAAAGGAGGTACAAGAAAGGGTTTGGCTTTTTTTCGTATTTAACTATTCCTTGTAGCGTAATAAAATTGACAAAAAATTTAAGTTAATACAGTCGACGAATTTTGAATTTTAATGAAAATATGAAATGTCTACAAATCGGTGTATGGAAACTACCAGAAGAGGTGAGGTAGCGCCACCCATTTTCGTTCCAACGAATAATGATATTTGGCAATTTTTTGGCATAAATTATTATTTGTGTAAGGCAATGCGGTTCAGCAATCACTTAAAGTATAAATTTCATAGAATTTAGCGCAATTATGGATCAAATCAGGTACAGGGTGGCGCAATAGAACGTGCATATTTAAAAAATAGATTAAAAAATAAATACAAAAGGTATGGCTAAAATAAATCTAAGGCATTGTAAAGTAACAAATGGAGTTTATTTTTTAAAAATAACATCATCTAAATGGTGACCCTCTCTACGACGGCGCTCCTCTAACCGCAAACGAAAATTATTGAAAACTTTCTTTAGTAATACTGGTGTAATGGCTGCCATTTCACCACGGATATTCTCCTTGGGCTGAACGATGTTCCTTGGATTATTAATGTAGACTTTGTGTTTGAGGTATCTCCACAAAAAAAAGTCAAGAGGCGTCAAGTCTGGACTACGTGGGGGCCATGGGATATCACCTCTTTTCGAAATCAGTCTGCTAGGGAACATCTGCTTCACCACCGCCATGGAGTCATTTGATGTGTGACAGGTAGCTCCATTTTGTTGGAACCAAGTTCTGGAATTCACTATTCTTGAACTTTCAATTTCTGGAGCCAAAAATCCGTCCAACATCTCAACATAGCGTTCCGTATTAACCGTGACGTTTTGGCCCAGCGCATTTTCGAAGAAAAAAGGACCAATTATTCCTCTGTCAGAGATTGCTGCCCATACTGTCACTTTAGGACTTTGCAATGGTTTCTGGTGTTTGATTTTGGGATTCCTGTTCCAGTAACGACAATTTTGACGGTTTACGAACCCATTCATAAGGAAATGAGCCTCGTCAGAGAAAAGGACATTGCCAAAATTGGAAAATCGATTAAGCATTTCATTAGCAAATGCGAGCCTTGCTATGAAGTCAGGCTCTTTCAATTCTTGTGTTAATTGCAGCTTATATGGATGCAGCTTAAGATCCAATGTTAAAATTCGTTGCAAAATTCGTCGCGATAATTGTAAGACAGACGATCTTTTGCGAGTCGACATTTGTAGATTTCCTCGTACTGACTCCATAACTCTCTCAACATTGTTTTCGGTCCTAAATGTTCTTGGGCGACCATTTGCTTGTGATTTAAATGTTGAACCGGTCTCTTCAAAACGCTTTGCCCATATTTTAATTAAATTAGCACTTGGAGCTTCACTAATTCGCCGTAGTCCATATTCAGCACAATATAGTCGCCTAGTAGCAATATATGAACGAGAGTTCTCGTAAAATGCGCGCACGCAAAATGCGCGACGCTTCCCGTCGAAGTGATTCATAGCGACTAAAACTCCATGAACCCACCAACCCAACGATGTAGGCGCCCCCCGCCCGCGCCTTTTCTACCCCGGAAAAAAAGATGATGCAATATGCACGTTCTATTGCGCCACCCTGTATTTGTATGTAAATATTTTACGAAACGTTCTAACGAAATGCAACTAATAAAATTTAAGTTGCTCCATTCTATGAATTAGGGATGAGAACGAAAAAACAAAATGACCATCCATCGGTCTATTGGTGTGGGAGAAGCCGTGTGGCAGTATCATTCGATTTCATTATCAGGAATATGTTTCAGGCTAAATGTTTCTAAGGCATAGAGCTACGAGCAAATAGTCTAAATTGCTATTTTTGTGACAACGCAGTCTATTTGTTCTCAGGACCAAGTCTATGAAACCTGTGACTTTTGGGAAAATTTGTGTAAATTCAGTGCGATTGCTTGAAAGATATCAATGTGAAAATGAATGGGTTAAATCAGTCATTTAATTCTGCAACCCTAGTATAGCATAACCTAATGTTTACCAAACTTGACTGAAGTTCGTGGAAACGAAGGAGAGAAATGGATCTAAGAACTTATGGCTCAAATTGTATGTTAGCCCAGAGTGGATTTTTTCAAATATCAATGAATTTATCAACTGCAAAGTAATACAATTGGCAAAGAAGTTGGTCGCTATTGATCATTTGTAATCCTCGGCTACGGCCTGACAAAATATTAAGCAGTGCAGAGTTTTATAAAGATTCATTCTATAGGATCTACCAGCCAACTAGCCATCCAGACAGACGGACGCCGTTCAGTCGGTACTTTAAATGATTCCTTCTGGGTGTTTCATTTTACCCAAATGACTGCAGCAAAAATTTAAGAAAGCTATAAATCTACAGAAATAAGCAGTTACCGCTCATAAGTGATCGCCATTAACCGAGGCAGAAGATATATAATTGTGAGCACCGTATTTAATTGTCGGTGCACCATGGTTGTTGTGAACTCTTGGTGCTCAAATTATTTAAAAATCGTTTGGAACCATTAAAAATTCAATTCTTCTATGTTATTAGCCGATGAAAGAGGAGCTATTACTATAAACGGAGCTGCACAAACAACATTAATTTATAGTCGAACTTGAAGAAGAAAAATGTTAAATATAATTCCAAATCTGAATGATTCTAATGAACGATTCCAGACCAGCTTTATTCGGAGCTACAGTGAGAATATCATACCAATTATAAATCAACTTGTATCTACGTTGCACATGGTTAATCCGACTATGATCAAAGTTTTTATACGTAGACAGATATCTCTAAATATTGAAGCCATCAAATATTAATCTACATGTAATCCATATGTGTACAAAGCATCATCTATAAACGCTCCGACATCTGAAATGTAATATATGATGAATATCATAGCCACTTAAACCTTTTTACCCAAAATTGAAGTGAAAAAGTGCTAATCATAGATTATCACTAGATAACACCATTAATGAATTGTAACTTTTCTATATACGTACTTACAATACTTCGTAAGAGAAAAATGTGACAATGTAATACAAATTGGTCATGCAAACCATATATTATTAACTTCATATCTTTCTAGTAGTTATACTGAATCCAGTCAAACTTGGCCAATTTGACAATTTCCTGATGCACTACGCCATGCTAATCGAAGAAAACAGTGAGCAAAATCTTGACATTTGATCGAACTTGGCTTGCTTCTTTTGGTCTTGGCTCTCCCGGACTCTTTCATTGGGACGATTGAGCTTTGGTTTCGATGTCGTAACCATATACCCATGATTCGTCACCAGTTATGACCCTTTTAAGCAAATCTGGATAATTCATCGTTGACGTCATTCAACAATTCCTGAGCGATGCTCATGCGACGTTGTTTTTGGTCAAAATTCAGCAATTTTTTAATGAACTCCACTGTCACGCGCTTCATGCTCAAAATTTCCGAAAATATTGCATGGTATGAGCCAACCGATATGCCGAGATCCTCAGTAACTTATCAAGTTGTGATCCGACGATTCTCCACAACAATTTTCTTCATTTTCTCAACATTTTCATCGGTTGGTGATGTGCTGGGGCGTCCAGAGCGAGCGTCGTCATTCACATCTTCTCGACCTTCTGTGAAAAGCTTGTACCACTTCTAAACATTTTTTTTTTTTTTTTTTTTTTGACTCAGAGTACTCTCACCGTATGCCACTGTCAACATTTCAAGTATTCTTGAGCACTTAACTCCATTTTTTTCACAAAATTTGATGCAACTTCTTTGATCCATTTTTTTCGATAGCAGAAAATCGCCGAACACGCAAAACACTTGTCTTATTTATGCCTCTCACAAACAAACTAAACATTTTGTATGAATAACATCGTAAACATATTTTCGAGACGAGTGTACCAACATAAAAAAATAATAATCGAAAATCGAATGTACGTATCCCGCGAAATTTGAAAATGCACCTTATTTTTGGAACACACCTCGTATTTACAAAAGAAACTAGAAAGAAATTTCAGTCAATCAGACTAAGTTGTAAATCCCGGTACTATACCTATATATCTTACAGCTAACTTTTAAGTACCAGGCTGAAACATTCTTTAAATATTTATAAATTAATTTTTCATTGGAAAACATACCACCAGCATAAACCAGCTTATTGCCATTAATATGACCTTATCGTTAAATTTTCGTATAGTTTCAGTCACGTCCAAATTTTTACGTAGAAATTAGAAACTTCTGTCAAAACATTATTTTAATAATAGGTGCAGTTGAAATTTGCCCAGAATCGAAAAAGTATTTTTAATTTGCAGTTTGTTTGTATGATGCCGGAAAGAATACGATTATGTTATTACATCGGCACTGACATTTTATATTACAAGGAATACACATAGTCTTAAGGCCATTTCTACGAGGACACCTAAGGTTACCCCCATCCAACGCTAGGATTTGTTTTAGGAATTTTAAATGTTATTAATTACGAAATTTAGCACACTAGTTTTACTCACAGCTCTTTCCTTAAATTTCGAATTATTGAGATTATTCGAGATTATTGAAATTATTTATGACAGTTTGCAACAAGCAAATATGTCAAAATTCTCATTCAAAGCCTACAATAACAACAACCAATATCTGTATAAATTTAAACGATCTTTACATTAGCACAATATTTACAATAATTTATTCAAGGCTAATAATTTTTACAATGATAAACTTTTGATCATGCTAATCCCACAAGCTCGTTCAACTTGATAGGCGGCGGCTGCTGCTCGTGTGCGGGGGCACAAGTCGCTGGACCGCAAGGAGCTGAAATTGGGAGTAGGTTAAATACAGAGTTTGACCATAGGCTTTGTTTGGTACGGGGGGTGATAGGAACATACCTATACTCGTACATGGACAGGTCTCGGATTCGTGCCCTGTCGTCTGCATCTTTTTGATCTCTCGGGGAGTATGGAGAGGCATGGGCTTTTCCTATGTCTATATTTCATGGTTGCCGTTTACCATAGCAAGCGGAGGGGGTTTTGGAGTTTTGCCCGTCTCCCACCGGTGAGGATACTGTATCCTTGCAATGTCGTATCGACCGTTCCATCTACCTGGGGTCTCCGCACCTGCAGATATGTAAAAATGAATGTATTCTTTTGCCACGGGCCACCGGTCGCGTGAAGTATGGTGTATAAATCACAATTTTGCAGCAGCTTTTGCTGCGCAGTTCCAACCGGTGAGTTTGGTCTGTAGTGTGGTGGTCAGGAGGCTCCGGAACTGAGTTCCTGCCTGATCATTTGGTGTAGGACCTCCAGTGGGAGCATCACGCGCGTTGTAGTTGATACCAAAATCGCCGGTAGAGACTTTGTGCTCGAATGCGGAGTTGAATTGCAACCGGGTGCCACAGACCGATAGAGCAGCAGATGTGGTAAGATAGGCCCCACTTCCGCCAATAGGCCCTACAAGCATAATCAATTTGTATCTTCAGGCAAATTTCTGAAAATTGCGATAGCATGCTCTCTATTCCTAGATAGGACAAATTTAACCTGGCTATCCCAAGGGAGTGCTGGCAATCGCATTGTAATATGCCCAGTGTGTCGCACACTGTTGGTAAGGTCTTCACTGCGAGACCCACGTTAAAACCCCGTGGACTCTACGACCATCTCCCCTGGAATGGTATGGAGTGCCAGAATGCCCGTGGTAAAGATTGTTGTTAGCAAATGAATAAACGCCGAATACAAAAGCAAAATTATATCTCGCTGAACTGAAGTATAATCAATTACGGCCTACAAAATTATAGGCAAACCAACAATTATCGCTAAATCAGGTAATTTGTTTGTGAGATACTATAAGAAAGCGTCATCACAGACAACTTTCATTCCCCGAACTAAGTTTACTGCTACTTAAGAATGATATATGCCTTCATTTCTTCGAGAGAAGATATATAAATATTTCGAATTAAATTAAATAAAGGATTCAAATTAAAACTTCCTAAAGCCATTTAGTTGTGTTTGGCTAAATCGGCCATTCAATCCATTTTTATCCATATAACTAATGTGTGTTCTGAATTGTGCCGAAAATAGTGCAGTTGAATGAGAGACATGAATCAATGAATATATGGGTTAAATTAGATAATCTGCATTGAAGTTAGTAGAGATATCGTGGTGTCAATTAAATTTACGATTTTGAACGACCGTGTTTGTTAATTGAGTGTCTATATATTTGAGCAAATTTCTCTGTATCACTGCGATAAAATTTTTAAGAGACTGAACTATCGCAGTGATACAGAGAAATACGTTCAAATATATAGGCACTTAATTAACAAACGTGGACACTCAAAATTATAAATTTAGTTCAAACAATACACGCAATACGTTAAAAAAGAAGTTTCATAAAGATTAGCAGTAGCTACGAGCTACCTACCAGCTATCTTGCCAGACTCAATTGATTTGAAAAGTCATGAAACGCATTTGGCTAAAAGATAGTGCTTTAAACACTTCCTTCTGGTTGTTACATTTTTGCCTTATTAAAATATATACGTATACCTTCATTCGTTTGGATGAATACATAAAAGTGAAACATTTCATTTGGATAAGCCGATCCTTCCGGCGAAATGTACATGGAGAAAACTCTTCTTACTCATTCGTAATATATTGTCGTTTTTCTAATGAAGTGTACATTGAAAGTAATTTTTAGTATGTATCAAAAATCGCTACAACAATTCGAACGGTGTATGAAATAGGACGGTTGCTACATATAGGCAAATGTTTCTTACTTGATCAACTTTGCATTTTTGTGACACAATACTATAGACGGTGTGCAGATTAAATACCCGATAAGTTAAAGTGCAATGTCCTCTTCTCGCACTTTGGTTGTTGTTTTCGCCCGTTTTTCCGGTGAAAATTCAAATATTCTGGAATAATTAACAAGCTATGCTCTTTAAAATGCATCAGTAGGGCCAGTCATTTTTCGTGTCGGTATTATATATTTTATTTAAAAATCAAAAAAAAAAAACGGACAAGTTACTTTAAGTAGATCGATGTTTGTAATCCATAATTTTACCTACCTGTGACCAAGTAGCATTTGTGTCTCTTAGCTTCATTGGCTCCGGCTCCTATCTTGCTTTGAAAAGTCGCACGAAGGGAAGGTTCTCCTTAAACAGGTATCGATTTTTGGGGATTTCCTAATCCATAAACCTAAAGTTTTGCCTTTTCCTTTTTTTGTATCGTCCGGTATGACTTGAGCAAAATTGGCAAAGTAATCGCGCGTTTTTGTGTGACCTGCAAAAAAAAAAAATGGCCGATTTAACTCACATATCCTTAACTTCATAGCTCTCAATCAGTTATACTGAATTAAATCAAGTTTGTCACATATTACGCACCTATTAAACATAGTTCAGCAAATGAAAACAGGCGGCTTTAAGACACCTCGTCTAGTAACTCCCACACAGTTTGACCGATTTATCGGAATTTTACTTTTGCTCTGAATCCTATGATCCGTAGCCTGCAGTAAGCCATCTTTTTGTCAGTTGACTTGAATTGAAATGCCTGGCAAAAGAAAAGAAAAAAAGAAAATAAACCAGATAGCCCTGGCCTTTCTGATATTTTCCATTCATCATAACTAGTTTTGACTAAAGTACTTTTGGCAAAGAGCTTTGGGTGAAGTCATTTCACCTGGCTTAAATTTCCGCACTGGTTTGTTAATAATTCATAGCAGTTCGGATCCGCTAACCTGAAATCCAATCAATCTCAAATATCTTGTCAATGCGACTTGTAAATCTAAGGTAATAGTAATATAATATAGGGTTATCCGTTTAGTGATTTCAAAACCGCCGGTCTGGGAAAGCTGTCAGTTGTTAAATACCTATCATCAGAAGTGTTATTTATTAAGTGAAGCGTATGGATTTTTTAACAACCGAAGAACACGTAAAATAGTTAAAACTTTTTACAAAAGTGGTGATTCAAACATGGGCTTTCAATCGAACAAAATTTTCTCCAGCTATAAAGCTCACTTCCCAATTGATGGGTCGCGCGTGGGGCTCGTGGTACCAAGAAGGGATTGTGGAAAAGTCATTGCATCCGGAAAAAGTTTTGCGTGCATTTTCGAAAACTATATCAAAAGGATCCACTGCTACAACTAATCAAGAGGCGGTCATTGGAATAACATTGTACTTCGTACATGATGGCAAGATCCAATCACTATAATGAAATATAAATTCCATCCAAACCATAACATTGAAACCGAAAAATGGATAACCCTATAGGTATATTAGTAAACTGCAAACTCTTTCAGCTAGAATACAATTTATTTTCAATACAAATTTTGCTTTTACATCGACAAAGAATTATATCGAAATATATAACGGAAATACGGTGTATTTTTGAAGTCTCGTTATGATGTGAATGCTTCCATTTAGAAAAAAGTTTGATTCTTTAGTATTCAACGATAGTTCTATATGAAGATGTAAATCGGTAATATAAAAATAGGCGAGTAAAACACTAAAAAATAATTGGCGCTAATTGGGTGTAAGTGTTGCGATTAGGATTACGAGGACCACGTCATCAAATATCAAAATAACATATACTCGTATATGTCCAACCGAAATTCAAATGTTGCTGTATAAAGAAAGCCAAATAAATTTTAATGGAGTTTTTAGTTTTAATGCCTGTTGAAACTGATTTCACGACTTTGTTATTTACAACTGTCTGGAGGGGTTTCGACTTTATGAAAATTTTTATTGAAGAACAGAAAAATTCAAGTCTCTGGTAAACAGAGAATGTTTTCTTCTCTTTCTGAATTTAAAAACAGAAATTAATTTTACCGAAATGTACAAATTCAACTGCATGAAAGATATGAATTTAGTAATATATGAGTTCAATTCGGTAATTTTTATGGAGGATGCAAGAAAAGCCATGGTTATCTGGTAATCTTTCTTTAACTTTGCCATGCATTATAAAACATTACACTGCGCAAAAATGAGAATTACTGCTGTCTGCCAGCACGAAATCAAAGGGTAATAAATACATTTTGGTAAATTGAGCAGATTACGTAAGAGGTACGAAAAAGGATGTGGCAATGTGAGCTATTTTCATTCTCCAACATTACCAAATACTGGACCTGCGCCAAAGTTGACAAATTTTGTTGTGGCTGAATAAAGAGGTGAACCCAACAATATATTGGCTAAGTCGGTAATTTTTAGTTTTTGGAGGTACCAAGGGAATTAACGTGTCTTCCAACTAGTCAGTTACATTTGTTACATTTTTGCCATAGCAAATGATTGCAGCTTAAAATCATTTAATTACACCACCACACCTTTACAAAATCGTGTAAGGTGGAAAAGTCTAAATATTTTCTCAAAAAAACCCTGCAAAACAATAGTAATGAAATCCACATAATACATTATAAAACAAAAACAATTGATTTTTATTAGAAAAATACAAAATAAAATTAGTGTACTACGATAATTCAGGCTATATTCATACAATAAATAAAAATTAAAATTGGAAATTAGCAATAAATTTAATAACTAACAATTATTCATCGCGACTTGATAACAATCGTCAGCGTTTTTAAGGACCTGGATCAAAAATGTTATCATCAGCTGATGTGTTAGATTGTCTAGCACAACTGTCGGCCCTGTATCTGACAAGGAATTGGTGCATTATTGGTTTTTTTTGTGTTGTTACAAAGTTTATTAGTTGAAGTTTTTCATGTTGCTTATACAAGTATTCATATCCTGCTGCACAAAACTTAAGATTACGTTGAAATAGTAAAAAATTATCATCGCACAATTTATACTGGAAATTTCACAACCAAATTAAAAAAAATTCATTTGAACATCAGTCTCTGGAATTTTATTAAAATTATTTATTGCATTTTACGAACTGATCACTTTGACACAAAATACAAATGTACTAAAAGACGGAATGCTGTGTTCAAAATTGCAATTAAATTTGTTTTTGGGTTTGTGCTTGAGCATAAAAAAAGAGTTGAGTGTACACCATTTGATAATATAGAACAAAATAGGAACGTAGTTTTCCCAAACTTTAATAACCTTATTTTGTAAATTCAATATCAAGCAATTTACATGTTTAGGGTGATTTTTTAAGATTTAAGTTTTTTTAAGTTGGCAGCACTGGTTGGTAATGGCATCCAAACGTCATCTGTCAAAATGAAAAGTGTACAGTATATTTTGCCATTTCATGGAAAGACTAACAAACGAGCACCGATTGCAAATCGTTGAAATTTATTATCAAAATTCGTGCCCTGTGACAAATGTGCATCGTTTGATACGACCATTTCATAATCAACAATTCGTGCTGTTATCTCCAAATTTCGCACCAAATTTACTTTGTTGGACATAAAACCATCGACTCGTATGCGTAGAGTGCTTACCGAAGAAAATATTGCAGCCGTAGCGACCAGTGTTAATGACGATCGTGAAATGTCAATTCGTCGCCGTTCTCAGCGATTGGGCATGTGTTACTCAACCACAAGGAATTTTTTTTGCCCCAGTTGGCTGAGTTGAACTTGGTTGACATGTGGTTTCATCAGGACGATGCAATATGCCACACTGCTAGTGAAACAATGGATATGTTGAGGGATGAATTTAGTGAGCAGCTTATCCCTCGATTTGGCCTTGTGAGTTGGGTCCCAAGATCTTGCGATTTAACGCTTCTTGATTATTTCTTGTGGAGTTACGTCAAGTTGTTAATCTATGTGGACAAGCCGAAAACTATTGAAGCCTAACAGGATAACATAACACGCGGTATTCATGTAATACATCCCGAATGCTCCAAAAAGTGACGAAAAATTGGACCATCCAAATGGACATTTTGAGACGGAGTCGCGGACAACATTTACATGAAATTATCTTTAAAATTAAATGGCAAAGACCAATTTATCGATTCCAATAAGAAATTTTAATATGTGGTGTTTTATTCGATTAAAAAAAAACTACGATTAAAAAATCACCCTTTATAAATACCTCCATGTATATATATGTATATGTACACTGCCGTTCACTTGAATAGCGCCCCCCAAAACATTTAACAATAATGACTACTATTTAAAGTACGCTTCATATAACGATTCAGTTTTTACTTATTTGTTTCTCTTACTTCCACACATCACCTACAAAAAATTTCAAGCCATGGAAGTATCCCGCATAAGTGAAAAATGTGTTCTTCTTTTTTGGTCCATTTGAATAGCACCCCTCACGTGGTAATCAGTTTAAGTGTGAAAATCTTTTGCAGATTACCATAAATCAGATCGGATTACAGATAAATAAATATAAAACAATAGATTTTAAGTAAAATGGACCGAGCTAAATCCTTGAGTGTCGAGGAAAGATTCAAATTAAAACCTACAAGGATTGTGGACTTTCTATTCATCAAATAGACAAAAAAAACTAATAGAAGTCGCAAAACCATATCGACATATTTACGTGACACCGAAGGCTATGGAAATAATATGAAAGGTCGAACAGCAAATGTTATTACAGCCGCTGACAAGGGGGCTATTCGGCTCTGCTGCCAAAACCAAGGAAAAAGTTGGCGTAAGTGCAAATGTATCAACGGTAAAAAGAGTCATTTTTCTAAGCAGCACACTTGCAATGCTTGAGACTTGAAAAGAAACCACTACCAATCTCCGTAAGGAACGTCGCCTTCATTTTTGTCGAACGAATATGACGTGGAGTAGAAAGTGGAATAGAATTATATTTTCCGACAAAAAAAATTACTTTAGAGGGTCCTGATGTATATAATTAATTACCACTTCCACGATCTTCGAAAAAAGGAACACCTACCCATTCGATTACACAGCCGGGAAGGTGAAGTTATGGTATGTGGTGCGACCTTTTACTATGGCACGATAGAGCTCCAGTTTCCCTCTATAAAAATGAATGATACTTTTCGAACAAACAATCGCATAGAGAATTGAAAACACCCTTCATTAAGGAAGAAGTCCAAAAATACTCCGCTAGATACATGAACCGTATTCAACTACATCCGAATCAGCTGGCGTCGAATCTGATAAGCGAAACACCATTATTTACCAGACTAAGGAGGAGAACCACACAGGACCTGGCTACTCAGGACGATTATAGCAGTAGGGACACTCAAGGAAGTGTTCCCGAATAAAAATAAATTTTTTGTATATAAGTAGTATGTAGGCCAATGTAAATATTACTGAATGTCTAAGGACAGATTGTAATAAATACAAAATTTGAAAAGAAAAAAAATATATAGTATATAGGTAGATATCTCTTTATATATATATTAACTTCAATAACATAATTGTTTCTTCTCTTCCCTCCCTACTATTATAATTTTGCAAAGGCGCCGTAATTATTTTTATTATTTTGAATTCACAGCATATTTTGTGATATTTTCAACAAATCAATAATTTTTTTAGGACGACTGGATGTTGTTGAATCTTCTCCATGTTCTGATACCCTACGATATTGCAATCCAGAAAACTTTCAGTCTTTTGCTTTATCATCACTTTCTGAAAATCTTCACAACAATTGTCTATGCAGGAAACACGAGTGTATTGGACTGTGGCAATTTTTATGAAGATGAATTATTGCTTCTTATGCTGATGAAGTGCCGATTTATATGCTGCCACACTCAATGAGATAATTTAAATAGAAAATCGAAAAATTTTTCTTATTTTTCCTTTCGATTGTGTTTGGACCATGTATTTGTTAGGCGCTCCATTTTATGCAACTTCCTTCCAAATGCTTAATGGCTAAATTTCTTAAGATTTCAAAGCAATTAGCGTGGAGTGTAAGAAATCACCGACCGTGGCACGATGGTTAGCACACGCGACTATCGTTCGCATGAGCGCAGGTTCAATCACGCATACCTTTCATTATTTGAGCAACGGTCACCTTGATGTGTCTGATGAACACTTCGAGTAGTCAATCGACAAGTCTTGTAAACGCTTCTCAAACAGTAACTTTCGTAATCGTCATTAAACTGTTGGTTTGAGGGAGTCTAACATTTGAATGTATGTAAGCTCACTGAATGTGAGAAACTCGTCCATGTCTCATTCATTCAAAACTAACAGTATTTTATATATAATACAGGGTGGCGCACGAATCGTGCTAGAAACACAATATCAAATTCAATGGCCACCGTTATTTAAATATATTGAAAGAGTTTTTTTTACTCAGAACTGCTTCGAAGACGTATCCGCATTTGGTTCTAGCAAGATGGAGCAACTGCACACATAGGCAGACCGATTAACGAAAATTCCCAAGCAGGTTAATATCCAGAAACTCCACTTCCCACTGGCCCAAAAGGTCACCTGACCAGACTGCACCAAACTTTTTTTTATGGGGATATGTCAAGCAAGAGGTGTACAAAACGAAACTAACGGATTCAAATCAGGTGATTGTGCCGGCCAATCAAGAGTTTGAATCCTATTATTTGTTAGCCACTTTCGATGTGTGTTTCGGATCGTTATCATGTTGAAACACCCATCGAAGTGGCATATTCCACTCTGCATGGGGTAGCATTTGGTGTTGTAGTATGGCTCGATATCCCTCACTGTTTATTATTCCATCTATTTTATGAAATGGACCAGGTCCTTGAGCCGAAAAGCATGTCCACACCATTATATTTCCACCACCATGCTTTGCAGTGACGAGGATGTTCTTGGTTTTAAGACGTTATCCTCTGTGTCGCCTGACGGTCTGCATTCCATCCGATTGAATTAGATTACATTTAGATTCATCGCTAAACAGTACTGTCCTCCACTTATTTACTGACCAATTACGATGTCTTTTAGCAAATTTTAACCTTTTCCAAAGAAATAATAGTAATATTAATACAGCATTACACTAAAAATAAAAACTCACCTATTTTTCATATGCCTTATTGTAAGCAATGGTTTTTTGGCTGGTCTGTAAGTTTTTAACTTGTTTTCTTCAGCCCGTCTTCGTACTGTACTGTGATAAATATTCAGTTTTAAAGATTTTACAATTGTTTTTGACGAAATAAACGGATCTTTCTTTATCATCTTAACAATTTCACGTTCTGTTCGAGTTGAAGTTTTTCGAGGTATTCCACCTAAATGTTAGTTTTCATTTCTCTTGTCTGTCGATACTTCTTTATTAACCGGCGAATGCAGGATCTATTAATATTAAATTTTTTTGCTATCTCTGCTTGCTTCATACCAACTAAAAAGTCATTAATTATTTCACTTTTTAATTTGTCCAAACTTTTCCCTCGTCATGTTCTTAACGTCGTTAATATGCAAAGATCGTTGACAAACTGAATCAAATATTGCACTAATTGAAAGTATTTTACGGCAGCTTCTCAAAAACATTGTAAAAGTACCGCTAGATCGCATTCTTTTTAAACCTATTCTCTTCTTTCTCTACTTTGTTTCTATTGTATTGCGCAAGTGTATGTGTGAATTAGCATGGATGTTATTTACGGTGTATCATCTTCAAAACCAATTAGTTATTTAAAACCCTTTTTATATTACTATTTTATGTATTATATTATACTTTACGTTACAATACTTTAATAAGTGACGAATAATGCGAAGTAATTCATTATTTTTGCATGAAATTGAATGCTCTATTTAGCATAGTTTGAATGATTTGATTAATGTCAAATATGCACAGTTGTATTCGATAACTTATTGCGTTTTTGGAAAACTGAAATAGAAAGGAACAGCTGGTAAGATGGATGCATTAAAACCTCCTGTGTGGCCTGAAGTTGTCCTGATGGAACAGAATTTCTCTCCTATTGGCCAAAGACGATCCCTTTTTGGCGACTGTTTTCGTCAGACGGTCCATATGTTAACAGTACATATGTTGACAGTATCTACATAGTAGATAATTAGATACCAATCCCGCCAAGCACACGCAAGACCTTCCTGACCGTCAATCCTGGCTTGATCCCAAACGGTTTTTTTGTGCAGTGTTTAGCTCCCGAACAATCGAAACAGTACTTACACGACGGTAGGACTTGACGACCCCCATTATCTTATCGACGTTTTCGACAAGTGGCTTTCCAGAGCATGGTGCATTTTTGAACTTAAAATTACCGGAACGGAATCGACGAAACAAACATTGCGCTTGATTGACTGTTACAGTGTAAGAAACATAAAAGCAGTTAACATTTTCAGCCACCTAGCTTGCGGTTTGGCCTTTATTGGAGAAAAACTGCAAAGTACGGCGTATTTGCTTTTTTTCGATATCTATTTTTGACGCTCACACAAACAATGCTGAGTCAAGCAGTTACCAAATCATCTGAGTGGTTTTTTGAGTTCACAATCTTATATTTCTAATACTATTTAGCGTAAACCGATCTCACTTAGGCAACGCTATATGTATTACAAAAGCCATCCGTTGGATAGATTTCCTTTTTCTATACATTATGCAGGATGTCCGTCGGGAAGGTATAATACTTTTTTTGTTTATAATTTTTGATTAAATGAAAGAAAATGGATCTTGTATTGATAAATGTTTTATTTAATGTTGGCAATTATGTATGGAATACAATATCAGATAAATGTCCGCCTCTGTTAGCCTCACATTTGAGCACATTTTTCATTACATTCTCACACATTTCACGCAGTATTTCATTAATTTCATCACGAATGTTTGGTTTGAGTTGCTCAAGCGTTTCTGGTTTGTTTGCATAAACCTTGCTTTTCAGATATCCACACAAAAAGAAGTCCGGAGCAGTCAAATCTTGCCCGATCTTGCAGTACGTTATGGTCTATTCTTGGCCCTGTCAGCTACAGACCCTCTTTCTTCGAAATCATTCACTACACTATAAATAGTGCGTCTTGTTGGCACGTTGTTTCTCCCAAAAATTTCACGTAACTTTCTCATCGTCACAGTAATCGATGATTGATTTTGATAAAATGTTTTAACGATTAAAACACGTTGTTTTATCGAATATTTTTCCATAATAAATTTGCCACGTCTCTACTTCACGACTGCTAAATGTGAACTGTCAAGAATGTTTACCAAAATGGCGGCAAAACAAAGTAGTATACCTTCCCGACGGACACCCTGTATTATACAAAAATTAACGATAGCATTAAATAACCATTAAGGAAATAGGATGAAAGACGTGAAATGTATAATTTGTTTGTATATATTGAGATAAAAACGGCGCAGTACATAATGTCGCAATGATCAGAGAGTCTGGGGGAATGAATATTTTTATAAAGATACCTCTGACAATTTCTTTTAAATAAGTGGGTGGTCACACCGACTCAATGTACAGAATGTGTAGAAAGGAAAACAGTAGCCAAGTAAATAATACATATAGTAATTGAAATCACTGTACTCGTTAATTTGAAAGAAATGTGTAAAAAAATTGGCCGAACTGAGGTTTAAACACCGTGCTACATCGCATGGCTGTTTGCTTTGTATGAATGGCTCATTACACCCATTTTTCAGAATTTTGGTCAGCTAATTGTAAATCTGACAATAGAACCAATTTTTCGTATATTATATTTTAGGAGTCGAACGATGTTTTTAAGTATCTCGACTATGAATTTTAAAGTGTAAGGGATCGTATTTAAAAAACTATGAGTCATTTTTTAGTAGTCGTTTTTTTCGAATATCTGACGTAGTATGCCTCAGTAATTCCAAATATCATTCTCATGCTCGATTGGGAATCAGGTAGCCAAAATCATTTAAAATAGAGTATAATGATGGGCACAAAATGTGTAGCGTTGTGTCAAATTATAGGGCAGCATACACAATTTCAAGAAACGATCCTTTTTCTGAATATTATTTGTCTAAAAATGGAATAAAGTGCAACAAATTCCATCATTGGTTTAATAAACTAAATCTATTTACTTACAATCATAAAATTCTTAAAATCTCTTAATCTCCAGTTCCAGAAGAAAAAAATAATAATAATAAAGGGATATATTTGTTACGCCTCAAAATAAAATATATATTGAGTTCTTGTCGTTCTTTTGTTGTATGAATCGCTAAATTAAACGTTTTATTTCAATAAAGGAGAACACACACTTTCACCTGACACCTCATTTATAGTCATATTTATAGAGTTTGAAAAAAATGTTTATTTATTTAGCTTTCCTCATAAAATTTTAAATAATAGACACTACAGTCAGCATTATTCGCAAACGGAGAATTGGGTTGAACATTCATATAATATGAACAGGCTCTGTGAAGCTTGTACTGAAAATACTTTATACACGATATTGTCATGGTACTTTGAGACGACTGTAGTACTGCAAAATCGTTGGACTATCATCCTTCTCGGCTGCGTGGTTTAAACGGTCCAATCCCTAATGTTCTGATAAAACTTTGACAAACTTGAAAACCCTGAACCTCCAATAACTCTCTTAATCTATAATTTATACTAAAAAGGAATCAATTGTTTCCAACAGTTGGCTTTACAAAGAGCATTCGGTAGATGACATTAAAAGGATTAGATTTCCTACTAAAAAAACTACTTAGATAGCTTTGTGATTGCTTGACTCCGCTGAGATGGGCACAAGCAAAGCAAAAATATTGCATATTTTACATTTTTTCTTCAGCAGCAAATGTGAAGGTGTTTATAAGTCTTGATGCTGTAACAGGCAACCACACGCAATGTTGGTTTCGTCTTTTCCGTTTCGGTACTTTTGATGTCCATCTGGGAAAAGCATAGCAATAAAATCGATCTATTTCTGAAGTGGACAGTGACTGGCGATGAAAAGTGGGTCACTTATGTTAATCGAAAACGGTCGTGGTCGACTCGCGGTGCACCGGCACAAACGGTGACAAGGCGAGGATTGTCGGTCAGGAAGGTTTTTCTGTGTGCTTGGTGGGATTGGCAGGGTGTCATCTCCTATGATCAAACTATTATTTCAGAGCTGTACTTTAAACAATTGGACCGTCTGAAGGAAGCAATCGAACAGAAGCGGCCAGCATAGACCAATAAGAGAGGAAATGTTCTTCATCAGGACAAAACAGGCTAACACACCGATAGTGACTCGTCAGAAGCTCAAGGTGCATGGTTGGAACCAACTTACAGTCCAGGAGGCTAGCACCTGTAAAAAATTCAACTCAAGAGAAGCTTGTGAAAATCGACTGTCCTAGCCAATAGGAAGTATTATAATTTTTAAAATGTACGTTTCGGTTAGTGCCATGTGCAAACGTTCTATAATAGACAAATATGCCATGGAGTGTCGTTATTACTATTACCAAACGTCATTTGTTCTATTCCGTATGAACTGAGTCGGCCTAATGCATTCATAAGATATACCATACGTATTTAGTCGGACCTGCTACCCTACCGAGGGATCCTGGTGGATGTGGTGCCGATGATGATGTCGTTGCTGGCGGTGGTTTTTTTGGCATTGGCAACACTAAAAGTTATTTGCCAATGAAAAGTTTTTAATCTCGGACTACAGGAGACAGTCAGCTCATAGATCTCTATAATTCTAAAGATATGAACAACAACTACATCAACAAGGACAATGGAACAACTAAAGTGAAAAGTTTAGAATGATTGGCTTAGAGAAAACTATCAAAGTCTCTGTAACAACAAGTACAACATGTACGTGCTATGATGGAAGTGTTGCCAGTTGTTATCCTACTGTAATCAAAAACAAATGCATCTTTATTTGACTTCGCAGGATCTCTCTTGGTATCGGCCTCTTTGTGGTATCAATAATTGCTTCGAATTTCCTCAGCACTCTTGTGGGGGCATCCCACACGAGCAATGTAAATACACATCCATTGGCACATCCTAAGTTCCTCATAAATTTTCACACAATGATTAAATCAAATTAGGCCTGCGGGACACGAAAGCACGAGGGTGCCTTAGGTTGTGTTTTGGAGCGATTGTCAGAAATACGTTATCACCGTCGAACACATTAAAATTTCACGAAGCCACAAATTTGTGTAGCAATTTTGTGCGTGTGCCTTTGTAGCTCAACACACATACCCTGGCACATCCTTGGGAGTTGTCAAGCGGATACATGTTCTGTCGGAGTTGTCCTGGCGTTGGCGTTATTGTCGGTGACGACAGTGGTGGAAGGCGTTAGCAATATGGCAAATAAAGTTGGTTTGATAAATGATCTCGAACTGGATGTGATTAGGCCGTCGTCTTCGTTTCCCTAATTGTGCATATTGGCTTACGTGTTCGGATGTGGGTACTGCGTGCTCACAATACTTTCACTTGAATGTGTTTAAACCGAACCAAATCAAAGCCATCACATTCTCTCACAAACACATCCGTTTTTCCGCACAATTGAGGTTATACATTCAAGATGTGTGTGTGTGTGTGTGCGCGCGGTTGTTTGTGTGCATAACTGTTGGTTTGATATTTACAAATGCGTCAATACGAAGAAATTTATCTAGTATCTGCACCTCATATATTGTGAAATATGTTCGTATCATCTCATTGTTTAAAATATTAGTACAAAATTGTATATGATCGACTTAGATATGTAAGCATATCGTATTAAATGATAACCTACATATATGCAACAAATAGACTAGTATAGCTATGGACTGCATGTTTCCTCATAGAAAATGAGGATATCGCAGATCTAAATTGGGTATTGTTGGGCATATCAAGCCTATTATCACTTCCTTTTATAATTATACATGGTGAGGTTGGTGATCAAGGATTTCAATTATCCCTATCCCAAATTTGCTTGTAAATAAGAGTCTTATTATAAGTTTATGAAATAGGCCTTCTACGTACAAGGTCTGTAAAAGGATGGAAGTAGTAAGGCTTGTGAATGAAAGTAACGAAATACAAATCTTTTTATCATATGGTTTTAATTTTTTCTTACAATTTGTCTTGATATTTTAGCTATTGGTCCATTTTAAAACACGTAAATCTTTGTTGACGAGAGGTTTTCAACAAAAAACGAATTCCAATTTTGGTATCGTGGAGCGTATTTCCACATAGACGTCAACTTTATTAATTCCTCAAAAACGTACAAAGTTGCTCTATTTATACTAAAATTACTTATTCTAGAAAATACTACGATATTTCAGAGAGAACACATATTTACATAATGGGTGCAACAAAGACAATCATATTTACAGAATAGTGTTGTATATCATAGACTTAATTCTAGAATGTTCTTATTTACATAACAAGTGAAAAGGAGATAACAATAAACTATATAATAGGAGTGAGAGGAACAAACATAAGTTATTGTCGTAAACGTAATTCTAGAAAAGTCCCACCCACATATAAAGAAGGAAAGAGATTACATATATCTTATATCTTGAATGTTCTGGGAGCGGTTATGATGATCTTTCTAGAGTGTACACTTAGAGAAATTACACTCACATACTACACAATTTTTGTCGAAAGTGTACAGATTTTCAAAAACTACAATAAAAGAAACATTATATTCTTAACAAATATTTCACAAAATGCGGTTGCATTTTTAAACTAGGGTGCGTTTCAAAATTTGTAGCAAAAATATTCTTTAAAAGTTTAGCTCATCTGTATGTATCACCAGTTATGTTGTGTATTAAGATTGGCTAAATTTTGGAAGAATGGGACATGTGAATTCTAAATTATAGTATAAAATTCGATTTTTGCCAAATCCGTGATTTTGAGTAAGAAGTATCAGAATCGACGACGTAAGCTTGCTTACTTACAGTCCTAGGAAAAATTTTAAAGGATTCATGTGGACATTTCAAAGGCAATGGTTTAAATATATTTTAGCGTACAGAGTTAATCACTTGATGAGTACCATGAATACCAGCAGGCGTAGGAAAAAATACTCAGCTGATGGAGTGGTATAAGTTGCCTCCGCACCACAGATTACTACACTGTATGGGTACAGACACTACCCCATGCCAAATTGCATGAAACTTTAACATACCGATGTACTTGTGCTACTTTCAATTCCAAGGTGCGACCAATCGTCTAATAAGACAAACGACAATTTGGCGATTATTAAAAGTAATGAGTGAACTGATTTGAAAATAATTAAATGATTTTAAGCTGCAATCATTTGCTATGGCAAAAATGTAGCAAATGTAACTGACTAGTTGGAAGACACGTTAATTCCCTTGGTACCTCCAAAAACTAAAAATTACTGACTTAGCCAATATATTGTTGGGTTAATATCTTTATTTAGCTGCAACAAAATTAGCCAACTTTGGCGCAGGTCCAGTGTTTGGTAATGTTGGAGAATGAAAATAGCTCACATTGCCACATCCTTTTTTGTACCTCTTACATAATCTGCTCAGTTTACCGAAATGTATTTATTACCCTTTGATTTCGTGCTGGCAGACAGCAGTAATTCTCATTTTTGCGCAGTGTAATGTTTTATAATGCATGGCAAAGCTAAAGAAAGATTACCAGATAGCCATGGCCTTTCTTGCATCTTCCATAAAAGTTACCAAATTGAACTCATATATTCCTAAATTCATATCTTTCATGCAGTTGCGCTAAATTCAATACATTCAATAGCACAGATTCATTGAACTTAGTTTTGAGAATGGATATGAATAGCATTGCCCTGTTCCCTTAATTGCTGCCATATAAATTTGTACATTTCGCTAAAATTAATTTCTGTTTTTAATTTCAAAAAGAGAAAAGAATATTCTCTGTTCACCACAGACTTTAATTTTTCCGTTATTGAATAAACAGGTTTCTTAATGTCGATACCCCTTTTTTCTACATAATATACAGTGCAACATGTATATTTTGAACATAGTTATATCGAATTATGCTTTTAACATACGAGTATAATAGAATTTTTGTGATCCAACAACTTTGCACCAATTTTTCATAGAAATTGCTGCTTTTATAGCGAACAAGCTTAAAGTTAACATTAGTTACAGAGAACACTTTTTAATCATGACGAACAAATTTTGGAAATTTACGATTGTCCACGTTTATAGCAAACATCATAAAGTAAAAGTGCAACTAATTGTGGTGAACAAAATACAATATCTTTATGCAATTTAAAATAGGAAAATAAGCTGCAATTTTTCAAATATTGTATAATGAGTATGATATTTCACTCCTGATATTAATATTTAATTTTATTAATATTTCAGCAGATACCACAACTTCTTCAGTGGCCAAATCTGAAGGAACCTTGACTGTAACGCGATACTTAGAAGGCTAACCCACACAAAACACTCTACATACATAATGTGTTCCAACATATAGGTGATATGGCCTAGCCGAAGTGTTGTCCGCTTATAATTTTGTAAGTGCGGGTTGAGGCCTGGTCGAAGATAAAATAATTTTTTTTGTTGACTGCAATGCGCTTACTTTATATAGAGCATTCTTGCGTTTGTTGTGAAAATTATTTTACCGTTCGGTTATTAGTTTTGCAGCATATTGAAGATTAAGCACAGCTTGTTACAGCATCTGAATGAACCAATTAGCGTCGCTTACAAATCTATTTTTAGAACAGCGTCATAAGGTTTGTAGCTTAAGCGATTATTGTGTATTAGTATGTATATTAAAAGTTGTTTCATAAGCAAGACTGTTCCCAGCGTGATGGATATCACACGTAATAAGTATTGGCCAGTGCACAACTGAAGTTATTCGAAAATTTGTGAAAACCTACAATTTACAAAATCTGGTAATTTCTGATCCTTTGTTTTTTTTTCTATTGAGATTGGCAATGGAATAATATGCTGAAATATTTCAGCAACTATTTACAATATTATTAACGCCATTAGTTCTATTGTAAAAATGCTCTGTGCTTTCATAAATACGCTAATATTTTACAGAATTTATGTGTAAGTCAGTGCAACCGAGAGTTTTCTGCACTGGTTATTTGCCATAATTTTATCATGATAATGATGATAACGACCCATTAATTGAAAAGGTCAATGGAATTTTATCAAAATGCCATCAATAGCGAAATTAAGAAGTTTCTTCAGCAACGTCCTCCAGTTTGCAAAGAGTTAAGAAGCAGTAAAGTGTCAATAATTATTACAATCCATTAATTAGAAATTACAGAAGAAATTTCGTTAAATGTGTCAATTTGTGTGCCATGTCCCAGAAAACGTGTGGAGATGCGAACAAATTAAATAAAATCGGTCATTTGTATGGACAAAAGTTTAATTATAATAACAGGTGAAAAATTTACTTTCTGAATATTGTCTAATTTGTGTGGGAGGTACCAGAAAGGGCATGCCAATGTGGCAAATGGTACTTAACAAATCTAAAGCTCCGGAAGGGAGCAGTCCAGATTTTTGGGGGCGTTGAAGTGTTTTTTAAGAAACAAATTCCGTAAAATTTGGGGTACAATGAATATTAAAATATATCAGCGCTCTTTCCAGCACAATTTTCGAAAGCTTCTATGGTCGTCTGACTTTCTCGACTCACGAGTTTTCTGTAGGAGAGGGTCACTATATATAAATTATACTGGATATACAAAGTTTGGAAATGAAATACTCCTTTTGAAAGGCAAAGGAATGCATAACATTTACTCATAGGAAATATAGTGTTTCGATCATCACGAAAAATTTTATGACTAAATTTGTGAGCAAATGTGTTTGTCACAAAAAATTACAATTAAAAAATCTGCTAAATTCGAAAAATTTATAAACAAACATAAAATGTAAAAACCAACAAAATTGGATGACATAAAGCAAGTCACTCAAACGATAATTTCGGCAATTCCCGCTGGGACCCTCCAGACAGTTGTAAATAACAAAGTCGTGTGTTCCCGAATTTGCAGATCATTTAAATGAAATCAATTTTAACAGCCATTAAAACTAAAAACTCCATTAAAATTTATTTGACTTTCTTTGTACAGCAACATTTGAATTTCGGTTGGACATATACGAGTATATATTATTTTGATATTTGATGACGTGGTCCTTGTAATCCTAATCGCAACACTTACACCCAATTAGCGCCAATTATTTTTTAGTATTTTACTCGCCTATTTTTATATTACAGATTTACATCTTCAGAATACCTCCAATAGAACTATCGTTGAATACTAAAGAATAAAACTATTTTCTAAATGGAAGCATTCACATCGTAACGAGACTTCAAAAATACACCGTATTTCCGTTATATATTTCGATATAATTCTTTGTCGATGTAAAAGCAAAATTTGTATTGAAAATAAATTGTATTCTAGCTGAAAGAATTCGCAGTTTAATAATATAGGGGTATCCATTTTTCGGTTTCAAGTAAAGTTAAATAAAACACACATAAAGTTATGATTTCGATGGAACTTTTATTTCATTATAATGATTGGATCTTGCCATCATGTACGAAATACGAGTTGTGTCCAAAAAATACGGCAAATTTTCAAATTTCGCGGTCTACGTACACTCGACTTTCGATTATTATTTTTTTTATGTTTATGTTGACGGTGTTATCCATATAGCATGTTAGTTAGTTTGTGAGAGGCATAAATAAGACAAGTGTTTTGCGTGTTCGGCGATTTTTTGCTATCGAAAAAATGGACCAAAAAGGTTGCATTAAATTTTGTGTAATAATGGATATTAATTTAGCAGATATTTAGTATTTGGTTACTTAGTAGTAGTCACTTATATTTTGCACTCTACTTGTGCAAATGCATTCCTTTCGATTCTATTACATAATTGCAGCGAACCAGATTGATATGAAGTGGGTTTAAATTAACTTTCTAAAGTTAAACACAGAATAAACAGTTGTCCGTCATGCTGATACTTTCAGAGATGAGGCATGTTATGTTGCTTAGTTCAGGTTGAGCAAAGTATGAAAATTCTCTAACTCAAAGGACAAATAAACCGATATTGATATGGATATACATAAGTCCAACATCCGTTCATTGTGTTGTGTATGTGCTTGGGATTATTTAATGAAATGGACTTCAGACTTCTTCGTTCGAAGTTTATAGTGGTTTAACACTTTATTTGTTTTAAACTATCCAAACATTACCACAGATAATTTTATGTTTAAATCTTCACACTCTGGCGCTCCCACAGACTCTGTTACCTGTAATAGAGCGTAGTTTTAGCAATGGCCATGCAAGAGTGTAGAAATGCATGTGTGTACATATGTACACATATGTTGCCTTTATAGAAAATATTGGATGATGGTGCAAAAAGCCATCCATGCGATTAGTTATATAAATAGGTCAAAGAGTCACAGCAAAGGTGGATTCAGTTTAGTTAATTCGACATCAAAATTGCTAAAATACACTTCGGCGAACAGCCACAAACATTCCCTTCTGCAACACAACTCATCCATTCCTGTGTCTATGCTTTGCTCCCTGTATTTGCAGCACCAAGTGAATGCAAGTGTAAGGGAGACCATGAATTGATTGTTTTAAGAGGAAGGATATACAGCAGGAACCCATAGATAAACAACCACACTGCATATTCTAAGGATTGTGGTGTGTGTAAAGGTGCCAATGCAGATTCTATTCCAACAATTGTGGGATTCGGAATTTCAGAGCTGTTTGGAGTAAAATAAATAGCCTTTTAGACTTAAATCCACTCCTAATAATTTAGGATTTTACGTTAAGTACGACCTATGTTAAAGGGTATGATCTAAGAATCGGGTAATTTAATTTATTTCCTGATTTAATGAGATCGATTCAGCTTAAATAAAATTCAAAACCACTTTAAGAATATAATTTCTGGAGTAAAACAAAAATATTTGGGCACGATTTCCAAGTGTCCGATTTTGACAATTTGCTGTATTATAAAAACATTACCTTTTTTAATTCTTTACTTGCAAATTGTCCCATTAGCTTTAATAACGGTTTTAAGAACAGCCATAGGCAGTGGCTTCACGTTAACTTTAAACTAGCGGACGTCCTGGATGAATATAAGGCTGACATTATAGCCATCCAGGAGATGCGATGGACAGGACAAGGATGTACTCGGCGTAAAGCCTGTGAAATCTACTACAGCTGGCACGCAGAAAGGCATGCATTCGGATGTGGATTTGTTGTGGAAAGGAGACTGAAACAGCTTGTCTTGCGGTTGAACCTTATAAGTGATCGTATAGCCACTATCCACATCAAAGCGAAATATTTGTTCATTACGTTGATCTGTGCACATGCCCCGACGGAAGAGACAGACGAGGAGACCAAAGACATATTTTATGAGTGCCCAGAAGAAGCATATGACCACTGCCCTGGCCACGATATTAAAATTGTTTTGGGAGATTTTAATGCCCCAGTAGGAAGGGAAAATGTTCTTAGTCCAACAGTCGGACTAATATTGACTTGGACCAGCAGCTATGGAACGCACCAGATTAAGCAGAACGAAAAATGCTGGTCTGTGTA
This sequence comes from Philornis downsi, assembly GCA_019455685.1. Lineage (NCBI taxonomy): Eukaryota > Metazoa > Arthropoda > Insecta > Diptera > Muscidae > Philornis > Philornis downsi. The sequence goes on from JAHXMU010000251.1 coordinate 1,931,265, forward strand.
CTCCTGAGATAGCCACAGCCTATTCCACCAAACTCTCACAACTACTACAACTAAACGCCCCTGATCCTGATGTTCCTGACGCACAGTGGCAACAAATTGCGCATTCTATAACAACTGCTGCACAAACTATACTTGGGTATGAGAAACCGCGCTCAGACAAGCCCTGGTATGAAGAAGAATGTCGCATAGTGCCTGAGGAAAGGATGCTGCATACATGTCAACGCTGCAGCCAATTGTAATGCGTGCAGTTAGAGAACACTAAAAGGAGGAGAGTAGAAAGGCACTTTATAGGCGGAAGAGGGGGTTGTGGAAAGAGCGTGAGAGTAAGGAAAATTCTCCAAAAGATAACAAGTGCAGGGTATGGAACGGGAACCCTGCAAGGATAGCGAGGGAAATCTGGTCACAGATACGCAGAATGTGCTACAACTATGGAGAGAGCATTTTTATAAGCTCTTAGTTCCGGATGGCAGCACGAGTGCGGAAATCATCCCAATTATCGACGATGGCAGAACAGCAGTATTGCGGCTTAAGAACAACAGAGCTGCGTGTTTAAAACTGGTGGTGAGGAACTGATAAATTTGCTGCTAAGTACGATTTGGCTCCAGGAAAACATGGTGATGATTGGAATTTGAGTGTATTGTGCCATGTGTATAAAAAAGGCAATTCAAGTGTTTGTAACAACTATCGCGGTGTCAGTCTTTTACGCGTTGCTTAAAAAGTCCTGTCGAATGTGATATGTGAAAGACTAACAAACCTGATTGGACCTTATCAGTGTGGCTTTAGACGTGGTAAATCAACAACTGACCAGATATTCACACTACGACAAATTCTGGAGAAGACCCAAGAAGAACAGATCGACACGTACCATCTTTTCGTCGATTATAAAGCTGTCTGCGATAGCCCGATGCGACAGAAACTGTATAAAGTCATGTTTGAGTTTTGAATTCCTACGAAGCTTATACGTCTTTGTAGGATAATGCTGACATACACGAAGTCATCAGTAAAGATAGGCAAGGATCTAGGCGAGCCTTTTCACACCAAACGAGAATTTAGGCAGTGCGACGGTCTATCGTGTGACTACTTTAACATACTGTTGGAGATGATTATGAGGAAAGCTGCTGTTAACACGTCTGGTACCATCTTTAATAAACGCCATATAAAACTGCGAGATGTTACCGCAGTCTTCGCAAGTATCGAGAAGCAAGCAGCAAAAATGGGTCTGATGGTAAAAGAGGACAAAACAAAATTATTGGTTGCAACGAACAAAGAGTCTACTCGTTTGGAACCCTGTTGAACGTCGACGACTATTGCTGACAAACAGAAATCCGGCTGACGTTGGTGTACCTGTGTTGTTATATGGCGCTGAATTCAGAATTATGACGCAAGCCGATAAATCAGTACTGGTAGTTTTCGAGAGGAAAATACTGTGGAAAATATATAGAGAGTATCGGCATCGCATGGACAATGAGCTATATGGCGACATCGAGGTGGTCAAACGCATTAATATACAGCGATTGCGTTGGCTGGGTCATGTTGTGCGGATGGACCCAAATGCTCTAGCAAGGAAAGCTTTCGACACCGAACTCGATGGACGGCACAGAAGATGGCGACCGAAACTCCGTTGGTAGGACCAGGCTTTTGAAATACTGTCGAAGCTTGGTGTGACGAATTGGAGGAGAAGCGCAGAAGATCGAAGTGCTTGGAATTAATTTCTACGGACGGCCAATAATAGATAAGTATGTGTATTCTAGTCGCCACCTAAGGAGAAGAAGAATAATCATAGGTCGAAGGAGACATTAAAGACCAAAAATACCTTTTTATTAGAATTTGTAATTTTCCCTGTGGTCATAAAAACTCCATGTTGAAATTTGTAGACGGTATTAAAAATAATTATAAATATTTGTGAGTAAAAAAATTAAGGGTATGCTTTTTGAAACACTATCGTTTAAAGAGATTTCTTCGGGTTAAAGTGCCTTTGTTCCTCAATGACCTTATTTTCCATTCATATATATGGGAACTACCTATATATTTGTACTGAGAGATTCATTATAATATTTGTCATTTAAAAAGATTTTCTGTATAATTTTCAGGATTGGCATCCCTAGCGCGAGCACGTTTGTATGTGAATGTGTATTACAAGATTTGATAACACGCTCTCAGACTCATGAATACGATATTGTCCTATGGATTGCAAAGGAAAGCAAAACAAAGGCTAATAAAGCCACGAGCATATCACATTTTCAAACATGCTTGTGTAGTCGAATACATATGTAAGGCTGTTTATGTATTTGTGCACGTATATTCTACAATTTAATGCATTGCAGTGGAACACGATAAAAGTATTTTCCAGTGAGATTGTTCTGGTTTAAAGCTTAAATATGTTGATAATTCAATACGCTCATACATTCCTTCTCTTTGGATTATATAATCGAACATAATAGTTCAAAGTTAATGCGGTTCGGTATCTCTATATCGATTTAGGAGAAAAAAGGAAGATCTTATTTATAATTTTAAAGGTGTTGGAAAACTCTTGTCCGCAATACCAAGAATAATCCTACATAGACGTACATATATATTATGCTTCCCGAATTTATGTATAGCTTGCAATCGAAATGCTCTATGCAAATATTATATTTAAAAAGAAAAGCTAAAGGTTGCACAAAGGCTGCAAATTAATATATATTCCTATTCTATACTGTCTACAACAGTCTCGCAAAGTTAATTGTTGTGATTATCATACAAAAGTTGTTAGACCATAACATAGATACGGATAATGTCGCTAAAGTCAATTAAACCGTGAACTATTCTTCTTCTTATCGTTATATGAAAAGATTTCGAAGTGTGCGTATCAGTATTTATTCCATATGATGTCTATACCAAAATCTAAGTACGGAATAAACGAACTCATAAACAGTCGTAAACTGAAATGAAATTAATTTAACTTTGTGGCGTGACGGAAAAGGTCGAAAAGTTCACCAGAAATTGAAGATTCTATGTAGTCCACGAAACATTCGAGGCTTCTTTGATATTTTCAATTAAACCGAAATATATGGCCTCAGAAAAGAGTTTTAGTTTTCCACAATCCAGCACAAACGAAATAAAATTTCCAAGTTAGTGAGTACGGAAAAATAATACGAAAGCAGAGAATATTTCAATATCGGTTCTCATTTGCAGATTTCACGATCTCTACAATCATCTTCACATTTTATGGCAATATCTACAGTAGCTCCAATGGTCCATAATAATTAAAATTTGTTTTACTACATAACCCAATTTGCAGGTAGTATCCAGTGGATCCTTTTGATGTAGTTTTTGACTACTTTTTTGCACGAATGTTGGTTTTCCAATGATCCAACATTTCTCGATTATCCGCATGAACACGATCTCTGACGTATCCGCACAAAAAAGGGAAGGGTCTAATGGCGTCAAATCGCATGGTCATGGTGGCAATTTGATTCTCATGCAATAAAGTCGAAGCCGGTCATGTTGCATGACTCGTGACACCGTCTTGTTGTCCATAAACTTCATTTTGCAGGTCAAAAGTCGGCTATCATATGGCCATAGCGATCTGAATTGACGAAAAAATACGGCCCAATGATATCTCCAGACCATAATGCGCACCAAACAGCCTCTTTTTCCGGATACAATGGCTTGTATCGATGATGATCTGACCATATCTGTAATGCCTCCAGTCTCTTTAAATTTCATTATAATTTTGCCAATTCCGTGCACAGTAAGTCGATTACCATAATCGATAACGATCATAAGCAGTCCGTAATGCACGCCGATTGCCCACGTTTGAATAACCACTTTTGTAAAAAGTGTTAACTATTTGTACGCGTTCTTTGCTTATTAAACAATCCATTTTCGTTAATGGCAAACCTTTCACTAAATAAATATGCTTCATATGGCAGGTATTTAACAGTTGGCAGCTTTGCCAGATTGACGGTTTTGAAACCACTAAATGGATAACCCGTTTCAATGTTGCACTGATCGGTATTTGTAACCTAAATTTTAACACCATAACATTATTCAACCATTTGAGGGTTTTCATTCTATTCTTCTATTAGTTTAAATCAAAAGAGTTACTTGTCAACCTATTAGCATTATATATCACATTATGATTGGGCGCCTGGTTTTCTTGTTGTTGTTATATCTTTATTATATCGATTTTTATATTGGCAATTTTGTGTCTTGCGCTATTAGATGGTTGAATAACGCAAGATTTTGGCATATTCCAATTTTTATGAATTTTGCTACTTTAGCGATTTTCTGAATTTATTATGGGCATATTTATTTATTTGATTTTTCTATTTTGCCGATTTTTCGAATTTTTGTGGAACTACATGAAGATTTACATTCCCTTTAAACGCTTCAAATATAGTACCTTTTGAACAAATTTGTTTTTGTCTGACTGCCCGAAAGCTTAGTAGAAGTTAAGGAAAAGCTTCCATGAACTACGCTATTTTTCCTAAATCATATACTGTTAGCTCAACCATACTTTTGAAGAAGTTGTGCTAAATACAATAAATTAAAATTAAATAAATTGAGAACACGTCATGTACTTGGTAAATTTAGTTCTGAGAATGAAACCGGACAGTATTTCTAGGGCCCTTTAAATTTTGATTGAAAAAAAAATTGACCAATTTCCAAATTTTATTTCACTTTTTTCCTAATTCTTACGCTGTGGTAAAAAATTTTTTAATTGTGCTACATTATAACGAGGGCTAAAATTCGGAAACAACCACTCCCCTTTCTGGTATCTCCCAAGCAAATAGTCTAACTTAAGTTAACTTAAGTCTCAGGTTCACATTTAATTTCAGCATACTTATTTTGGCCCGGATAAGGGGCTAAACTTATTTCTGTGTATAAAAACGGTCTGCATAGCCACACCCCTTAGGATGCTATGTATACAAATTCGTATATTTTTCAAGAATCAATGATCTCTCTATACTTTCTGTTATATTTTTGATTATCTCATATTGCGTTAATTCAGACAATTTTTTGGTAAAAATCTAGCGATCTAATACGCCCTTTCTGGCTACCCGCACATTCAGATGAGCGTTCGATGAAGGTGTATGCACGTATGTTGGTTCAACCGATTAAAATGTCTGTACTGGTTTGAAATAGGTGGAGGTATAAGGAACACGTGCTACCCATGAGTTACCCATGGATAACATACTACTATGAGCTAAGTTTTGTAGCTACCGTGGGTACCAATCCATCGCTGTCCGTGTGTAGTTGCCCAACTTCTTGGGTTATGTTCATATGACGTTCCTTATTTCTCATAGATAATGTGTAAGTGATCGTTTTTCATATTCCGCGACTGGATGTGTGGGTTACTCAATCAGAGAATGGATTAGCCATCACCTTCGAGGTTGAATCTTTGTATAATTATTTATGAAGGTCTTAGCTTGAGAGATTTCTCAGTATCACGGCTAATATTATGTTAATTCTGCGATAGGTTTTACCAATTGCATTACCCATTACCACATTTGCACCATCTTTCGTTCTCTGAAAGTCGTTACTTAAATTGAAATGAATGTAAAGTAATTATTTTGTTCACCTGTAAATGGCACTCTCTTAATCCATGAAGCCAACGGTTTCCTGTACTAACTAAATTACATAATATTGTATTGCGAATGCAATGAAGAAAGGCGAAACACAGAAGACGTCATTAGCCACCCAACTGTTGAAGGTCTTCGTCCAATCACTCCTGGATATTTCTAGTCACTTCCTTTTGTTCTCCACTATCGATGGTGGTCTGCATTTTATTGGTTACTTTTTGAAAGGAATTTAATAATGACTTCTAATTACGACACGAAATATCTGTTGTATTATTTACTTAAGCTCTTGTTTGTTTGTTTGTTTTTTTTTTTTGACACATTTTTCTAATAGCTCCAAATGAGCCATAGAAGGAACAATGGAAATTGGTTTTGCTCATAATCGTATTTTGTGCTGGAGGAAGGAAATTCAAAAGATTCTAAGTGCTACTATTTGTCTTGGCTTTCGTTTGGAGTTTTAAGTAAACTATTCAGTAAATGATCCATACACATCCAATCTTATGTAATGTAATGGAAATACTTTTATGTATCCTAAAAATAATATATGTGGTAGGACACAATGGTTTACGAATCTATCTTATTTTTAAAATAACTACGAAGCTTAACAGAAATCTTGAGATTGGTAACAAGTGCCCACACTTCTTCCATATTGGAAATACATGCAGTTCCAAGAACAAATTAAGTTCTTTACAATTTCCAGATTTTATTCAAACACATATATATGTAGAAGAAATTTGTATTTCCAAAAATTCATCACATAATAAGACGCAAATTTTTTGTATTATTTAAATGAAAACGGATGGATTGATTTACATCTCTTAGCATCTCCATATAAACAGTCTTATAACACATAATTCGTGTGCAATTTCAAATTATCGTAATGAGGGATATGGATCTATGCAGTAACAGATAACTCATAGTGGAAACTCCTATGAAATATTCCCATGGGTGATATTTTAATTTGAGAATGAACATAACCCTTTGTGGAAATTTCTAAAACCTTCATGACTTCGAATCTCTGATTTAGCATTCCCCTGTAGTCACCACACATCCGTTTGGTGATGATTAGAACGAAAAGTCGACCAGTTTGAGTATCATAGACAACTTACTAACACCGATACGGTTTACTATAAGTATATACCAACCCAGCGGTCATTGGCAGTTCTAAACTAGAATCGGGTGCGATGACATAACAAGCCCCTCATCATAAAAATGATTATAAAAATACAAGAGAAAATAAAAAAACGGGACCCCATACCAGAGGAGATGCAAGTGGAAGACTATCATATCCTTTGCAAATGCAGGGCAGAACCGTGCTGTGTAAGCAGCATTAAATGGCAATTTTACTGCGAAGATGTTGCCAGCTAAAAGGTTTCTCATTCATTTTCCAGTTTCTTTCTAAAACTACACTAAAAAACAATTCTGGATAGACGTTGAAAATCATTAACTTTTCACAAGCTCACTTTCACTTATACACCCACATTGGCAAGAAAACATGTGGGACGCACACATTGCCAAAATAGATGCATGCGACGGGGAAAGCTACAAGAATGGAATAATGGGCATTCGGAATGTTTCAAAACTTAGGAGCTATTTTATTAATTTATTTATTCATTATTTTTTTTTTTTTTTTGCTTTCAACACAATGGTCCCCTCAATTGTTTCTCACATAGTTTCTAGACAAATTCCTCACCAAGCCCAAACGCCTCAGTGGAACCACTTTGGAGGTTTCTGAAATCTCAAATTGGATAATCCCGCAGTAGAACTGGCTTATTACACAAAATGGATGTATGGAAAAGAACTAGAAGTCCTGACGGAAGACAAAAATTGTGAGGTCAACGATAGATTTTATGGGTACCTTGAAGAAGCCTACGATCGCTGCCCCGGCCATGACATTAAACTCATGATGGGAAAAGGAAAGAAGGAAAAAGCATAGAAATTCATCCTGCAATATCTCTGATAACGGCTGTGATGCGCACGACATTGAGCAAAGCAGAAAACATAAGTAATTAAGCCAAGAAAGCTAAGCACTGCGGGCTGCGCATCCCATGTTGGTCATTGTATACCCTATCAATCTCTCTCAACTACCACCACGAACTATCCAAAAACTGCCGAACTACCAAAAAGGTAAAAAGTAAAAGTTATGGTACCTGGTTTCTTTTGTGTAAAGATGGAAATCTTCTATCAGATAAGCAGATTGTGCTGAAAAAGAACGCTTCTTCAAATTGCTAATTTCTAATGCCAATTGTCTATGATGGCGTTGGCTAATTGGTGGTAAAAGGAAACCAAAAGGATAGTATCAAAAATCAAGAGTAACATAACTAGATCTATTTAAGACTGATGGCGACCAGCTGACAGTAAGAACGCATTAGGTACTAATTAAGATTTGACCCAATGAAAGTGTTTGGGCATTCGGCGTTAATATTTATAGCCATTATCAAATTTTTAGTATAATAAATTTTCTAAATGTATGTTGTCGTACCTCTCTCTCTCTCAAAAAAAAAAAAAAAAAAAAACCCATTCAAGTCAATCATATGATTAGTGTTTTCCTTTTTATAAGTTTTCATTTCCGATACCAACATCCTTAGCCTGAGGGGACAGGTGCCCACCAAAGGTGTGATATATTTTGATATAAGCTAGAGGTGTTATTGATTCACCTCTCACGTGTGCGTATCTTGACCTCATCACTCACGTAACCTGCTCTACTAGGAGTGTCATATAGGTCAACAACCTCACGGAAGTTGTTGGTTCATCTATCATGTGTTCGGGCCTTGGCCTCATTATTCACGTAGTCCGCTCTACGAGGAATAGCACATCGGCCAGGTCAACACCTTTGCGTACTTTTGATCAACCTACCATTTGTTCGGGCTTTGGACTAATTATTCAAGTAGTCTATGCAGAGAGAGACATGTGTGTGACAATATTCACGAGTATTATGCTTAACTTTCAAAAAGCAAACGACGCCTAATCTGCACCATGCGAGTTGTTAATCCACAAGCTGCAAGAAAAAACCACTCGGAAAAGAAATATTGAAATATATAGGATCCCATAAGGATTCAAAAATAACTGTAAAGATAAGAACTCCCTTTAATTTTTCTATAAATTTTCTTTAAGAATTCCCTTATCAATGTATTTGATCGGTTAATTGGAAACACGGTGGCTGCGTGACAATATTTGATGATTTTATTGCACCAAATATTTCCTGGCGGTACTCGGATAACACGCTTTCCAATACAGATGAATGGGGTGCTGAATTCAAACGGATGATTATTGGATGTTTTGTTTGTTGATAATGTTGATGGATTTTCTTTGATTTCTACTTCTTTACTCTTACTTTAGGAATAATTGTTGAAATTAATGCCCTTGATTATTCTAAGGTTTAGAAGCCCGCTATGGACAAAATACATCAAATTGAGCAATTGAGTCAACGAAATTGATCGGTCGTCACTTTTTTACAGGGATAGTTGCTATGTCCATGGATTCTATTTTGGACGTAATTTGTGATGTCATCAACAATTATTTTTTTAAGTGCATCTCTAACATTCTGCAATCGCAATGGAGCTATCAGGGTAAAAAAAAATAGTAAACCACGTCTATTTAAAAAAATCTGGACCAGTTGTTGATTATGCCAAGTATTCAATAATGTGTGCTGAGTACGACCTAATGAATGATAGCTGATATGTGACTGCTAGACTAGACTGCTAGACTTGCTAAAATCTCAAAGCCTTTCCATGACTTTATGGTACTCTAAACGCAAATCGGTGTCGTTCCCGATTACAGTGTACTTTAATGATATTATTATCTTACCGATTATCTTGTTATCGCGAATATGTTCTTAGATTTCTTTCAATCCAGCGAAGGAATGTAGACCGGGATGCTCAGTATGCCCCAATATCCTTATGTTATTGAAGGTATTTTCCGTTTCAAACGTTTCGTTTTTAAGTGCTATACCAAAACTAGTGCAAAACGTCGTTATTACGAAACTTACATTTCACTATAACATGGCACCTTCTACTGCCACGAATCCCCTCGAATTCACAACTCATGTATTTCTGCGTTATATTGAAAATGAACAAACAGATGTAATTTACACTGACTTCAGCAAGTTTCTTGATAGAGTTGATTATGTTATTTTGATTGTGAAGCTTGATCGCCTCCAAAGTATCCCTTTTTAGAAAGGGATCAGAAAATGTTATTAAGTATTGCAATAATCTTTACTTTATGAAGTCCTGTTAGACGTCATCGTTTTTAGTTGTTGATGGCGTTAGAATTCACTGTGTCTATTTCATATTTACTATTCAATACCAATAAATTAATGCATACTTCGATCATTAATTCTTCATTTACCCGGTAATTTGAGAATTGGTTCCAACATCCCCAACAATTTGTGTGCTTTGTTTCCACCTATAGTATTATCGTATACAATAACTGGTTTATTAGTAACTAAGCTTGTTTACTCTTCAAAAGCATTTTGTTCGGAGCATTATTAATTACATGCGTTTTGGTTTGGTTTGGCTTGCGTTTGGTGGAAAAATGCCTTCTATACAAATAAATTGAGCGATGCCTTCTTTTACTCTTTCACTGCAAGCACGCATTAAAACTGGATGTGAATGCCAGTTGAATTACCGAATCCATTAATTTGGAAAACTTTCACTGTAAACTTTGATATTCATAATTTGTGGTCTTTCCATTTTCCTCAATTTCCAATGTACCAACTCTAGTTTAGTGATGATCCTTCATTGTTTTTATAAAAAGGTAAATTTTATCTGACGAGCCAAAATTTGTCTTATTTCTCAGAATGCATAATTCGTGTTGTTGCAACGTTAAAGCTATAATGGATTTAAAAATTTTATGGCTTGTGCAATATGTATTGTGTCACAAAAGTATCAAGAATCTCGATTTAAATTGTCCATGCAAGTCAAAGCTATGAACATTCTCCTATGTGATACAATTGCCAATCAGTGTATGTAAACACGTCTCATAAGTCCTTTCAATCGGCGTAGCCGCCAAATTCGTTTCAAAGATAGGATTTTTCGATAAAAACGGTGTCGTAGGGGGGCTTCTGTGGACATACTGGATCGCTGTAATCCCGATACAACGTTTATCGAGAGCATCAGCACTATTGACGGTAGCACCGTGTGATTATCCCTCTTCATAAAAATAAAACTAAAAATAAAACTCCCGGGTACCCGTTTCGAGTCGACTGAAATCACAATAGGAAAATCGATCCGTGTACTGGAGGCCGTTTGCGAAAGGAACTCTAACCACTGCAAATACACGTATAGTGGCTGGCATATTTTTGGTCTATTTTGCACGTTGAAACCAATATCAAAATTTCACTGTTATCTATTAGACGTGATTATAAACGTAACAGAATTTGAAGGATCAGTGATGACACACAGGTTTATCATTTAATCGCTTGAGCATTGTTTCAAATCCCACTTCAAAACATTTTTAGTTGAGCATTAGGGTGGTTCTTAAATACCTTCAACTTTCAAAACTGTTATGTGAAAAATTTCGGTTACATCGACAAAGTCTAAGGCGTGCATCAAGTCAAAATTTCTTCAGAGCAGCAATCACAATTATTCAATGAATTTTACTTCTCGCAGTTAGAGCAAAATATAGTTCAGTCGCCTTGTTGCAATTTGACAATCATAACATTCCAAAGGAAAAAAGAGAAAGAAAAAACGTCATTACTTTCAACTATTATTTATGAAAAAATAATGTAATTACTACTACGCTGAATTTTTAGTACGTAATTACATCATTGGATGCAATCAGGAAGTACTACTGCTGGATATACAGAATTGCCACACGTTGGTACGTTGTCACTAACGAATACCTTCTCTCTTTTGTAGTACTTCCATTGATTTCTCGGTGTAGAATATTTATTCATTCAAGAATAGTTAATTAGCTTTGCTGTTTCATTTTGGAATAACTTACATTTGAATAGCAATTATGAATTATTATATTTTATATCAAAATTAGTGTCCGTGTTCTAGAACTGAGGTCGAGCGACCTGCATTATATCATTAAATTTTTGATAAGTAGACGTTATGAAAACTTGAGGAATATTCTCCTAGTTAGAAAGTGAACAATCATTTAAAATTGCACGCATCGTCGTTTATTCATATACAGATACTGGGTCGTAAAGAGGGATATCCATGCACATCAATATAACTTATAGGTACATGTTATAATGTTTTGCAAGACTTTGCCGAAAATATTGTTGAAATATCTTTTTTTTTTTTTTTCATTCATTGTTTTTTTATTGGATCTTTCTTAC